>OX453302.1:307631-907631 GCA_949710035.1 Crambus lathoniellus | reverse complement strand
GTGAAAGTTCGTAACTTGGAGGGGAAAATATATGGCCTGAAAGGATCCAGCCAAGTTTGGTATTTTGCGCAATTGGAGAACCTGGTGGACCTTTGACAACTCCATCCATTAAAATTTGACCATACACTTCCGCCCCCAGTAAAATATCAATTTTACTCGGAGTATCAAACTTCGGGTCTGCTAACTCTATAGCAGGAATCTGAGGAGAAAACATCGGAACAGACATTTTCCTCTCAGGTAAAAGAGAAGTGAGCTTATTAAGAACATGAGCTTTAACTTCAACTATAAAGTTGGGGTCATGGCGTGACTGAATTTTGACCATAACGGTCCATTTAGACTGCAAGGATGAACCTTGATCACTACCTAACCCTGAAATGTAGCTCATGTTTGAAACTCTTCTAAGACCAAGCATTTGTACAACAGACTCTGCTATAAATGAAGCTTGTGAACCTTGGTCCAGAAGAGCTCTGATACAAAAAGTTCCATTTTTCGTATCTACATTGACCAAAGCAGTGGCCAATAATACTTGACTATTTGCATTAGAAAAGCATGACACTATATTTGATGCCTCGCCTTGAGATGATTCTACATTGGACGACTGAGCGCCCCCTTCCACTACGGAAGTGTTTACTTGATCATCTTTAGGACCTAACTTTGGGTGCAGTAAAGAGTGATGTCGCCTTTTACAAATGCGACAGCTGGTTGATTGACGGCAATTGTATATCGAATGATTCGGAGCAAGACAATTAAAACATAACTTGTTGGTTTGGGCAAAAGTACGACGTACATTTACATCTTCCCTTGCGAATTTTTTACAATTACACAGTTTGTGAGCATCGGAACAAAATATACATGATACAGCAGGAATTGCATGCATTGTTTTAGGAACATTATAACGAACATTACTCTGTTTAGTGGATTTATTGTCAAGAAATTCTAAAGATCTAAAACGATGATCCAAAAAGTTTTTGAAGTTAATAAGTTTAGGCAATTCATCATTACATTTACTGACTTCCACTTCCCACAACTTTCGAGATTCTGTATCAAGTTTCAACGAAACTATATAAATTACAATAAGATCCCAGGAATCTACATTTACATCTAAATTAGTAAGAGCATTTAAACACTCATTAGTTGTGTCCAGTAATTCCTTTATCGCACTTGAAGATTCCGACAATACATTTTTTTTGTTCATAAAACGTTTTAGTACACAATTGGCTAAAAACCTTTTGTTGTTGTAACGATGCTCTAACTGATCCCAACAAGTTTTATAATTACATGCCGTGATAGGAATGTGTCTTAACATTTGCTCGGCTTCGCCAGACAAGTGACTTTTCAAATAGTGCAGCTTTTGAACGTCATCCAATCCCTTATTGTTGTGAATTAAAGACAAAAATAAATCACGAAAACTACTCCATTCTGTGTATTTGCCACTGAAATTAGGTATTTCTATTTTCGGTAATTTAACAGTAAAGGATTGGGTGCTGTTAGTTGCATTTGCATCATAAAATTCATTAACATTAACATCTTTCTTTAACCTAAGGATGGCTTCCTTTAACTCCGACTTGTAATTTATGTACAGTTCTTCGGTCTCATCATACATCTCATTTTTAAAATAAGTAGATTTTTCAAGTATGTCTCCAGAAACTTCCATTATAATCTTCTTATGTGTTTCATCAAAAGAAGACCACTGTTTTTCTAAGGCTTCTAGACGTGTTTCTATGTATGACAAAGAGATCCTATCTTTCGGAGATTTTCTAAAGTTAGACCTTCCCTTCTGAACCTTTGACTTAGTATCATCTTGCATTTTACCGTAGGCATCCATCTCGATAGTTATTCTAACTATTCACCGTATGAGAAAATTCAAAATTATTTTCTAAGTCAATGGTAAAATATACGAAATTTTTCTAAGTGTTTTCGCACTTGGCTCCGCAAACTAGCGTGGATTCCCCGTATTTCACTTTTGAAGAAATTATTCTAAGTCTATGAAAACACTTCTAAAATTTCCAAATTCTAACTTTCTTGAAATTATTCTAAGTTAATGAATGACACAAATGTACTCACAGTTTCATCACAGCACAACACTCACTCATACGCTTCCGCTTACGCAATCGCTCGCTTTGTGGTAGCACCCAGATCCGCTGACGTCACTGCTGGAGCTGCTGCTGCAAACTCAAAACTCCGATCCTCCGTAGTCCCTGCTCCTGTCACTCGTACTGAGCTGGTTCCAGGTCAACCAACCGAAACATCCGGCTCGAAGGACCATGTACAATCCCATAGAGGTCCAAAATACTGTTATTCACAACGTAAATAAAACTAGTGTGTAGGTCGAGGATAATTTATTGGGTGCATCGACAAGACTATATCAATCACCAAAAAATCTTAACACCGCCGTTCAGCATTACGTACGTTTGGCACAACGCCATCTATGTACAATAATTACAACTTATATCTAAATACAACGGCTTAACAGTAGGTACCTAGATAGAGTTCCATTTAAGTGAAGCTTGATTCCTTATAATTTTTTATTTTGTATACTTAATATGATTTATTTTTGTAAAAGATAGTTAGATTGGATTTTGGATCTATATCGGATCCAGGGTGCCTACCATCAACTCTTATTGCGGTTTTGTTTAGGAACCTAAACTGATCTGCTTCGCTTATTCGTACCACGACAGCTTAATATCAATGACAGCGATTCAGTGATCATTCAATGACATTTCACAGCCGCTAAGCTGTCACATACTCTTATTTGACTTATAACTCGGCCAAGCTAACATGACACCAGCAGGTTATACCCGTCCCTCTCACTCTCCGGACATGACAGAATCGAGTGAAAGATAAGGGTAGAAGAAATAAGGAGACAAATGGTTCGGTCATTCACATTTAGCAATTCATTTGCGATCCAGTTTTTAGAAGGTCATAGTACGAAAGAAAGCAATTCATTTTAGGAACCTATTCTGCATCGCGCTATTTTTGAATCGCTGTCTTAAAGTTGATGGTAGGCACCCTGTTCATAATGAAAATAAATTTTGAAAAAAAGGCAACCTTACAGATAACTAAATTGTTTAAGAGAAGTATTTTCTCTGGTGCCTGGGGTTTAGGTACCATCATTTCACATTTATTGTTATACGAGCCTTCCGTCCGCGGCTTCGCTCGCGTGTACTACACGACGACGTTATCCCGCGGAACTGAGATGATTTTCCGGGATAAAAAGCCCATGTCACTCTCAAGCTCCCAAATTATCCCCATTCCAAAAATAACGTCGATCCGTGCTACGTTTTGATGTGAAAAACGGATAAACAAACAAACACACTTTTACATTTTATAATATTCAATTCCCATGTTGTAATACTGCTATGTATTTAATATTAGTATGTATTTACCTGTATTTACACTTTAAATTGAGCATAAAGACTTCTGCTAACGTCTTGCTACGAGGTTCTTTAAATGCGTAGCTGTCTAAAGGGCTTATTACACTCGGCTAAATTCAGCATCTAATTAACACACATTGCTTGTTTTGATTGCATCACTTGCTACAAATGAGCTCAAAGAAAGCAATGTATGCTTAATTAAATGCTGAATTTAGCCAAGTGTAATAAGCCCATTAGACATAAATGTGTGGATAGGCAATACTTAAGGGCTTATTACACTTGGCTAAATTCAGCATCTAATTAAGCATACATTGCTTGTTTTGATTGCATCACTTGCTACAAGTGAGCTCAAAGAAAGCAATGTATGCTTAATTGGATGCTGAATTTAGCCAAATGTAATAAGCCATTTACAGAGCTAACTTAAATTTTATTTTTAACCGACTTCAAAAATTGAAAAGGTGGAGGTTATCTATTCGTCGCGTATATTTTTTTTTATATGTATGTACACCGATTACTCGAAGACGGCTGAACCGATTGAAATGATTCAAACGTTATAACATCAGGCTTTTTCCCAAAATGGTCCCATTTTTTGAAATTTTGAAATCGGTTCAGTAGTTTTCAGGAAATTTTGAAAATACTGTCGTTTTCGTTACCACTTAATGTGAATTTATTACGTATCTTTAGGCATAACTTCTTTGTTTACAAACCGATTTAGATGATTCTTGTTTTGTTGGAAAGGGGATACCTCAAGGTATTTTAACCGACTTCAAAAAAGGAGGTTCTCAATTTGATCACATACCTAATTACCAGAATACACGTAAATTGCCGGCATGATGCACTAAAAAGAGTGAAAAAAAAATTATTTTTAAGTATTAAAAAATAATCCCGCCTTCAAAAAAATAACATCAAATTAAAAAGTAAGAAATAATCCCTCACCAAATAACGTAAGTACTTTGAAGTCGGGCGGGTTTTAACAAAAACAACAAAAAATTGTACATGTTTCACGCCCGACTTCAAAATACTTACGTTATTTGGTGAGGGATTATTTCTTACTTTTTAATTTGATGTAATTTTTTTGTAGGCGGTTTTTTTACCTAACTTATGGTAAAATGGCTAAAATGCTGCAAAATATTTGAACCCAACAAAAACTGTTGTCTTCTTCGTAGCCATATATAAAAACATAATTTTAAACAAGAATTGTATTAATGCAACAAGAATACGAGAAGATATCTTTTTTTCATCATCTTTCGTTCCGTTGGTGTACCTAGTATCATCGCATTCATCGTGTCAAATAAAATCTAAACAATACGTAAGATAAGATAATAATTTATTTCATTGAATACTGTTAGTACATAAACGTCTACCTAAGAAACGATATACGTAACGCTATAACCTAATAATGGCAAGTTTATTGCGCCTGTTCTTCTTTTCAGTTATAAAAATATTGAATGTGGGCGGTAGGAAAATGTTGACGATTCATAAGTACATAGGTATTTATTATGTCTAAGAGATTTTTTTTTATTATTTTGTTTTAAGTGAAACATCTGACGAATGAAACAACAAACAAACAAAGAACGTAAATGAAACTACGCGATTTCGTGTGTAAACTTCTGTGATATTTTGCCGCATTTTATTTATCAACAATGTGATTTCGTTCCTACCTATAACATCGACCAGCGGATCCATCCTGGGAAATCTGGCTCATACTTGCTAAGCCTAGCGTGGTCTGGTGACTTTGTAGGACAGGCGAGCCCTTTATACGGATATCCTTTGTCTATCTTCTAGTTTTTACCAAGACATTATCACTGGGTTATTAAGATACTTTTAGGTAGGAAACCCGTAGGTAAGTCTGTCATGTCCGTTTGTTTAATTAGCCAACTGTCTTTATGCAACAACAAAGTGGCTAGTTCGTCAAGACCCTAATTTCATAGGTAAGGACCTAATATTATAAATGTGGAAGCGTATCTGTTTGTTAGTGTGTTTGTCCGTCATGTCAAAACCGAGCAACGGATCAACGTGATTTTTGGTATATGGATACTTTGGGAGCTGGAGAGTGATACCTATAAGCTACTTTTCATCACTTTGCACAATACCTGCATTTAGCAAGACAGAAACACACCTTGAACCTTCACCAATTAGACTACTCTACACGTGTTTCGCTCAAAACCGGAGCATCAACAGGAGTTAGATTGTGCGAAAACGAGTTTACGAATCAATTAACAATTTTAGGGACACAATGGTTAAGGACTTCTGTGCTTCTGCCAGGTGACGCCTGATTCGATCAAATACTCAAAATATTTATTTACGAAAATTTGTAAATATGTAGGACCCTATTTCAGAAAAAAATCTTAATGTGATGTGACGTGACAAGATTCCTTTTGTATTCGGTCCCAAAAACCTCACGGACATTTTATTATTATAACGCGTTTTAATTTTCAGTTACAAATAATGATAATACTAGCCTACGCTCGCGTACCTACACTATTTACATGACGTTATCGCACGGGAATGTGATATATTTCCGGGATAAAAAGCAACCTGTCACTCTTCAGAACTATCCTCATACCAGAAATCGATCTGTTGCTTCGTTTTGACATGAAAGAGGGACAAACAAACACACATTCACATTTATAATATTAGTATGGAACTAGTATACTTAGTATTAGGTATATTATCTGTGGTATGGACTAAGTATAGTATTCAGATAATTAACCACTTTTGCTTCTCTACAAAAATATCTCACTACGATAAGACTATTTATTAGTTTAGGACAAAATAAAGTCTAATTTAAAAGAAAAAAATACTTAATAAAAGTTTAAATTGTTAAAAGAAACTGTATTATTTGAAACAGGTAAATTCTGTGAATAATGTTTGACGTCGTTTCAAGAACTTATCACTAACTTTTATTATTATCAGTAGCAGCTGAATTTTCAGGGGACTTTTTCAATATAATCGTTCTTGTTAACTTATTTTGAAGGAAAACTAGGGACTAAATTATAATTGTCTATATTGTACTCAAATAACTCTACATTTTTTTGAAGACACCAATTTGTAAGTAGGTACTTAGAGAGCGTCTTATAATAGTTTGTAAGTAGTTATTAAATTATTGTTGAATGAAATTAACATTATTTAAACAAACTTTTAGTCGTTCCTAAGATTATTAGATTATATTTTTTATTTGAATGTTTAATAAGATGTGTATTTGATTTTTTTTAGTTCACAGAGTAGTTAGGTAAGTATTTAAAATTAAACTCGAAGACTTTGATATTGATTTTTCATAAGTTCACCATAAATACCGGTAATGTATATCGGTCATACCAATTATATCAGCAAGTAGTCACTTATTCATTGATTTTGATAACACTCACCTCTTTCTTGGTATAGCACTTTTCACCCTAATAACATTAGAGGCACGATTACTATTTTCATTTTCCTCGTTTTTATCACTGAATGTTTTATTTACACCGGTATCGGATGCATTGCCGGTATTATTTTTCGCGTCCCGAGACATTTCTGAGCCACTATTTAGCGTAGCTGACTTATTTACTAGAGACCAAGATGCGACGACCGATTATAGATTTGGGTCGGAAAAGATTTGGCGTACGATTTTTATAAATCGCGCAACCTACCGCGCATGTCATGACAGACAGCGTCGGTAAAGCAGCGCCCTCGAAGCGTTCAGCGCCATCTGTCGAACTATTGTGTTAATACATATATAGCTTTGCTACGGAAAGCTCGTGCTGAAAATAAGATTGTTGCGTTTCAGTAATTGCTACACGTTTTCATAGAGGGCTACGAATGACTACGTTCGTTCGCATTGTTTTGAAGACTTTGTTCTCTACATTCTGTGTTTTGAAGAAGCTGAGAATTTTTGCACACTGCGTTAAAAAGCAACGCGGTGTGCCTAATAAGCACTTTTGATATTTTCTTATCTTTTCCCAATTTCTTTTTTTGCTCTTCCGAGGTGAGGTAGAGATGGTATGAAAATATTAATTTTACTTCATACGGCATACCTTATAGAGTTTTACGGTAAGTAAGTATAGTCTAGTAGAATATTTGAGTTTAGGTAAATAGGTATGTATGTAACAAATAAAAGTATAACTTTATTAAATAAAATATTTTATTTTCCTATTTTCACTTGTACAAAATAGTTACACGGTTATACTAGTTAAGAAGATACGTAAGTTTAAAGCATTAAAGTCATGACGTAGCTTCTCCAATCTATTTGTTTCAGAACTTAATCTAAATAATTTAAGTAGATTATAAATATTATAAACTAAGAAATGCACATTTAAACTTGATATTTACTTTGATTTAGACGAAATGATAAATACCTATTTAATTTATAATTAAATAATTTAAGAAATTTACCAATTTGAAGTAACTTTCAATCAAGTAAGTTAAAAGCATACAATAACCATAATACAAATAATATTAAAATTTATATAGTACAAAATTAAGTATACAAATATATTAGGTTAGGTGTTTGAGTAAGGGGATATCGTTGTTAATGTTATAAGAATATCAAAAAGCATCTAGCTAGCTAGACTATAGATACTAAATTAAGCACACTTAGTAAGAAACATAGTAGGGCAGAAGCCCCGGTTTTAGCCACTGTACCGGTTTTGGCCACTTTTTGCTCTAAAAGTGCGATACTCGGAAAAAATATGCTGAAGCGAGATAGCAATGAGAAAACGACGCGCGCGGGAGCGAGACCGATTTTGCAGATTAGGCAAAAAAAACACAAAATCACTTCGTATTAAAAAACTATAGCGATTTTTTAAAAATGCTTCTACACGATCCTAAATATTATTGGTGTTCACTAATTAAACCAATTTCCAATAGTATATGTAACCCCATTTAAGAATAATCTTGAATATTCGTATTTTTTAGAGGTCATTTCGAAAATAAAAAGTGTCGAGCCAAAATAATAAAATCGTGTTTTTGAAACTATACGATTCTAGATAAAGGTATGAAGAAATATATATCTTATTACCAGATTTGTAACAACTCTAACCTCCTATAGTTTTATATCAAAAAGTCCATACTTTTTCCGAGTAGCGCCTTTGGCAATTTTGCTACCTTTGTTTTTTGAAGTCAAATTGTTGTTTTGCAATTGATTGGTTTCTAGCGCATTAGAATATATTGATTTAACCTGGGTTTGATTTTGATTTTTCGCTATACTTCATCATCATCATCATGTCAGCCGAACGACGCCCACTGCTGGGCATAGGCCTCCCCCAAGGATCTCCACAACGATCGGTCCTGCGCTGCCCGCTTCCAGCGGCTTCCCGCGACCTTGACCAGATCGTCGGTCCACCTTGTAGGGGGCCTGCCCACGGAACGTCGTCCGGCACGCGATCGCCATTCGAGAACCTTTACTTTATACTTACAAAAGTTTAATTATCAATAAGTGGCCAAAACCGGTACATTTGGCACCTCTCACACATTTTGTGTTATAAACAAAAAACTATTTTACTTTTTTAAATTTGAAACATGTAAGTACCTTTAAAAGTAGATTAATGATCTATAATTTAAGATATAATTTGTGTCCTTAATATCTAAGACCATTTAGTACTTAGTGCTTAAAAGTAAAAAAATCGTTAACCTCTTGGTTCCCCGGCCTCTTTGTAATTTGACACCCACTTGACACCGGACTTTTGTTTTTTTAAACTTATTCTATGCTCAACTGATTGCTAAGCATTTGAGAGACTGAGGAATTAACAGGCTAACCGAGGAAAAAAATTATACGGATCTGAGCCTTATAAATAAAAATATAAATTCGTTTTTCGAAAAAACTTTGAGCGCTTGAATTCAAGCGCCGGGACAGGAGAGGTAGTGGCCACAAAGGGTACCTCTACCCTACCTAATTTTAGGTATGTAATCAGAAAATAAAATTAACTAACTTTATATCATGTTATCCAACCAAGCATTTACAAATCAGTGTGCTTATTTAGCATAGCCCTTAACATTCTTACAAAATGCGTTACACTAAGTAATAATTTAAATTCGTTCCGCAGTCTTACTAAATATCTAAGCACCTATCGATTACTTAATACTAAATGCGAAGCTGGCTATTATTTACATTTAACTTAAAAAAGAACAAGGGTAAGTAATTGGGAAAATAAAAAATCTGATTTTATAACATTACAATTAACAAAGATGTGGGTGGTTCGATGAGCTCAGTGGCGCCGCCAATGGAAATAAATCAATTGCATTTTATTAAAGGCTTGGATTAAAAGTTTTGGTTATTTCGAGCAAATAGAAGAGCAAAATGCAATTTTTAATTGTTTTTTCATGGCCTCAAATATGAGCACCAAGTTTTGGATCTCGATATTGCCAAATGTGGCCACTTTTGGCACTATTGAGATTCACGACTTATTGCGTAAGTTTGAGTTTTCAAAAGTATATTTATAAAATGCATTCCACTCTTTCACCTGCGCGAAATAACCGAAACTTTTAATCCAAGCCTTTAATAAAATGCAATTGATTTATTTCCATTGGCGGCGCCACTGAGCTCATCGATACACCTTAAAAGAAAAACTGTGGGTATTAAAAAAAAGGCAAACAAATGAATGAATTATGTAGACCTTCCTACCTATTAAATATTGGTCCTATTAAATAGTATAGATCTATATCAGATTCAAATCCAAGGAATTTATTGGCCTGGCCAAGTAAAATACCGCGATGTAGGTATATTGTTCTACATTATTTTATTACCTATTTCTTTATCTTTGACTCAAATCCTCTGTTTCGTCTTTAAATGGGTGCGTTATTTATTTGTGCAGTGTAGAGCAGGATATGACGCAAGAACAACTTAGTGAAGTGTTGTCAGGGAGCTGCTTTATTTATAAGAACTAAAAAAAAACTCAGAAGAGACTTGCAATGTTTCTAGCTCAATAACTATTTGTATGATGGTGAAGCTTGAACGGTAGAGCAAGTAGGTACTAACCCTGTTCTAATTATGTTTCAGTATTTTTCCCTTGTTGTTCCTTCCAAGGTTTGGACATGCAAGGGAAATAAACTGAAACTATGAAAACTACGAAAAATCAATTGTATTTTATAATTTTTAAGTAAAAATAAATGTTCGTTTTCCTGTCCTGTCCAATAAAGTAAAGAAACTTTAACAAAGTTCTGACAAAAGTTAGGTACACTTGTTTTTCTTTGAATATTTGTTATTGTAAGGAGGAACTGTCTTGCAATGGATGAGTTTCTTGAAGTATACCTTAATCATTTGTAACATTTAACTTGGTATGTCGAACGATACCTTAATTTGTTATCCTACTATAATAATTTACAAATGCGAGGAATGTTTTTTGTCGTCTTATGGGAGGAGTCTGTGGTACTCTGCTGCTTTCTTGTTCTTCTCGATGATGTAGAAAGATTTAGGTTTTCCGTTACCGGAGAAGTATTTTCTGAATGAGGTTTTCTTAGCTGGGACGTAGTAGGCTAGCGCATCTATCGAGTTTGGGTGGTCATTCGGCGCTTTAGGCCATGTTGGTGTGCTCTCAACGTCGACTATATCGTCGTCGAACCTGGCTTGCGGTCGGTTTTTGGCCATTTTGTGGAGGACCGGGATGTTCCAGTGGTAGACCCGGGCTGGTTTGCCATTGCTGGTCATTTGTAGGGGGAGGGTTCTGGCCGCAGCGGGCGCGGGGTCTGCATGACTGTAGTAACTGGTGTTCGGAGGTAACTTGATGACGAACATTCTGGAATCGCCGCTCGCGTGCCTTCTTCCTTGTTCGGCTAGCCGTTTCCTGTGGTGCGCGGCGGGTATCCTCAGCTTCTTGAGGCCGAGAGAGCTGAGCAGTTCGTGCGTTGTCGGCTCCTTGTCGGCTGCGAGGTTGAGGTTGCCCTCGTGGCTGGACGAGGAGGCGGGAGCGGAGTACGTGACGGCGATGCTCAACAGTAGGATTGATGTCCTGAAATAGAAGAAAAATAATGGTTAATTTATGTACTGTTGCGATAGTTCTGTCATAAAACGTATGGACGACGTAGAGCGTATCGTGCATATGGCTTTTTCCACTACACTGACTTGCCTGATAAGTTTTATGACTTATATTAGGACGAACTCTTTTTAATGGGGGCCACAAAGTTTAAGAAATTTGACATGAGGGTCAGAATTGTAGCAAAAATGCATTTTACGTATCATCTCACTGCGTATTATAAAGAAAAATTAAGATTATTCTAATTTATACTTCTGGAACGTCAACATCATCATTTCAGCCGTACGACGCCCACTGCTGGGCATAGGCCTCCCCCAAGGATCTCCACAACGATCGGTCCTGCGCTGCCCGCATCCAGCGGCTTCCCGCGACCTTGACCAGATCGTCGGTCCACCTTGTAGGGTACAAGTTGAACGTCAACATATCGGGGGTCATATAACTGGTAACTTATTCCTTTCGAAGGATTGTCGGAGGGCCGGATTAAATGCTTTCACGGTCCGGTAGTTTGCCTATCACTGAGTTAAACAAAATTCCAGTGAAATATTTAGTTATATTATATATTATAGCCTTTATTGCTGATAACTAAACATACATATAAATGAAAAATGGAAAATGAAGTATTTAGAAAAAATCGACCCGTCTCACAACTAGCTCCGATGGGACTCGAACCCACGACCTTTCGCTTTCCGGGCGACTGCTCTAACCACTGAGCTACGGAGTCGTTAGGAGAAGCGTCGAATTTATCCAATACTTCTTACGCACTGTATAGTCAGTGTTAATTTCATCAATGTGGAGATATTACTACCCTCACACGCGAAAGAAATATCTTTCCAGGTATTTGGCAATCGCTAAAGATGAAATTACTATTGCAACTTATTTTAATTTTTAGTTTTTTGCATTCACAATGCAATTTTTATAACTGAAAAATGGAAAATGAAGTATTTAGAAAAAATCGACCCGTCTCACAACTAGCTCCGATGGGACTCGAACCCACGACCTTTCGCTTTCCGGGCGACTGCTCTAACCACTGAGCTACGGAGTCGTTAGGAGAAGCGTCGAATTTATCCAATACTTCTTACGCACTGTATAGTCAGTGTTAATTTCATCAATGTGGAGATATTACTACCCTCACACGCGAAAGAAATATCTTTCCAGGTATTTGGCAATCGCTAAAGATGAAATTACTATTGCAACTTATTTTAATTTTTAGTTTTTTGCATTCACAATGCAATTTTTATAACTGAAAAATGGAAAATGAAGTATTTAGAAAAAATCGACCCGTCTCACAACTAGCTCCGATGGGACTCGAACCCACGACCTTTCGCTTTCCGGGCGACTGCTCTAACCACTGAGCTACGGAGTCGTTAGGAGAAGCGTCGAATTTATCCAATACTTCTTACGCACTGTATAGTCAGTGTTAATTTCATCAATGTGGAGATATTACTACCCTCACACGCGAAAGAAATATCTTTCCAGGTATTTGGCAATCGCTAAAGATGAAATTACTATTGCAACTTATTTTAATTTTTAGTTTTTTGCATTCACAATGCAATTTTTATAACTGAAAAATGGAAAATGAAGTATTTAGAAAAAATCGACCCGTCTCACAACTAGCTCCGATGGGACTCGAACCCACGACCTTTCGCTTTCCGGGCGACTGCTCTAACCACTGAGCTACGGAGTCGTTAGGAGAAGCGTCGAATTTATCCAATACTTCTTACGCACTGTATAGTCAGTGTTAATTTCATCAATGTGGAGATATTACTACCCTCACACGCGAAAGAAATATCTTTCCAGGTATTTGGCAATCGCTAAAGATGAAATTACTATTGCAACTTATTTTAATTTTTAGTTTTTTGCATTCACAATGCAATTTTTATAACTGAAAAATGGAAAATGAAGTATTTAGAAAAAATCGACCCGTCTCACAACTAGCTCCGATGGGACTCGAACCCACGACCTTTCGCTTTCCGGGCGACTGCTCAGTACCGTAGTACCGTAGCTCAGTGGTTAGAGCAGTCGCCCGGAAAGCGAAAGGTCGTGGGTTCGAGTCCCATCGGAGCTAGTTGTGAGACGGGTCGATTTTTTCTAAATACTTCATTTTCCATTTTTCAGTTATAAAAATTGCATTGTGAATGCAAAAATACTAAAAATTAAAATAAGTTGCAATAGTAATTTCATCTTTAGCGATTGCCAAATACCTGGAAAGATATTTCTTTCGCGTGTGAGGGTAGTAATATCTCCACATTGATGAAATTAACACTGACTATACAGTGCGTAAGAAGTATTGGATAAATTCGACGCTTCTCCTAACGACTCCGTAGCTCAGTGGTTAGAGCAGTCGCCCGGAAAGCGAAAGGTCGTGGGTTCGAGTCCCATCGGAGCTAGTTGTGAGACGGGTCGATTTTTTTCTAAATACTTCATTTTCCATTTTTCAGTTATAAAAATTGCATTGTGAATGCAAAAAACTAAAAATTAAAATAAGTTGCAATAGTAATTTCATCTTTAGCGATTGCCAAATACCTGGAAAGATATTTCTTTCGCGTGTGAGGGTAGTAATATCTCCACATTGATGAAATTAACACTGACTATACAGTGCGTAAGAAGTATTGGATAAATTCGACGCTTCTCCTAACGACTCCGTAGCTCAGTGGTTAGAGCAGTCGCCCGGAAAGCGAAAGGTCGTGGGTTCGAGTCCCATCGGAGCTAGTTGTGAGACGGGTCGATTTTTTCTAAATACTTCATTTTCCATTTTTCAGTTATAAAAATTGCATTGTGAATGCAAAAAACTAAAAATTAAAATAAGTTGCAATAGTAATTTCATCTTTAGCGATTGCCAAATACCTGGAAAGATATTTCTTTCGCGTGTGAGGGTAGTAATATCTCCACATTGATGAAATTAACACTGACTATACAGTGCGTAAGAAGTATTGGATAAATTCGACGCTTCTCCTAACGACTCCGTAGCTCAGTGGTTAGAGCAGTCGCCCGGAAAGCGAAAGGTCGTGGGTTCGAGTCCCATCGGAGCTAGTTGTGAGACGGGTCGATTTTTTCTAAATTTTTTCTAAATACTTCATTTTCCATTTTTCAGTTATAAAAATTGCATTGTGAATGCAAAAAACTAAAAATTAAAATAAGATACATATAAATTCTTAGAATTATTAAATAACAATCACAACTTGTTTTTCGTCTTAGTGCTCAGCGTGTCCTGTGACACGTACACTAGGCCTCTTTCAGCTCCTTCCATTCATCTCTATTATTTGCTCTTTATATCATCCACCCATCTTTTAATTTGTCTTCCTCTCTTTCTTTTGCCATCTCGTGGTTGCTATTCAGATATTATTTTGATCCATTTCATCTCTGGTCATGTGGCCTGTCCAGCGCCATTTTAACGTTTTTATCTTCTTTAGCGTGTCTTCCACTTTAGTTAGGTCTCTGATTTCTTCTGCGCAGAAGAAATGAGAGACATAACTAAACATTTAGTTAGCCTGTTTCGATTCGGCAGCCCTACTCGACCTTAATGTATTTCTCCATGTCGGGACTCGAGAGAGCATTAGCATTTCGTTTGCTGAGCTTGCAATGAAACGTGAAAAGGTAAATATTGTCGGGACGCTTCTAAAACTAAGCAATTAGCATAAGCACAGTATAATGTACTTAGGCATCGGCTAGAATCGAACTAACGGGACAGACGCAGACATTTTAGTTTTACGAGCGAGGCGAATCGCGAAGTTTGCTGAAACAAACATAAACGCGATTTTATGGTCACAATTTTATGACAGGTCAAATTTGTCGTTCATTAGGCCGACCGGATTAGGTGATTTAGTCGTGGGCCACACTGGAGCGACCGCGGGGCGCGGAGGCGACCTGCGGATCCGCAGGACGCGCGAACACGTAGGGCGTTTGTGCACTACCACTGAATTTTACCGATCCGGAAAAAAACGGATGCTTGTATTTAATTAATTACTATTATAAATGATAAATTATTAAAATACAAGCATCCGTTTTTTTCCGGATCGGTAAAATTCAGTGGTAGTGCACAAACGCCCTTACCGTTCCCTCCGCCCGGTCGCGGCGACCGCTGGACGCGCCAGTGTGGCCCCTCCCATCCGTCTCAATATATTTGTTTTTCCCGCTCGACGCGGACGCAAGACGCGCCGCTCAAGTGTGGCCCACTACTTAGTTTTAAAAGAAATAAATAAAATTTGGTGTATTTAATTGATAGAGTTTTTGGCTTCTTTCTAGTGATGTTTGTGCCATTTTCAAGTTCTTGTAATTAGCTTAGTCTAAATATTTTTTGTGAACAACCCCAGCTCTTTAATGAGTTTTTTTTACGGTTTAGGTACTGCAAGCACATACACTGTACAGTTTCATGTAGAGCATTTGCTATGCGAATGTGTGCGGCCCCTTTGGCGGGCAGTAGCGGATCTAGTAATTCTCATACAAACAGTTTTACGTTTATTGTAAACGGTAAGTGCGTTTAAGGCCTTGTGCAGTTAACATTGCTAATGAACTAAACTCTGGCAGATGAAAAAATTTTTTTATCTTATCTTATCTTAACCGATGGTAGAGGGTCAGGTTGTAGCATAGTGGCAAGTGTGACACAGGGACACAGTATATGTGCTGGAGCGTCGGTATTCGCCGCACAAGATGTAGTAGTAGTAGATAGATGAATAAAAGATGTTTATAGGGAATTGAGACTTGTTTTATTTTCTTTTATGTAGAAATAGGTAAAAGGTAGGAATAAGGAACCCTTTCCAAGGGTCCAGGGTTCCACTTTATTATTACTATAATCAACACAATTTCAACTAATAAAATAACTGATAACTAATGGAAGCACTGTTCATCACGATGGTTTTTGCGACTGAGTCAAAAATGCTGAACAAGGATCGTGAAACGAAAATTTTGAATTTGAATGGACAGGTCCAGAATACTATACTATAGATTGCCAGTAAATTAAACTATGAAGTTTCCAGCCATCATGAAGGTTCTATCTAACCATCAATGAGACCGGAACGAAACGGCATCGTTACAAGGTAAAGAAATCCTCAGCACTTATCAATTAAATTCCATAAATTTAAAGTGAGTCATCCTTATTTTGTCGCGTCTGTCTATTTTCAAATCAGCTTTTATAGTTTCACTAAGGACATTGTTACTTACTTGAGGTTCCGCGCGGTCTTACCCTCGTAGTACTTACTCGTTCCCGTGGGAATATCGGGATGAAATATAGCATATGTCAATCGGGAAGAATGTAAATTTCGAATGTAAGTATCTTATTCTGTTAAATAATTTTGTAATTGTTAAATGAATAAATAAAGAAATAAAATAAAATATTATGGTGAAATATTTTTTAAAACCAGTCCTCGAATCTTTCCTTAACATAATATTATTATCATAGATATATAAAAGGCTGGTTTAAGGGCAATATAAAACCTCGATGTGTCATCACTTGTATGTTTATGCATAGTGCGTGAGCTGCGTATGCGCATTCTTCCGAGAAAGGAACACAATGTGCAATAAGCCGCGCTTACAACGTAACATGAGGCCTACAGTCGACCCCATATAAAGTTTTACAGTTCCATTTAAAAACAGCTCTTATTTCGTATACGGTAAGGTCGTTCTCAAGGTAAACACGTTAATCTTTAGGTTCCGATTACAGTACCTAGGTACAGTCAGGGCCAAATTCAGTGAACCACTTCTTACTTTTTTCCGTGTAGCTGGTGCCTCGCCAGTCACACGCAGACCCTTTTACTATTTGATAACGTATTAAACTAGGGTAGTACAATGCATAAGCAATTAGGAACAGGGACTGCAGATGAACGGTGAGACGCCAACCACACGAAAAGAAGTAAGTAGTAGTTCACCGAATTTGTCCTCGGTTGTACATAGGTTTAAAGCTGGAATTGTGAGTCTCTAGCATCTATACTATACCTACCTAAAGCAATATACTTGTGCGGGTAATTCACTAGGTATTGTTCCCTCCGAGTCATTGAACAGAAAAGCATTTAAGTTTAAACCTACATTCTCATTGTACAAACGTACAGAAAAGCCTTAAAATCTACAAAGTTATTGTGCATAGGTTTTCTTTTAATAGTCTAAGTTTTCGCTTTCAAAGTTCTTCATAACTTCGTGATGTTCAGACCTTAGAAACTAACGGGTGTCCCAAAAGTTCGTAGTTTTATTTTATTTTAAAGGAGAGACTTGTACAATTTTATCTGAATAGAATATCTGCTAAATGGACGCCACGGGCATTTTTGCTGTGTGCAAGTTTTTCATGACACTTTCACACATTTCGCTACTTAGTTCACCAATAACTCGGCGAATATTTTGTCTATATTGTCTTTGTTTTGTGGATCGTTGGTGTAGACTTTATCTTTGACGTAGCCTCAAAGAAAGAAATCCAGTGCCATCAGATGGCAAGATCTCGGTGGCCATTTTGACATCACCTCTTCTTGAAATTACGAGATTTTTCGACCTTTCGACGAGTGTTTGTAATTGATCGTGAACTTTCGTTCAATATTTGTATAACTTCTATGCGCTGTTTTATTGTGAAACGCTCCACGATAAATTTTACATGTGTCAAGATGACGTATGTCAAATTTCAACCCGCCATCTTGAATATTTCGGAAATAGCGCGAAATTCAAATCCTATACGTACTTTTGAGACACCCTTTATTAGGTACAAGACCCATTGCCAAGTAAACACTGCAAAAGCTTGTAAGTATCTCATATATCACAAGCTCGCTTTGGGGCTAGCTAGACTAAGGCTTATTGGTGAGTCATCATCATCTTTCTTCCTAGAGCATTCCATCCATCCATCCATCCATCCATCCATCCATCCATCCATCCATCCATCCATCCATCCATCCATCCATCCAACCAACTTCCCACCCATCAATCCATCCATCCATCGAGAAGAGGAACCCCCAATATTATAGGGCTAAGGATCCCAATACTACACTCGCGTGCAATGAAATCGACTCACTGAACTTTTTTCATACAAACATGCTTACTTTAGCGTCTCATAGATAGGAAACTATTTGCATAAGCGCAATGATTTTTACGTCGATGGAAAGGCAAAACGCCCAATTGTTGAATTACACATTCAAAAACCTTCAAACTGTCTTCAATTTTGCGAAAAAGAAAAAAGAATAAAACGAAGTCATGTTTCCATATAACGTTGTAGTCGATTTCAATGCACGATTTCAGTGTATTCGGGTTCCTCTTCTCCTCCTCTACACTTTATACCTGCCATCTCTTCATGGCAATTTTACATTAATTATTTCTTGAACTTTTTCCAGATCAAGCATATAAAAAATAAATAAAATAAATAAAATAGTTTATTTCTTTAACCTTTGTTTAACAATTTCTTATTCTGTGGCCAGAACTACCCAGGAAGCATGAGGTAATGCTTGTATTGGGCGGTTCTGCTCCTCCCTAGGATCTCTTATATTTATATTAGGTAAGTAACTAGATAACTATTTAGCATAATAAAATTAAAAACATAAGTTTGTACAAATATTATTAGAACAGTAAAGATTTATGTACTAGTATGAGTGAGTTTGTGTGTGTGTGTGTGTGTGTGTGTGTGTGTGTGTGTGTGTGTACGTGTGTGTGTGTGTGTGTGTTTCAGCAGACTTCTAGCCCTACGATGTAATATCTTGGGATCGGTAAGTACCACTAGAGTCAAGTATACTGCCTAAGATTCATACTTGAATAACAAGTTCTCAACGTCATAGTACCCAAGCGCCTCAAGTTCCTGCACTATTATTTTTTTACATTCATAGAATTGAAGGTTATATATTGCATATTTGTCATGAAGTTTATTATAAAGGTAAGCCGAGTGGGCTTGAAATTGACGTTTGGCAAAAAGAGTTCTACAGGGAAAAATAGGCATATAAGTTAGTGGATCTAGTTTCATATGATAAGTTTGATATGATAGTCCTTTAGGAATAATTATAATGTCTTCTTGGGACAAATTGTTGTACCTATAGTCGAACCATTCGAATCGTTATCCAACATAAGTTTATTTTCCAAGAGATATTAAAATTCAATATAGTCGTAATTTAAGCTTGTTGACATTGACTGACACTGACCTTTACAGTTTTGACGCTTTTAAACAAATTATTAGCAAAATGGGTCATGAATCAATTGATTCGACTGTACATAAATTTCCTCTCTTATGGCTAAATTAGTTAGAATGAGTTCTTGCATAAAGGCAAAACATTCCTAAGTATGTGAGTTTAAAGTAACATAGCAATGTTAAAACTCACATAGCAATGTACTACAACTTGCTTCGATGTAATTAAGTCTTTACTCAAACATCAATGAAGATTTGTTTTAAAAGAAAGAAAGATAATTATGACTTCAAAAATAAGAGTATCTAATGTTGTACCTACTTGTTTAACGCGGATACCCCTTAGGGAACTCGATCTCCGACATATGTGACCCAGTTTTGACGTATGGTGTGGTCAAACAGGCTCTAGATACCATGCAAGCTTTAATGGGAGTTAAGTCTAAGGTAGAGCAAAAGACAAAGTCTATAATGTAATACCTACTACTACTAGCGGATCCTCGCGGTTTTACTCACGTGGTAGGTACCTTACCATTGGAATATCGCGATAAAATATAGCCTAATGTAGCACTCTAAACGTGAAATATTTTTTTAAATCGGTCCAGTAGTTTTTGTAACATACTGACAAATCTTTTCTCTTTATAATATTAGTATAGACTAACTTTCCGCCCGCGGCTTCGCTCGCGTGTACTACATGACGTTATCCTGAGGGAATGTGATATTTTTCCGCCTGTGTATCCAATCCTCCAGCTCCGAATTCTACCCCCGTACAAAAAATCATATTGATCTGTTGCTCCGTTTTGTCATGAAAGACGGACAAATAAATAATACCTACTTACTGATTTTCCCGTGGGAATATGACACATGCCTCTGGTAAAAAGTAAAAGTAGCCTATTATAATCCTTCCCCCGGGTCTCAAACTATTTACCTAAATATCAATTTCTGCCCGCAAATTTGCCGCGCTTAAAGTGATTTTAATGGCTGTACTTACCAATTTTAATGATCTCTGAATTATTTAAATGCAAAAAGTAAAAATAATTTTATCTCAGATTCCTCTCCGCCCCGAAAAGCAAAGCAACTATAAGTTAGATATAGAAAAAAAATTGTAACTAAATAAACTTCAGCGTGAAGCAAATCTCTATAGTGATCAAGCGAAGAGATAACATGATTTCTAAGATGTTAATCGTATCGACTAATCGAATAGACCAGAGCACGTATATAACCTGAAAATAAGCAGTGAAATAAGCATCTAAAGTAACCCACTGATTAGGTCAATTAGAGATATTAAGTTCGCCATTGCTGCCCCAGTACGTGCCAGACCGCACGTCGTCGGATATGCAGCAGAAGTGCACATAAACTGCATAATTGCATAGGTTTCACGTCGCAATGGATGCAAGCTCCCGCGTAATCAGACGTGATGCAGTTATCGGCCTAATCTCTGTAGGCGATCTCCTTTTGATAATTTGCTTGTGTCATGTCACAGCCTTCTCTATCGTCTATAGAGGCGGCTGTGGTCATGTAGTTCATCTAGAAATCTAGAGGGTTAAATGTTAAGGAGCGCTTACACGGGCAATTAAAATTGTGCAATAAGGTATTTGATTGGTTGTTGAAATGTAATTATGACATTCAGAAATATAACATTATAGAATAACAAATGTAAAAAAAAGAAATTCAATTTGTATTTTAACAAGCGATTCTGAGCTATTTAATTGTGACTCTAGCTGTCTCTTTATAAATAAATGATTTAAATAGGTTTTCCTTCTTTTAAGTTTTTAGATAGTGAGTTTCTGCTTGAAGTTTTTTTAGTACAAAAATAACACAGTCAATTTATTTTCTTATTCCTATCAATATTTCAATTACTAATATACAACCAAAGTACAGCTTATAGGGTACCATTATTCAATTCCTAAGTACGGACAGCATATAAATTATGGACGTCGCCAGGTTCCGTAAATCTCGCTGCAAGCATCTAAGGTCAGCAGGGTTATTAGGCCTGCGCTGTTTCTGCTGGCCGTACCTGTACGTGGGTACCGTTTGCAGCAGTATGTGAGTTGGTAATAAATATTACTTTTAATAATTAGTTAACAAATTGCCATTTATTCAAAAAACTGATTAAATAGGAACTAGGTATAAGTAGACGGTAAAAGAAAAAAACAAACAAATTGAAACATGAATTGTGTAAGAAAATAATAAAATAGATTTCTACCAATAAATAGTATGTATATAACTAGTCTGTTGCTAATCGAACTGTCTACAAGAGAAAAAAATCTTTCCGTGTTCTGTGTGTATACCGTTACGTAAAAAAATGTTGCTTACTTTACTAAGATAAGATAAGATAAGATAAGATAATGATTTATTTCATAGAACATGGTACAAAAGTTTGTTGATGTCAATTTGTGATAGTTGAGCTCATATTCGACCGTCAAAACGGCATAGAAAAGTTTACTTAATATACAATAGTTATTTCAATATTTCTAATAATTTCAAAATAAAACACATTGTCAATTTTATACCAAAATCAAATACAATGTCAGTTAAACCAAATCAAATAAAATGTCAATTTTATGCCAAGAATAATAATAAAAAAAAAACTATTTAATGTCACTACTTATTACTACCTAATAATATGTCAATGATTAAAAAAATCATTTACGCTGTAAAAACAATGGTCTAGTAACCAGCCTGTCAATTTCTTTTAAAACATATTAAATGGCAATTGTTTTATGTCATGCGGTATTTTATTGTAAATCATTATTGCTTGTACATAGACATTTCTTTCAAACATATCAAGTTTACATTTTGGTATATATAATCTTTCTTTATGTCGAGTATGTCGTATTAGCATATCTGAATGCTTTGGAAAATAATCAGGGTTTTGTTTTACAAATATACAGATAGCTTTTATGTACATGCATGCGAGTGGAAGTATTTTTAGTTGCTTGAATAGTGGCTTACAGCTGTCAGTATTCCAAGCGTTACATAAAGCTCTGACACATTTTTTTTGTAACCTAAAAGCAAATAATATATCTACTGAGTTACCCCATAGCAGTAATCCGTAGCTTAGTACTGATGAGACATAACCGTGATAAGCAGTAGTAGCTGCTTCTATGGAAACTGTTGAATACATTTTCAAGAAAATTTATGTGTTTTCCTTAGTAAATGACCTTAACCTTTTCACTTCCTTGTCACAATGCGAATGAAGGATTCTTTGGCACAGCTAAGTAAACCGAAAAATCTTTACCTTTAAAAAGTGTGTTTAAACAATTATAAAACAGTTTGCTTCATTATTTTAGCTGCCTAAGTAGCGTATGAAAATAGCATCACAGAGAATTACAGAAAAATGCAGATTCTGTCGTCGACTTTTTCTGTCCGAGCACAGACATCTCGATTTCAACTCAATTAAAATATATAACGACAATTACAAGCAGAGAGAATGACAAGAACGAGAAGAATGCCTCGCTCTTGTAAGCAGACACCTCGTTATAGTTTTTGTTATAATTAGTGAGGAACAGGATAATAAATAACCAGCATGTTCCATGGGACTTAAAACACACACTACTAATTCTTGTCAAGACATTTATCAAAATAAAAGCGCCTGTCGTTTCGGGACAAAACGTTTTCCAAAAAGTATTTAAAAGTAATTAGGTATATCATTATACTAGCTTTCCGCCCGCGGCTTTGCCCGCGTGGACTACACGACGTTATCCCGTGGTTTGATATTTTTCCGGCCTACAAAGTATCTGTGACCCAAATTTCAGACAAATCCGTTCAGCCATTTTGGCTTGATTGAGCAACAAACATCCAAACATCTAAACTTACACATTTATAATATTAGTAGGATTAAGAAGATCTGTGCCACGCCGTTTTTCAAAGGAAAAAATCTACTAAAAATTAAATACTTTTTCGCGTTTCCGCCTTCTGTTGGTCACAGAGTGAAGTTAGCTTTAATTTAAGTTATTTTTTATCTACCTGAACTAACTTTCTAGTAAGTAAGTAGGTACTTAATTATAGTAAAGTACCTAACTGATATTTTTAGCTTAATGAACAACATACAGCCAGTGGTAGTAACAATATAGTACAATACAGAGTAAAATGATAACCAAATTAAATTGGCCAGATTAGTTGACCACAAGTTACCAAAATATTTAATTAATGGACACATACCTAACTTACGAGCTAATGCCCAAGAACTATCCGATATTTTTGTAAATAATTCAATAACAGACCAAATTTTTGTAAACGGCCATTTAATATAATTTTAAGAGACTATATTTTGGAATCCAACATAATCTCGCATTGGAAGGTATCAAAAAAAAGTTATACCTACCCCGAAAATGGTGCAATTTTACAGCAAATATGCTATCACCAATTTTATCGTGAACATGTGTTTATGTTCACCATATCTAAGCACCAAAGTCGAAATCCATTAAGATATAAAACGGGAAACTATTACTTTAGGAAGAAGTCGGTTGTTTCTGATAGCATTTTTAACATAATATAGGTGTGTAATGCCAATTTGAGTTTACGTAGAGAGTTTTTTAAAAGTTTATTTGTGTTTCATTTACATATATAGGGGGATTTTATACTTTTACGAAAGATAATTAATACATGTATTCAAATGTAAAGTGAATAATACTTATACCATTATTGCCCATTTTTTATAGATTTTTTATAGCTTTGTACTTATTTGTTTTTTTTAATGTCGCTGTCATAAATATTGGTGGATTACTAATAAATTATTTATTAAACTAAATAATCTAATTTTCTATGTTAAGAAATTACTGATATAGAATAATTGTTGAGTCTCCATAGAGCGAATGAGTTTGGCTCTCGGGCTATAAGATTAAAGTAAGAAACTGCTAGTAACTATAGCAACACGACCATAAACAACAAAAAAAAATCTTGTCTTTTACATGTAATTTTGGCGGCAGGAAAAACAACAAAGAATATGTATTATAGTTACTACTAGCGGCCGCCCGCGGGTTCACCCGCGTGGTTCCCGTTCCCGTGGGAATATCGGGATAAAAAGTACCCTGTGTTATTCCAGACCCAGATCCTTTCAGTTGTTTTTGCGTGAAAAAGTAACACACATCCATACATCCATACCCACAAAGTTTCGCATTGATAATAAACTACACGACGCTATCCCGAGGGAATGTGATATTTTTCCTGGATAAAAAGTAGCCTAAGTTACTCCTTATTACATTAGCTACCTGCCAGTGAAAGTACCGTCAAAATCGTTCCAGCCGTTTCAGAGATTAGCCGGAACAAACAAACAGACAGCCAAAAATTGTAAAAGATGTCATTTTGGTATGTGTACCGTATATAATTATAATCATACTAGCTGACCCGGCAAACGTTGTTTTGCCATATAAATTATAGTTTTATACACCAAAAGTTGCCTAGACCAGACAACAGATAGCGCTAGTTATACACTACCAATAAAGGGGCCCAAGATTGGTCTCTATTTCCTACATATAAAAAATTACTCTGTGAAGTAGATTGAGTGTCAGATAACTCTGCGGGCATGCGCGACTGGGGCATTTTTGGCGCTAGTTACAGTACATTTTTTTATTCTAAGCTTATGGAAAAGATTAGTATTCGATTTAGACCGCGCAGACGTCAGTGATTACATACTCTTTGGAAACGGTAATGGAAGAAATGACAGTTTTGTATCGAAGGTACGACAGTTAAACGATTTTTCAAAGAAAATTAAAATTTTTTACTCAATTTTCCGGAATAATAAGTAGCCTATGTTATTCTCCAGCTCCCAAACTACCCGCTTACCAAATATCACGTCGATCCGTTGCTCCGTTTTGACGTGAAAGAAGGACAAACAAACAAACAAACAAACAAATAAACAAACAAACAAACACACTTTCACATTTATAATATTAGTATGGAAGTATGGATGCGCATGTATTAAAAAGCGGTTATTTTAATGTTACAAACAGACACTCCAATTTTATTTATTTGTAAGTATAGATAATACATATTTTTTTGTTTGGTTTGTTTGGTACTACCAAAGAATACTATAATATTACTAACGTAGTACTACTGTAGTACCTATAGCATCTATAGTAACTGAGCAAAAGGAAATGCTTAACCATATTTAAGTAAAACCAGCAATGAGTTTAGTCTTATGAAACCTATAGATATTTACTAGCAAGTTGTATGGCCTGCGATCGTCGAGGTTAAGCAACTGTCGCAATGGTCGGTCAAGGGATGGGTGACCAAAAACTTTTCATCTCGAGCTCCTCCGTGCTCCGGAAGGCACGTTAAGCCGTTGGTTCCGGCTGCGTTTGTAGTCGTTAATACCCTCCAACCCGCATTGGGCCCGCGTGGTGGGTCATAGCATAGCCCATTCTCTTTATCCATCCATAAGAAAGGCCAGTGTCATAGCAGTGGGGACATTAAATGGCTGATGATGATGATGAAGATGATGTAGGTATTATTACGTAAATAACCTGCTTACATTGTTACACAAGATCATAATTTTTGTGATAATTAGTTTGTACCATGCTCAGCTTAGAAATGTTCGTTATCAACAATGTTTGCATCGTACATCTAGACACGCAGCAGCGTGTTCAGCCAAGTTCAAAGAAAAAAGATTGTACACGGACCATTTCCAGCTACCCATTCAATACTTGCTATGCAGCAATAAGGCCGCCTATTGTTTGTTTTACTTTTATTTTTGCTTCTCTGTATATGTCTATTCCTGTCGTGTGCCATAAAGTGATATTTATTTATTTTATCCTTTATTATTTACTAGAAATTTATTTGAACTACATGCATGGCATTTGCCATAATAATTAAAACACCTTCCTATCTTGAGTAAGTATAAACTCCTAAACTTGAATTATATAATAACATGTAGGTACCTAATTCAAGCTCACGATTTGACGTGACTAGTTTTTGACAACATTTTTTTTGAAAAATGTCAAATCTCTAGCTAGCAGTATAAGTAAGTAGCTAACAGTAAGCTACAGTACCGGCAAACAGTAAGGATACTAACTTGCGAATGACTTTAAGGAGGATAAGTTGATTAGACTAAATAATGTACATGAAAACTAGCAAAGTCAAATCTGGACGTTGTCTGAGCTAGAATTAGATGTTCTTGTAGTTAAAAAAATTTAATGATGTCACAGGACATTGGCATTATTTTTTCGGCAAATCGACAGAGACGAATATTCTTTTTTTTTATCCACAACGGGGTAGCACTTAGCCTTTATCACACCTGATGTTAAGTGGTGATAAGGCTGAAGATGGAAGCGCACTACTCCCGGAATCCTCAATCACTGAGAAACTGGCTATATTATCTCTAACTGCCGGAACACAATAATGCTGAAAACATCATTGTTATAGCGTCAGACTTAGATAAGATGGTGGTAGCTAGCCAGGCGGACTAAGAACAAGTCCTACCACCAACCAAACCGAATACAATATGTACCCCCACTGGGAATCGAACCCGGGACCTCTTGGTCTGAAATCGGTGGTGTGAACCGCTAGACCACAGAGGCGGTTTAAATTCTGAATACTGAACTTGGCTCCGATTTTACATTTATATTTTGATGGGATCTCCATTACTGTTGTATATTTACTGCAATGTTACTTTTAGGATAATTGGTTATAAATTCGATATTGTCTGCGTACCTATAATGTGTAGACTTGGAAATAGTAATATCGTGGTATGGATTTTACGATCAATACCACGATAATTGATACTGATAATATTTCCGGGTCGCGATTGGACCAACCACCACAGCAACCACGTATACATACGAATCACATCCCTAACGTTTCTGATTCAGTTTGCTTGACGTTCGTTTGAACTTTATGACAATACGGATTTCGTTTCAGCTGCACCGTAATTAAATCACCATCAGCGGGCCAATCGCCGTAATGGGCGATTTTCTGAAAGCTCAGTCACTAGATGGCGCTGTCCCACCTATGCAGTTAGAAGGAACGGAACGTTATAAATTTTACTTTGACGCGACTTTTTTACGTAAAACGGAACGTCAGACAGATGTTATTTATTTACCTAAATCTTTAAATTTACCTATTTCGTTTCTGTTCCTCACAGTAGTACCTACTTATTTAATATATTATTAGTTTCCTTTGGGTTTTTAAAAAGTAATTAATTTAAATATGTTTCATACCAAAATATACCATAGACATGTACATACTTATTCAAGGCCATCTAGTGAAGCAATTGGAAGCTTTTTTTTTAAATGGCCTCTCAGAAAATCGCTCATTCTATGCAGCGCGAAGGCAGCGCGTCTTCATCGCGTTTGGGTCTTGACGTTACTTCGTATTGCCATAATGACATAACGACGCACACGTCACGCAAACCTATAGCACAGTAAATATATATGCTACAGTGCCACAAACTTTGCTGTGCCGGTGGCCAAAATGTGAAACTAGCATGATTTTTTTTAATGTCATTCTGCTGTCAAGTTGATGTCCAACCATAGCGCTGCTGGCGGCTGAAGTTCTTAGAAGTCAGGGCCGGTTTAATTGCTACAAAAAAAGAAAAAACGTACGTAGCGCCGCTGTCACCGGAACAGAAAAGGTTGTGGCACTGTACTTCATTATAGTCCTACAATTCTGTATGATCCGGTGACATCCGTGACAGAGGAACCACTTGCAATACGAAATTAGCTGTCAAAATAGACTGTCGTATGAAAACTGTTAGCCCGCATTATAAAAAACGGTTTTGAACGTCAACTGCACTTCAACTGCATGTACAGTCGCCAGCACGTCAGGTTACTACAAACTGTCAAATTTCTTTAAATAAAATTCAACCTTATGTCCAACAGATAGAGTTCAGTTTCAATTAATAAATTTTGACATTTTGTTGTAACTCGACGTGCTGGCGACCGTACAATATAATGCGACAAGCTTTTCTGTTCCAGTGATTATCTTTGGAACTAAAACAGTTTTCATACGACAGTCCATTTTGACAGCTAATTTCGAATTGCAAGTGGCTCCTCTGTCACGGCTGTCACCGGAACAGAAAAGCTTGTGGCACTGTACACTTGACTACAGTCGTCACAAATTAAGATGCCCGTTTTGACACATGGTAATGACCCTAGAATGTAACTTGTTACGAAAACCAAAAAAATCAAATATATGCTGATTACTTATCAAAGATGTATGAAAATAATATGTTACATTTTTTAACTCATCATAAATTAAGGCAAAGTGTATTCCGCGTATTATTTTTGCGTTTATTCTAAAGTAAACGTAGATTCGATTAACTACGAAACGTCTCGAAAAACAGTTACGTTCTCAGTCTTTATTTTTTTAAATACTAGTGTTGTAACCGTTGCTTGCAGGATTTCTCCAGCTTCATTCAATTTTATCCAAATAATCGTTATAACCACTTTAATAGATTAATTTGTAAAATTTGATCTTTTTTGTGTGAAAACTAGATTGGCGCTTAAAGCATTAGTGAAATTATGAATTGGCAACAATGATTTCGATAAAACGGTTTCTAGGCAAACGCTAACTTATCCAAGGAGAAAGTTTCGAATGAACCGAATGAAAAAAAAAATCTTTTAATAAAACCTAGACAACCTTGCACACCTCACCATGTCGAATCGTCACGTTCACCTTTCCAGAGATTTCTTAAAACACGTTTCGTTCGGCTTGTTCGAAGCGTTCGCATCGGACAAGCGTGCGTTCACCATAAGCGGCCTGTACACGTTGGTCCAACCACTAGCCAATACATCGTACATTGACACTTTTGAACGAACAAGACGTTTAAAAAGGTTCTTTCAAAAGTGTTAATATACGACGTATTGACCAATGGTTGGGCCAACGTGTACAGGCCGCTATATAAAGTAATGTAGCTACTCTATGACCATGTCTATGCTGTGAGCTGTAGTTAAAATACTTGCACTTTTAGAGCCAACACGACTTGTGATTTTTAGCGATAGTTAAGTAGGAATCGTAAGACGATCGTGATCAAACTGTCGGCCGATAGTTTGGTTTTGAGAACCTGCGAGCACTTGTGATTTTTAGTCGACCGATAGTTGGTCGATAGTTTAGTTGAATCCGGGCGCGCGCTCACTCCTTCATGCACATTACCGCCCGGCCGATAGTTGTGCGATAGTTTGATCGTACAACTATCGGCCAGTCATTTTCGATAATTTGATCGGTCGATAGTTTAAGCGCACTGACGATTGCCACTGCTATATAACTCTATACTGAATCCGAGAACGACCAAACTATCGCCCGATTAAAAATCACAAGTGCGCGTTCGCTCTTATATAAATTATGCAATTTAGGTGGATTCGATTCAAGCTTATATAACATAAAAGGTCAATTTATACTTTAATAATATGTTTATTGAAAGTATAAGTAGGGCAGAGGTACCCTTTGTGGCCACTTTAAGGATTTTTTTACTTTTAAGCACTAAGTACTAAATGGTCTTAGGTATTTAAGACACAAATTATATTTTAAATTATAGATAATTTATCTACCTTTAAAAGTACATTTTTCAAATTCATAAAAGTAAAATAGTTTTTTTTAAATTACACACAATGTGTGAGAGGTGCCAAATGTACCGGTTTTGGCCACTTACTGATAGTTAAACTTTTGTAAGTATTGCGAAAAATCAAAACCAAACCCAGGTAAAATCAACATATTCTAATGCGCTAGAAACCAGTCAATTGCAAAACAACAATTTAATTGTAAATAACAGAGGTTTATAAAGTATTTCATCCAAAACAAATTTCTTAAAATTTTCATACAAAACATTTTTTCAAACAGAAAATGGAATTTATTGAAAAAAAATCGTATGACATAAGGAATTCTAACGGTTGTCATTATTACCTTAAAATACCTTATTTTTATTGCCTATATCAAAAATGGCTAAAAGTTGTTAAGAAAACTTTTAGAGCAAAAAGTGGCCAAAACCGGTACAGTGGCCAAAACCGGTACGCCTGCCCTACCTATATAGTAAGTTTAACATTTTATAATAATAACTTTAGTCTTAATCCACATAAGTTGCAAACCTACTATAATCGATTAGTTACTCAGAACCTTAATCGATTAATCGCGAGAATCGATCACAGACTCGTATGGTTACATGCCTAATCACGTCACTTTAGCATGTGTCAAAACGGGCATCTTATTTTGTGACGACTGTAATGCGTCATAGAATTACCGCAATCGGGGCCCAGGGCTGAAACATTATTGAAACTAAACCAAAATTGTATCTTTTGAATTAATGCTATCGCCTCCATGAACCTGACTACCGCACCAGAGGTCAAAACACTCAGAAAACCATACTCTTAATTAGTATGTGATAATGATGTACAAGGTCAATACGAAAAACTTCATGTGCTCTCAGTCTCAAGTGCACATTTAATTTTAGGGTTTAAACGCTTGTAGATTGTACCTTAATAGGTACTTAATAGGTAGGTACCTAATAGTAATACCATAATATTTTATGGCCAAGTGAAAACATCCATAATGCGTGGACTGTGATCGAAGAACGTAATTAGTCAATTCAGCAACTGCTGGGTTCCAGTCTGGACCAGTCGGCGGACTGTTACTTTCCCAGCGTTTACTGTAAATATTATGTTCCAGTCTTATTAAATAGATTACTAGGTTAAAAGCTTATTTAGCGCAGTTACGTACTTAGGAAAACTGATTGGATGTGTGGTGTTTGTCGTCGAGTTTTGTGAAAGAATCTTTAGTTATCTTTAGATTAATAAAACGATGTGGCAATGTTATAAACAAATCTTGAAGGTTTTTATTTAGGTTTCGTAAACTAGAAAAAAATACTCAGTTAAGTAGGGTCTCGCTATTTATGTCCATTTCCTCACAAACTCTATGTAGTTGTGTCCAACCTGTGGATATAAGTGTAGGTTGGCCAACCTATTGTAAAACTACTGATAGTTATTATAAACAATTTTGTAATAGTTTAGTAGCAACAGTTAGTTAATAAAGAAAATTAAAATTTAATATCTAAATTAGAAAGCTGCATTGTCATGTTTAAAATGGTAGATTTCATCATTGAGCTCATACAGATTTAACATAAATAAAGCGGCCCCTAGTTATATGAAAATGCCGATTACTTTAAAGAACTTTTCAGTGTCAATGAAAATGTAACTAATTTTTTTTAGAACACAGGTTGCAGAAAAGAAATCATCGATGTATCTCTATCATTAAATGACGACAAGTCCATAAGCTTCAGCTATTTCTGTAACGAAAGAATTTCAATTACCAAGTGTTTTACTGAATCACAACACCGCTACGGTCAATTTACTTTAGATTTCAGTTAAACGTATGACTAGCAAGCGCAATTTGATTTATTGGCTTTTTGTGTTTTCAACGCTTGATTCGTATGATAAGTAAATACTCATAAATTGTGCTGTAGTCATTGGAATCAATTCTAAAAAAAAATCAAGATCAAAATGAAATTTGTTTTCAATGTGATGCTGTAATGTAACACAATATTACTACAAAGTTGCTTTTTTTATAGAAATGTCGAAAATATCTGCGGAAATTCTGATATTTACACAATAAAAAAAATTAAATATTTCTTCTGACATTTTCATTGGTTTTTAACGAAACTTCAATTTAGTCTACTAGGTGTTATTGTTGATCGAAGTTTAGTCTACGTTACTTTACTACTAATACATATATAATACTAATATTATAAAGAGGCAAGATTTGTATTTTTGTATGTAACGAATAAACTCAAAAAGTACTGGACCGATTTCGAGACTTCTTTCACCGTTAGAAAGCTACAGTCTTCCCGAGTGACATAGGCTATATTTTATCCCGATATTCCCACGGGAACGGGTACCACGCGGGTAAAACCGTGAGGATCTGCTAGTAATAAATAAAGTAGGTTGACGTTACCTTTGACTCTTATTAAAGAGAAAGAAATACCACTGTTTAGAGTACCACTTATGATTATATTATAGAAATCTACTCCTTAATAACTACTTAACCTCTTATGTCCCATTTAATCGACACATGTAAAAGAGAGATAGCCATAATTAATGAGAATGTTTCGCAACCAGTTGTCGGGAAATATTCCTCTTTATAAATGAAGGCCTGATAAATGGCCTCCTCTGTTATTTAATCGGTATCGTTAGCTGGAAGTGGATTCCCTTATGGGTTCGTGACACGAGGTCATCAGGAGGGCCACAACACAGCTTCCAAGATATGCTGGTGACATTAGTATTGATTTTCAAGGGATAAAGTCCAGGAGTGAAAAGTATGAAAGCTGAATAAATGTGGTAGGAATGCGATCGTTGAGGTAAATACCTAGGTATGTGGAGTCAAATTGAGTGAGAGTGAGCATGATGTGATTCGTGAAAGGTGTGGGCTGAAAGATGATAATATAATGAGAAGAATTGGTTTGGTTACTCAGAGAGAGTGAATCAAAGGCGAATCACGAAAGTGATATAGGTATTATACGAATGTAAAAGGATCGATTGCGCAAGGGCGTCCCAGAAAAACCTACACGGACCAAATAAGGGTTTTAATAAAAAATGATGTACCTACTAGTGACAAAAGCGCTGGGCATCTATGAAAAGATTGATGGATGTTAATGAAGCAAAAGAAGTGTGCAAGGTTGTAGCAGGTGGCGATCCCAGTCTCTGCCTACCCTCATCGGAAACAGGCGGGATCGTATTAAATGGTTTCTGGTGATTGGCCTATTTTGTCGATGTCAGATTTCATAACAAGAAATGCACACGTTTGATAGTTAATGTTCCCGATGCTGTATCAGCCTGGTTAAATCTGCCATGGTTGTGAGAATTTTACGTTCAAAAATTAAACTATTTTTAGTCAATAATTCACATAATAATATAAGAAACGCAAACTGGCGCACAAGAAAACGTCGTCGCCAAGAATAGCACCGAGTAATTTTTTCCACATTTACAACGAAGTACCTACATGCTACGGTATTCAGAATGAGAAAAAACAAAACAAAGGTAAACATGACTTTCTTAAGTAAACGCACTTATCTCGTGGTAACCCTGTCGTTAGCTGGCTATTCACTGCATTGGAAGCAGTTGGGGACATGTCCCGCTTTGGGATTCACAAATTGTTGCAACGTAATGCAATAAACCCATATACGTCGCCTTTATGGGGAACTTACTAGCCGCTTGTGTGAAAAGGCGCTGCTTTTGTTTGAAAAGGCAAGAAGTAACATATTTATAGCCTTTCTGTGCCTTCACTCATGTTTAATGGCGACTTTTATAGTGACTTTGACACTATTCACTTTATGTATATACATGGAGCTAGACCTAATACTGAGGTAACTGGAGTTTTCACCCTGATTAAAAAACTGTGCCCAGCAAATTTGACATTTAGTATGTAGTGGCTGTCAGTTGTCTCATATGACAATACGTATTTTTTCAAAGTGTATGTGAGACGGAAGACAGCCACAGTGTAATTTGTGGTCACAAAAAAGTGTTAGTACTGCACTCTCCAGTTACCTCAGTATTAAGTCTAGCTTCATGTCTGAACGCGTCAGGTGTATTAAATTTAAAAAAAAAAAAAAAAAAAAAAAAGGTGTAATAAATTGTCATTATCTCATTATTATCTAGCAATTACATAAAGTTAGGTATTAGCGGAAAATTTTAACTGGATCTTCTGTACGTAAAGGTTATAACTTCATAAAGGATTAAAATCTGCTCAAACAACACCCACAGCCTCTGGATTTGTGAACGATGCTTCGTGCGAACTTTTATAGAATAGATTTTTAAATACTGTCATCCCAAAATACCGTAACCCTCTATTAATAGATTACCCACATGCGATGCGATGCCTGGAATTTAGAATAGAGATTTTGACATCCTTAAAGCCCCCGTACCTATCTAAGTTTTCCTAGACTTCCCAAATGCCCCCGCGGGGAAGGCTACTGAGGTTTTAGAGGCAGACTGAGGCGGCAACCACAATGCGATGAGTGGTCGTTATCACACATTTTAGATTTGAGAATCATGCATCGTGTTAGTGAATATAGAATAGAGATGCTGACATCCCCAAAGTCCCGTATCTATCTATTCCTAGATTTCCGAAATGCCCCGCGGGGAAGGCTAGCGGAGGCTATGGAGGCGGGCTGGGCGGCAACCGAGATGCGATGAGTGGTCGTTAATCCAACGTTTTGATTCGTGAGTGATTAACCATGTAAATTTTGATGCAATTGGAAGGGTAATAAACATCTGCCCTTACAGTGAATATTTATTAGGTACTAACCCTTTTTGATGAAAATCAACAAAAGTATCTTTCTTAAAAAAGTTTTGATATTACGCATATTTCCTAATAAATGACGGCTTAATGAAGGCAAAAGAATTGGCGGCTAGAAGCAAACTAGAACTAAGTACTTGCCCATGGGTAGACTGTCTATTTAGTGGTAACAGGTAGGTAATAGTAATGCCGGGGCCACACTATCGGAATACGCCGATAATCAACGAGATATGACATATTCCATTTCCAATACAGTGTAGCCACTTTATTGCGATAGTTAACGCGATAACTAATTTTACTACGGCGTCGGCATTCGCTACGCAGCGCAGGACCGATCGTTGTGGAGAACCTTGGGGGAGGCCTATGCCCAGCAGTGGGCGTCGTTCGGCTGACATGATGATTCTCTACGCCCGCCGTATGTCGTTTGGCTATTCATTCGGGTGGCGGCGGTACAAAGGGATTATCGCGAGAATTCCTGCGATCGAGCGGCCACAATTGGACATCGGCATATTCTGATAGTTCTCGCTACAAGGCCTCCCGCCGTAGGATTTGCGAACCGATAGCGTAGCTTCATCGACGTTCACAAGTGCTGTATCAGCCTAAAATGAATAAATGATTTTGATTTGATTTGATTTGATAGTGTAGCCCCAGCATAAATCTTTTTTCGTATGCACCTCCGGTTGCATCGGGCAGCATGTGCGGGTTGACCCGGCGTTTGCGCAGCGGTCAACGCACGCGGACACATTGTCGCGGCGCGCTCTGTCGCAAGGCGCCATCTTGGAATTTTGAATGGCCTTTTGTTGCAAGCCACCGGATATGAACATGTGCATTGAGGAATGTATGCGGTTAGGTTAAAAGCTTAAAGTCAGATATGTGGAATTTAAGTAGCTACTTATTAACTGTTCATTTTTAATATAGTTAGCTGTTTATTTACAACCCAGCTTAGTGCGCCAAAATCTCGTAATACTCCTTGGTAGCGCCAAGAAGGCTTTCATTACCCAGTACTATCAGACTCTGAGGCCCCGGGTTCGATTGCCATAAAGTCATTCTCGATAGATTTTACTATACAGGGTGTTAGTTTAAACAAGATACATACTTCAGGGGGTGAAACTACCCATCAATACAAACAACTCTTAACAAGTGCGATATCGCGAAAAAAAAACAGCTGTTCCATACATTTTGGCCCATTCGGTATTGCACTTTTGTAAAAGTTGTTTCACCCCCTGGAGTATGTCCCTTGTTTAAACTAACACCCTGTATAGTTGCCTATCTATTTGATCTTAGATCTCTGTTACGGTTAATATCAATCAATCAATCAATCAAATATTTATTTATTCACATAGACATAATAAGCATGTACTTATGAATCGTCAATATTTTCCTATATCTAAGCTATTTATTCGCAAATTGACACCGTCAGATGAAAAATACCTCAGATCAACCTAGTATAGTATTATATGATCTGAGAAAAATACACACGGCAGCCGCACGCCCAAACACTCTCAAATGCCAAAAGGTAGGGTTGCCAAAAGGTTTTGTTACCATTTTATGGATTAGGCGAATATTTCAACCCTCTAAGGGCGTTTGTGCACTACACTGAATTTTACCGATCCGGAAAAAAACGGATGCTTGTATTTTTATAATTAATCATTTATAATACTCGTAGTAAAAGTTTATTTATTCCGTGTAGTTTCAATGTTTCAAACGCTAAACTACACGAAATAAATACATTCTGAAATTACACATATTTCACATAATTTCATTTCAAATTCACATAGTTGAAACGATCATGTGTGTTCAACTTACTGCACTTGTTCAACCGCCTCTGTGGTCTAGTGGTACGCGCCACTGGTATCAGATCCAGAGGTCCCGGGTTATTTTATTATTTTTTGTTGAGTGTGTTTAGTTAGGAACTGTATTTGCTTATTATGTTTGTTTTTGTCTTTGTGTTTTTGGTGGCGTCTGGTGTTGCTCGCACAGGCACTGCCAGAATACCAGCGTTGTTGCAGGGTGACATTTTTGACCCCCAGCAACAACATATGCTAAGGCAGGGTCCTGATTGGCGCATCACATAGATATTGAATTTTTTATTTTCTTTTAGGTACTTAATTGTTTGTTAATTGTTTTCTTTGTTATCTGTTTTCTTTTGTAGTGTGTACTTGTGATGTGATGTGCAAATAAATGTCTTTTCTTTCTTTCTTTCTTTCTAGGACTTGTTCAAAGTCCGCCTGGCTAGCTACCACCATCTTATCTAAGTCTGACGCCATAACAACAATGTTTTCAGCATTGGATAGCCAGTTCCTCAGTAATTGAGGATTTTGGGAGTAATGCGCTTCCACCTTCAGCCTTATTATCATTTTACATCAGGTGTGATGAAGGCTAAGCGCTACGCCCGTCGTCGTGCAATTCAAAAAAGTAATTTTTTTTACTTTATTTATTTATTTATTTTTACTCTTTGAAGTTTTTCACCAGCAGAGAAACCAATTTTATTGATATTCCACATAATTTTTATTTGACAGCCCTATCGATGCGACTGTGGCGCCCCCACAACATGTGATCCGATTCACGTAACATAATGCCTGTCCCACGCTCAGTTTGATGCATTTTAAGCTTATTAATTGAGCTTAATGATAGGAGAAAAGAGATATGCTTAACTGTTTTTACGACAACTGTTAACAGGTGGTAAGGTAAACGTATATATTAGCAATAAAAGTACAGTCGATAGCAGAGCAGATACAAGTAAACCTTAAACGCGGTCATCGTATAGGATAAGTATTCTTAATCGTGTTTTATGATAAAAACATAATATTATTTATGGATTATGAGTGCGGCGAGGTATAGTATTCTCTAAGCATTCTAAGGGAGTCCAAAACCGTATTGGTATGCGCAAATGCATCAATGATGTGGTGTGATGTTCTGTAATTCCGTTAAATAGGTGCGTTCATTATGAGATTATATGATTCAACTTTCATTATGAGAATTATCCGGCATCATAGGCTTGAAAAGCTTATTTTGGAATCATCAGTAGATAAGCGCTTACTGGAATACTTTACGTTATGTAGCGCTTACTCGAATACTTTACGTTATGTATAGTGTGCACCGCCTTAGTTAATTTAACTCGCATAGTTGAGCCAGTTTTTTTATCCATGTAGGTAGGTAGGTACTTTGCACTCGTAAAATTACCTGAAACCAAAGAAAAAAATAATGTTTAGTAATTCACAATCAGTGAGCTAGCTGTAAATCGACATTAAAATTAATAATTTACTAACTGTAATTGTTTTAAACCACCAATTATACGGTCGTTAAGAATCGTAATGGCGGGTGTGGATGATTTACATTGACAGTCTAAACGACACATTAAAAATGGTAGACCGAATTAAAAGTTATTACTTTAAAATTGTATATTAGAGTATGCGATAGTAACAATCATGAAAAGGAAACGACATAAGAGAGCATTGCCACGATGCGGTTTCCTACCGGCTGTTCTTCCGCCTCCGCGGCTGAAAACCGCTTCGTGAGACCGCTTCGTGAGTTCTTAGTCGAAATGGTTCGTGTAGTTCGCACCTGAACCTTATAAAAATAATGGTATAGAGATATGCACATCTTAGATTTCTGCGCGAACTGTGTTCATTTAAATAAAACAACTGTTCCGAACGAAAAGTTAGTTTATTAAAATCAAATAAGTAATAATTGGTAGTTTCCGTGACCACGGCCCCTGGAAAGGTGCCACTGGAAACGTCGGAAAAAACTAAAAATCTTTTAAAAAACACAACCAATCACCAAAATTGTGTTAAATAAAGCGTGAAAATATCCGTGGAAAAGTTGTTTTTGTTTAAAGGTATAAGATATAGGGCAGAGGTACCCTTTCTGGCCACTTTAAGGATTTTTTTACTTTTAAGCACCAAGTACTAAATGGTCTTAGGTATTTTAGACACAAATTATATCTGAAATTATAGATAATTTATCTACCTTTAAAGGTACATTTTTCAAATTTATAAAAGTAAAATAGTTTTTTTTATATTACACACAATGTGTGAGAGGTGCCAAATTTACCGGTTTTGGCCACTTACTGATAGTTAAACTTTTGTAAGTATTGCGAAAAATCGAAACCAAACCCAGATAAAATCAATATATTCTAATTCGCTAGAAACCAGTCAATTGCAAAACAACAATTTAATTGTCAAAAACAAAGGTTTATAAAGTATTTCATCCAAAACAAATTTCTAAAAATTTTCATACAAAACATTTTTTCAACCAGAAAATGGAATTTATAAAAAAAAAATCGTATGACATAAGGAATTCTAACGGTTGTTATTATTACCTTAAAATACCTTATTTTAATTGCCTTTACCAAAAATGGCTAAAAGTTGTTTAGAAAACTTTTAGAGCAAAAAGTGGCCAAAACCGGTACAGGGGCCAAAACCGGTACGCCTGCCCTACTTTTTGTCCAGATTACCACAGAGACCCCGTTGTGGCATTTAAGAGAGGGCTATGTTAAACGTATATCTACATGCCACCTAACAGCTCATCCTATTCCTACTAATAATGTGAAACTTTAGATGTTTGGATGTTTAGATGTTTGGATATTTGTTACTCAAACACGCCAAAACGGCTGAACGGATTTGTGGCTAAAATTTGGGACACAGATACTTTGAAGCCTGGAGAGGAGCATAGGCTACTTTTTTTCGGAAAAAATATCACATTCTCGCGGGATAACGTCGTGTAGTCCACGCGGGTGAAACCGCGGGCGGAAAGCTAGTGGTGTAATAAAATCCAAGTGGTTAAAGTTACACGTGAAATTTTCCTTAAGACTGATAGTTTTTCATTTGAATGTATTGGTGTAGGTAATAGTTGACGTCTGTTCTGTCATGCATGACTCCTCTATCTCTATGAGCTATTTGAGCCATTTAGAACTTCTATAAAAATCGAAGAAAGAGAATTTAATTAATAATTTACATACTCAGATAATTGTGAGTGAATTCAATTAAAATAAAGTAAGTAGTCAAGCGTTTTATTTGATTAAATTTTCATTTCGATAACCAGTTGTGACGGAGTCGCATCTCCAGTTCAAGCACGCAATTTAATGAATAATAATCATTTAAGACATAATATATAAGTATAGTGTCTGATGAAGTGTCGTGTCGACATAAACACCAGAATACTGTCGGCGCGGCGGCGCTGTCAAAGCGACGAGGATTCATTTCTTTACTTCATAATGCACTTCCTTTGCAGTTCTCAGGGTTCAGTAACCAGTGAATATAAACCCATCATAGCGTAGGGCTAGACTGCGTCATCCTAAACCTCCTAAGTTATTTAGCGAATCTACGGCTGCAGGCGATAGAATGGTGAAGCTCTGCTAAGCCGCCCGGGAAAAGGGGCAGTGGGCAGTCCTCGGCAATACGGTATAGGGTGTGCTCCGATGCCCCTTACTCACAGGCTGGCGAGTCTTTTAGTCCTTACTTGTGTAGATGGTGGTTTGACCTCCCGTGTCCTGTTCTGAACGATTCAGCTTAACCCATAGAGCACGTTGAATATCGCACCCTGCGGGCGCCTTCGTTGGATCGGTTACTAAGTGCTTATGGGGGTGATTAAAAGCTTTGTAACGATGCTGTTACGGTCCAGTCTCATGGTCGGTTAGAACCTCCATGACGGCTGGAAACTCCATAGTTTTACCTACTGGCCATCAATTTTATCCTGTACCATTGTTCTTTCGCAATTTAAATTCAAATTCTTCGTTCAACGTGCCCTGTTCAGCATTTTGATTCAGTCCTACCCAAAACATCGTGCTGTACAGAGCTCGTAAGCGTTACCACTTATCAAAGAGCGCCATAATGAAATCAACCACCCACAGAACATGACACCTTTTGTGTCCAGTTTCTTCTACTTGACACATACCTACTCATCGCCGATCAAAAAGTATTCGGTGTACTGAAAACTGAAAGTCTTCAGTTGAAAACACAAGCAACATTAACCCTTACAGAGCAAGAGCCCGTAACCTTATAGAGACCTTCGTTATTTTATAGAAGCTTTTATATTTTTTTTTGTAGAAACTGAGTTGTCTGTTTATTAATGTAACCTTTTGTTAATGTATGTAATAAATTCAGCAGCAGCTCATTACTTGCTGATTTCTTTTTTCACCTTTGTTATTCCTCAATGTTATATTTTAACGTTACTATTAAATATTTAAGTATATATCAATGACAGTCCGGTGATCCGGTCCTCTGTTAAATATTTTTAATCTAAAATCTAAACAGAACCTTACTGTTTCTGATGCAACTTAAGTTGAGCGATTTTTTTCTAAACCGCACGGACGGTCGTCGCTCGGGAACCGCAGGCTGTTAATTCAGTCTATTCTTCTGTTGTAGAAGTAACTATGAGGGTATTGACCTTTGACGGCTTCAAAAAAGCAACAAAATGTGTAAAAAAAATCACATAAATACCTATATAAAAATTAGCAAGGTAGAGAACAACAATTATAACTTTTAGTAAGTACTTTTTCAATCTTGATTTTTGTATACCTATGATACTCAGTAAATATCAATAGTTTTTATAAGCAGCCAGCTCAATCGGAGAGGGCCAGACATCCTCTCAGAAGCTTTATCGCTATTTTATTCGCTTTAAAATCTGAAGGATGATGCCGACTTCGAAAGGGAGCGCAGGGCACTGGCGATGAGGGGTAATATGTTGTCACGCAGGTTTGCACGTTGTTCTCGTCTCTTTTCAAAACATATTGTCAGACTTTGTACACGTGCAGCCTGTGGAACAATTACACCAAAAAAGCCTCCAGTGCCCTCCGCGTCCACTACAATAATGCCTTCAGGGGGTTGTTGGGGCTGCCGTGGCGTTGCAGCGCCTCGGGGATGTTCGCTGCTTGGAACACAGACGGCTTCCACGCCGTGTTGCGCAAGCGAGTGGCTTCTCTCTGGGAGCGAGTGCGGGGCAGCACCAACACTCTCCTGAGGGTCATCGCGGATAGGGTGGACAGTCCTGTCCTTAAATGTTGGATGTCCATGCATGTGCAATCAAATGAGCACTTTAAATTCTACTAACACATTAGCTTTAAGTTGTTTTTATTGTTACTAACACTACTGTATGGATTTATAATTATTTTAAATCTGAAATAAAAATTTTCTATTTCTATTTCTATTTATGTAGGTTTGAGCGCGATCGTCATGATTCGATGGCTCGATGCTCTAGTTTGCTTGAAGACGTTAGTTTGTTTGACGTTTTTGAAATACTCAACCATGGTTGCTGCAAGCAAGTGAGCTTGGTTGGTTGGTTGGTTGGATCTTGCTTTAATTATGTTTTACTAGCTTTCCGCCCGCGGCTTCGCCCGCGTGGACTTCACGACGTTATCCCGCGGGAATATGTTATTTTTCCGAGATAAAAGCTGCCTATGTTCCTCTCCAGGCTACAAAGTATCTGTGTCTCAAATTTCACCCAAATCCATTTAGCCGTTTTGGCGTGATTGAGTAACAAACATCTAAACTTTCACATTTATAATATTAGTAGGAAGTAGGATGCTGCGGCCACACTATGGGAATACGCCAATAGACATCGGGATATGCCATATTCCAACACAGTGTAGCCACGTTATCGCGATAATTTAAGCGATAATTTTACTACGGCATTCACTACACCGTATGCCTTATGTCGATAGCACGAGTGGCGATTATCGCGAGAATTTTTGCGATCGAGCGGCCACACTATGGCGATAAATTTAAAGCAATAATTCTCGCGACAATTCAAGCGAAGTTGAACATCGGCATATCAACATAGTGTGGCCCCAGCATTACAAGTAGTTCTGCTCTTTTAAACGTATGCTTCAGCCTTATTATAGAAGTATCTAAAGAGAAACTAAACTACTTACTACGTATAATTCTTTAAGATATCGTGAGGTTTCTGGTAATTGATTAACTTAACTTAGAAGAACTTTGATAATCAATTTGTAATCATCATTTAAAAACAAGTGCATTCCTACATACAATAGAAACGCTTAATTAAGTATAATTGTAATTAGAATATAGTGTTACTTAGCTAATTACTTGGAGTGTTTGAAGCACAGGAACATTTGCATGTCAAGTCTCAATTAATAACAAACTTCAAGTTAAAACCGGCTAAGTGCGAGTCGGATTAGCGCACGGACGGTTCCGTACCATTATCTACACAACATTGGACACAATTTTTACGATCACGAAAAAAAAACGGCAAAATGTCACGTTTGCTGTATGGGAGCCCCCTTAAATATTTATTTTATTCTGACTTTAGTATTTGTTGTTATAGCAGCAACAGAAATACATCATCTATGAAAATTTCAACTGTCTAGCTTTCACGGTTCATGAGATACAGCCTGGTGACAGACAGGTTTGTTGGTGGTACGACTTGTTCTTAGTCCGCCTGCTAGCTACCACCATCTTATGTAAGTCTGACGCCATAACAATAATATTTTCAGCAATATTGTGTTCCGGCAGTTAGAGATAAGATAGCCAGTTCCTCAGCGATTGAGGATTCCGGGAGTAGTGCGCTTCCTTCCACCGTCAGCCTTTTCACCACTTATCATCAGGTGTGATAAAGGCTAAGTCCTAAAAATGGCCCTTGGCGAGTTTCTTGCCGGTTCTTCTCGTTACAAGGCCTCCCGCCGTAGGATTTGCGAACCGATAGCGTAGCTTCATTGACGTTCACAAGTGCTGTATTAGCCTAAAAAAAAAAATGATTTTGATTTGATTTAAAGTGCTACCCCGTTGTGGATAAAAAAAACGGACAGTGAAGTCTTAGTAATAGGGTCCTGTTTTTACCCTTTGGGTACGGAACCCTAAAAAAACAGTTATTATTATTATTATTATTCCCTTTATTATTTTATTTACACCATCTTACACTAGTCATTACAGGTTACCCAATGCGACAGTATATCTTAGACCAATTACAAAATATTATACTATACCTAAACTAACTATAGCAAATACACCTTAAGGCTACAATTTGGAATTCATTCAAAGTACATGACAAAATATCTACATCATTGTGAACATTGTTAATTAGTGACAATGCGCGTGTCAGTGGCGTTTTGGCGAGCAAGTTGGTTTTAGCCGATGGCAACGTCAACAGGCGCGGGCGCCGCCGCCGCCACACGTACCGGTCTGGGACAGACAACTCCAAGCACTGTAATAAGGACGGGTTGTGTGCCATGCCCCTCAACAATTTTACCATATAACATGCAAGAGCTAAATCTCTACGCACCTCAGTCAGTTGTTTCAGATTGTTAATTATGATAGGAATAAAAGACAGTTAATAATGGCCGACCTGTCCAAGTAACATCTTCAGTTTTTGTGGTCCCTGCGCCTTTCAGTTGAGTAAACCATTACTTTTCTCCGTGTGACACGTCATGAGTCAGTGTTTTATATCAGCGCAAGCGTGCCCCCACGGATGTTGTAAATCATAATATATTATGATGAATTTATGCTATTAAGAATAAATTATATAGTAAGGTTATATTATCTATATAAGGTTGAAATTAAAATTGAGAGCGTTGAACCGCGGCGCTTTGCTTTTATAATTACAAGACAGCGCGAGAACGAAGTACCTGTTTAAGTAAGATAAGTAATTAAGCCATTTCAGTTTAGAAGTAATTGATAGAGAGAGACCTATAAAAACGATATTGAGTAAAACCATAACACCACCGGTTTTTTGGATTAAGACATATGGTTCCGTTTCCTAATGTTGCATGTAGTTTTATAAGTACTTAGTCGTGGGCCACACTGGAGCGACCGCGGGGCGCGGAGGCGACCTGCGGATCCGCAGGACGCGCGAACACGTACTATTCCCTCCGCCGGTCGCGGCGACCGCTGAACGCGCCAGTGTGGCCCCTCCAGTCCGTCTCAATATATTTGTTTTCGCGGACGCAAGACGCGCCGCTCCAGTGTGGCCCACGGCTTAGCCCCACTGAGTGTTTTAAGGCATTTCACCATAAACGACAGCTGTGGTCCAAGCCTAAGGCAACTTCTTACCGCACTTTCTAACAGCTAGAACTTAATTGGAGCTAGAAAGAAACTAGCACTAATTGTGTTATTAGTTTTGAATTCATTTTGCCACCGTTTACTTCAATAACCAGATCGAAAGCAATAACCAGATGTCTATCTAATAGGCTGCTTGTCTAGATCTTAATTAAACGTAGGTACCTACTCATGTTATCTTAAAGTTCCCAGCTAATAATAGAAACAAAACTATTTATAGTGCCCGATTCAAAAAACCCAGGGGCCCGATTCTCAGGCATTCGAACTTTTTCAGTGTGGTAATTCGTATGTCGAACATTTTGTTTGAGGTTTCTATTGAAAATTTAGAACCTCTGAGAACGTTTCAAACAAACTAAGCTGTCCCACATGTCAACAAATTCATTTTGACAGCTAAGTTCGTATACGAACATCTATTGGTTTGTACCACTCGTAGCGTTCGACTGGTTTTCGTTCGAACTTTTTCGATTGTGAAATTCTGACAATACAAAAACTGTGTTATTTAAATTCGAGCTTATAAATGTGAACTTTTCTCGATTGCCTGAGAATCGGCCCCCTAAAGCGTATTTCTCTGACTTGTGCGTCCAAACCATCCAGTTTTACCTACCTATGTAAAAGTTAGTCAATTGTTTTACGCTAAAATGTTGCTCAAAAAATGGCCTGATGGATTTTCATCAAATATGGCTAAGAACCATCTCGATTAACTTTTAAGCTATCAATTTAAAAAAACCGCATTGAAATCGCTTGATCTGTTTAAGCACTACGAATATACGTACAGACAGACAGACATAGGCTTCAAACTTATAACACCCCTCTTTACGCTGCGTCGGGGGTTAAAAATGTTAAATGAGGTGTTAATGCACCATAACACAAAATTAGGAGACACTGTTTCAATTCAACACAGACTCAATCATAAAATACTTGTTTACTTACTATTAAATAACACAGTATAAAGTTCTTTGCCAGAGCTTAACGAGCTTAAAAAAATCATTAAGACCAAAAAAAATTATAAAATTATGTCTGTTATTTTAATCCAGAAAACAAGTTCTTAAAGATCTTACTTTAAGCTAGTTGTGATTGTAGGAAACTTATTTATTATTACGATTTATCAAACAGGCACTGAGAGTCTTATCCCAGTTTGTTGAATGCAGTCAGTGATGTGTGGTCCATAGTACCATTTGATTATACTAAAAACAGGACAAAGCGGATACTCCACAATGTTAATTCCTTGCATTCTGGAACCAGTACCAGTTGTGAGTACATCCGTACTCGTACGCAACTTGCCACTCCTGTAAGGAAATCCAGTGCGTAACTCGAGGCATTTAATTAACTTTTAGATGTTGTTGATGGAAACAACATGTAAACAACAAGATTTGTCTTTTATCTTTTATCCCAATAGACAATAGAACTCTTATTTTATAAGCATCAAGATTAACACGCGGAACTCTATATTCTTGAAAATAAGTATTTACTTTTATGTGAAAGATAATAATTATATGCTCTGTTGCTTCGATAGACTCTAGGTATCTTTAACCTAGCAATCCTTTGAATACTTAAAACAGGCTATAAGTACCTACTTTTTAACAACCTTTTTATTAACTTGCCATGTAGTTAGTTAGTTAGTGGGGGACAAATCTTGCAAGTTTAATTTGACCCACTTCCCAGTGTCCGATGGAGCTGAAATTTTGTTTACAGGTTTGGTTTAGATGTCAATACAATATTTAAGTACAGTCAGCAAAAAAGCTTGTCATGGTAATGAAATTTTTACAAAAAACTTATTATTATGCAAGTATGACGAATGTAAAAGTTCCTCCTTTATTTTTTTAACGTTGTTTTTAGTTCCGGTTTACAGATGGAATGGATACCAAACTGATAAGGCTGACTCTACATTTACTTATGGCTAGCGCGAAAATAAAAACATGTGGCAGCGATCTACTTGACAGTTGTAGCGCCATTCCTGGCAATTCAAGTTTAGAACACGCCAAATGCGTTGTCTATTGCTCTACTTTCTTACTTTGGAGCCTTAAAAAATGTTGAAAGGCAACGGAATAGTCCATACAGCCTTAATTGAGTCATTATACTGCCTCATAATAATACTTATTTAGCTTTCCGTGCCGATAAATATGTGATTATGAAGCTATTTCAATATCACTAAATTGGCAGGGATCGTATAATATTATCTAGGTACTTCACTAAAATTATTGATGTATCACGAATTTATTTAGTACTAAATTAAGTAATTCACTGGTTTATGGAGATATGTAGGTATTATACAAATCAAATTCTGTAACAGCGTTTGTTTATAATTTTACTCACAATGAACTGTTTTTACTTACTTAATACCTAAATTATCCATACAGTACAATGTATAGCGAAAGCTTCTAATTGTGCTACACAAATATTCTAATCAAAAGTCTGTGGTAAATAAATATAAATCTCTTGGCGGTAGGTAGGTATAAGAATGTCCAGAATCCGAATAAATTTGCAGCGGCTTGTGGCCGGCGGCAAGAGGCCAGCGGCAAACACCAGCGGCAATAAACAACGCGCCGCAATGCGACCGGTAGCTGTGTTAATTGCACTCCTCGGACTCATTTATCTAGGCTGTGTGTGACCTTCACTGGTTATTCACTTCAGGTTAAGATGGAAAGACTAAAAGGCATTTATTATACACTTAAAGGTATATTATCATTATTTTCACACAATCATGTTCACTTTGCAGTCTCACCGGAAAAGAAATAGGAAAGAGTTTGGTATAAAGGAATAATAAGGCCTATGGTTTGTTTTCGATTTGTCAAATAGTCTGCTTGTTCACTGGTTGTTCACTTCTGGTAAAGTTGGAAAGACTAAAAGACACTAAACTTATTATACACTCAAAGGCATAATATCCACCCATCTTCTTATTTTCACACAAGTCACAATGTTTACTTTACAGTCACACTGGAAAATAAATAGGAGTTTGGTAGGAAGGAATAATAACGTCTATAGTTTGTTTTCGAGTTATCAATAGTCTGCTTGTGTTACTTGTTGCATTTTTACAAGCTTTTTATTAACTTGCCATGTTAGTTAGTTAGTACGAGTATGTTAGTTAGTTAGAGGGGGACAAATTTTGCAAGCTTATTTTGACCCACTTCCCAGTGTCCGATGGAGCTGAAATTTTGTATACAGGTTTGGTTTAGATGACAATACAATATTACAGTACAAACAGCAAAAAAGCTTGTCATAAAAATGAAATTTTTACTAAAAACATATCCTACTAATATTATAAATGTGAAAGTTTAGATGTTTGGATGTTTGTATGTTTGTTACTCAATCACGCTAAAACGGCTGAACGGATTTGGCTGAAATTTAGGACACAGATACTTTGAAGCCTGGAGAGGAACATAGGCTACTTTTTATCCCGAAAAATATCAAAATCCCGCGGGATAACGTCGTGTAGTCTACGCGGGCGAAGCCGCGGGCGGATAGCTAGTTTTTCACAAATCTTCAACATTAAATAAATGTGTTAACAATAAAATAAAAACAAACTGGTTGTATCAAGAGTATTAAGATGCATGTGTCGCCAGTGCCCGCTTGGCAGGTAATTGCATGCCTCTGTCTCGTAACTCAGGATTACCGCAAGGTTCGCACCTCGGGAAGGAACTTCTGTTTTTGCGGCAAAATGTCAGCGGCAAAAGGTACTGCAGTTGACATTCTCGCATAAGCGGCGCGATTAAGGAACCATTTTGTAAAGTTTTATTTTTACTTTTTTTGGAGCCATGCTTATAAATAGTAGAAGATATGAAATGTGTCGAGCCTTTTTTCACGGTTATTATTGTAATTGTGCTAAGTATGTACAATGTCTAACGAAAAAGTTATACTTGTCTACATCTAGGTATCTAATCCATACTAATAATTATAAAATGTGAAAGTGTGTTTGTTTGTTTGTCCGTCTTTCATGTCAAAACGGAGCAACGGATCGACGTGATATTTGGTATGGGGATAGTTTGAAAGCTGGAGAGTGATATGGGTTACTTATTAACCCGGAAATATATCAAGTTCCCGCGGGATAATGTCGTGTAGTTCACACGGGGGATGCCGCGGGTGGAAGGCTAAGCTACTCAGTTGTTTGCCTTCAAATAGGTTGTCACTGCATTCTGGCATACCGATAGAATAAATCTATACTAATATTATAAGGAGGAAAGTTTTGATTGTTTGTTTGCATCGAATAGGCTTCGTAACTACTGGACCGATTTTGAAAATTCTTGGAACATAAGAAAGCTATATTCTTCCCGAGTGACATAGGCTATAAATTATCCATATATTCCCACGGGAACGGGTACCACGCGGGTAAAACCGCGAGGATCCGCTAGTATTAAATAAGGATAGGGGCTATCTGTAGGGGTCGTCGCGAACATTTGATATGCACTTAGGAGCAAAATTTAGCTGAATTGTACACAAACGAAGTCCTAATAAAACTTAATAGGTACATCGTTTCTCTTTCTGGGTTTGCATTATGCTATTTGCCAACATTGCTTGTAAATTTGGCACCATAAGAATGCACCATATAGTTTGCAGTTTCTGCTGCATTTATCTGCAACTGGTAATTACACACGACCCGGCTCATTTAACTTAATTACTTCAACTGAAATATTACTCTGTTGATATCGATCCAACTTCAATCTTGATTTCAAAAGAAATTAGCGTTTAACGTATGTTTTAGAGCGCAAACGCTAATGAAACTTTGCTATACGACCAACAGTTAAATATTTTCTATATCTGCTTCTGTAAGGATTCTGTTCCCGTGATAACAACGGGGATAAAATATAGCCGTGGCACTCAGGAACATTGTAGCTAACAGGAGAAAGAATTTTAATTTTAACCGCTTCTGTCAAGTGGTTTACACCGATTTCAGACCCAGTGATCCCGGGTTCGATTCCCAGTGGGGGTAGGTACATATTGTATTCGGTTTGGTTGGTGGTAGGACTTGTTCTCAGTCCGCCTGTTTAGCCACTACCATCTTATCTAAGTCTGACGCCATAACAATTATGTTTTTAGCATTACTGTGTTCCGGCAGTAAAGGCCTGATCAGACGAGGGACTGTCCGCTGAGTACTTTTGCCCATCGATATAGATCTCTTATAAATTTTATCGATTAATGCACACAAGGAACTAAAAGTACCGCGGACTAAAAGTCCCCGAAAGTACCGCGGACACCGAGAGACTGGGGGCTCAGACAAAGTAACATTTGAAAAACGATAGCGAAGCGATAACGAAGTTCGAAAGGAATTCAAGGTATAGGATTGGCGGATTGGTATAAGCTGCGCTAAATCACGTGGTTTTGCCGCAAGTTGATTGGAGCATAAAGACGATAGCGATAGCGATTGTCGTTTCGCCACATAACGATGTTACTTTGTCTAAGCCCTCTGGACTGGACAAAAGTTCGCGATAGTCCCCGAAAAAAATAGAACTAAACACACACAACGAACTTTAGTCTGCATTGAGCGCTCCATAGTGAAGTACGTTTCCGGGCAACAAATGACCGCACACCGTATACGTAGAGTCCGCATCAAGTACTCGGCGGACATATTTTGGACGTACAGGGACTTTTTGTCCCACGGGGACAAAAGTCCCTCGTCTGATTAGGCCTTTAGAGGTAAGATTAATTGCCAGTGCCTCAGTGATTGAGGATTCCGGGAGTAGTGCGCTTCCACGTTCAGCCTTCACCACTTCACATCAGGTGTGACGAAGGCTAGGTCCTACCCCGTGGTGGGTAAAAAAGAATTTAAAACATCGGTTTAGTAATTCGACAGATGAATACCTGCACACTTATATATAGGTACTTTTTTAAGCAATGAGTGTGTAAGTGCAGTTCACAAACTATTTTGCAATGATTTAAATTAGAACAGAATTGAAAAGCAACAGGGATCACTAATTATGGCTTTACGGTACTCGCTATCATTGTACGCAAATGGCGCAGGAAGATGCATTTCAAATGCAATTGCAGTCGCTGCAATCCGGTGATAACCGACTAAATGGCAGCATATACAGCCTCTTTACTGCTTGAGCTGGTTTATTGCCATTATAAAAATAAAACTTTATACCATCATTAACAAAAGTTTAATTTATGAAGATTTTTGGTAAGATTTAAAAATGACCTCCGTGGCCGAGTGGTGTACGCACTGGTTTTACAGGAGCCGCTATCTCTGAGGTCCCGGGTTCGATTCCCGGTAATACCTGTCGTTGTTTCCAATTGCCGTAACACAGGACAGGATTGTACCTAATTGTAGGATTATAATTCCAGGATTGTAGCAATTTAATGTGATGGTTTCTAATATTTTTTGATGTTTTTAAAGACATCGTTTTTAGCCGACTGCTTCAGAAGGAGGGTTGAATTTGCCTTAGATATTTTTATTTATTATTAAGTTTTCGAGCACCTTAAAACTTAATTACTTAACGCGTTATAGCGCGCGCTATTATTCCGTAAAAGTTGGGTTAGTTATTTCAATAAACTGTAGTTATGCCGGACCGTAATAAGAACATGTTTCATCATAAGGAATATGATAATTTGCCTGTGGTTTTTCTGAAGACTTGATGATCAGGCCTTTTTTATTATTTAATCATACACCTAATTGTGAGAGTGTGTCATACCTACTTTAAGGAATTTGCGAAAGGAATTAAAGTGAAACATCGGTAATAAAGTTGTCCCTTTCCTTAACGACGCAGTTAAGGTCCGACCTGTCGCAACCTGGCCTTATGCTCCTTGGTATTTAGCACACTATGTGTTTTTGCCTTAGCGGTACCATTGGCATTGATGACACTGTTTATGCTACCTATGGACTTCCTTTATACTAATACCTACGCATCCTACTAATATTATAAATGCGAAAGGATGTATGGATGTAGGGATGTTTGATACTCCTTCACGCAAAAACTACTGAACGGATCTGGATGAAATTTGAAATTGAGATAGATTATAGGCTGGAATAACACATAGAATATTTTTTATCCCGATATTCTCCCGAGAACGGGAACCACGCGGTAAAACTGCTAGCGGCTGCTTGTATTGTATATTTATACCAATCAAAACTATTTGATTTCGTGTTTGAAGGCATTTACCAGTGGAATTGTATTGTATTTTGATGTAGTTAAAATATATTTCTTCGTGTAAGCAACTCTCAGAAATCGCAACTAGTAAAATATAGAATAAAAAAATTAATGAATAAATGATGAATAATTTTAGAGTAATTTTCATTTTATGTACGCAATGTAAGTACCGTTACCCATTTTTTATAATTAATTGAATGTTATGGACGACTCAGCTCCCATGAGAGCAGATCTAATAGTGACTAGACCTTTATAAATTTAGTTTAGTTTATTTATTTATTTATTTAGTTTATTTATTATTATAATTAGTTAAACGAGCTGAGTGAGCCCAATTACATAACTAACTTAAATTAAATTATAAACTATTTCTAAATACAAATACAAACAAATATCAAATATCAAAGAACAAAAAAAAAAAAATAACACAAGAAAAACAATTGAAAAGACATAATAAGAAATCAATTAAACGGACTTCCCCTTTGAGAAAAATTCAAACATTTAGCCTGAATAGCTCCCCAGTTGTCTGCGAATACGTCGCAGTCAGGCTGCTGACACAGGAGTGCATTGAGACCGGCGTGCATCTGACAGACAGGTGAGTGGTCATACGCGACAGTGCGGCCCGAGTAGGGCGCGAACAGACGGCGCTGACGACAGGTACGACGACGAACACTGTTGTTTGGCACATGCAGGCGCAGAAGTTGCTCCAGGAGCTCAGGGCATTGAACCCTGCCACGTAAGACCTTCACCGCTGTTAAAATTAAATCTTTGTGACGCCTCACCTCCAACGAACACATACCGAGCATTCCCAACAAAAATTTAGTGGGATACAGATAAGGGTAATAGCCATATACTCTCTTGTATAGGTATCTCAAAAATGCCTTTTGTACCTTTTCGATCATTAATTTGTATTTTGCTTCGTGTGGATTCCACACGCATGAACTTGTCTCTAATTTACTTCTTATTAATGTCATGTAAAGAAGTTTCATGACATGAGGATTCCGAAAGTCATGCATGTTACGAAGTGCAAAACCCAAACGACGAAAACACTCCTTCGTAATCTCGGTAATGTGTTGGTTGAAGGTTAACCCAGGGTCAAAAGTTACACCGAGGTCTCTAATGGTTAACGTACGAGTGATATCGTTGCCAAATAACTGATAATTGAACTCGACCGGTGACTGCTTTCTACTAAACGACATTACAAAACACTTCGAGACATTCAGCTCCATCCTATTGCACCTGCTCCATTCGAGTAAGGCTTCTATGTCTTGTTGAATGAGGTGACAGTCAGTTTCGTTCTCAATGTTCATATAGATTTTGAGGTCATCAGCATACAAGAGACATCTTGCATGTTTGATGACCCCGGTGACATCGTTAATGAAGAGAAGAAAGAGCAAGGGCCCTAAAATCGAGCCCTGATTGACACCAGAAGTAGTGGCATACGGCTCCGAGACATAACATCCGTGTCTGACATATTGGTATCGTTCTGCGAGGTAGCTTTCCAATAATTGTAGCATTTGTGGAGCAAATCCTAAAGAGTTAAGTTTGGCTAGGAGGATATTGTTATCAACGCGGTCAAATGCCTTTTGGAAATCAAAATATAATACATCGACTTGCTTACCGCTATCAAGACTAGTTGCTACATATTGAGTGAGAGTAAGCAAGTTGGTATTTACCGATTTGTGTGCCCTAAAGCCGTGCTGTTCTTCCTGAAGGTATGGTTGAATCTGGTCATATATGGTTTTATGCAACAGTGTCTCGAATATCTTAGCAAATGCTGAAAGTATTGCTATAGGCCGATGGTTCTCAACAGAAATTTTATTGCTAGATTTAGGGATCGGTATAACTTTAGTAGTTTTCCATTGAGGCGGGTAAGTTGATGTATTAATAATCAAATTTATAATATAACTCAGAGGTATACTTAAAAGTTCACTGCAAACCTTAACAAACCTTGTAGATATACCGTCAGGTCCGATCGACTGTGTAAGTTTAAGTTTTTTTATAGCCTGCTCAATGTCACTAGCACTATACCGTTCAGTATGTACGTCCGTGCCTACATCGTGCAATTTATTCATACTAGATATCGTTTCATCTGAAATATAAACGCTTTCGAAAAAACTAGCAAAGGCTTCAGCAGCACTGGCGCCTGAATGTGGGTTACCTTTATAAGTAACATTAGGTTCAAAACCACCGCTACTGCGAAGACCCGAGACGTGATGCCAAAAAGCCCGAGGGTTTGTCTTTAGGCTGGTTTCTAAACTATGAATATATTCAGAGTAAGCTAAAGTTATACGCTGCTTTAAAGAAGCACGAAGTTTACTAAATTCATCATATTTTAAAGGACAGTTAGTGGTTTTCCAAGCACGGTGCAACTTATTTTTCATGCGAATGTCCTTTATTATATCTGCTTTGAACCAGACCGGATACCGTTTTGTAACTCTAATAAAGTAACTCTTTCTTCCTATCCCTCCTACCTATTATCGTAGACAACAACCGCCTGTGTGGTCTAGTGGTTCACACCACCGATTTCAGACCACAAGGTTCCGGGTTCGATTCCCAGTGGGGGTACATACATATTGCATTCGATTTGGTTGGTGGTAGAACTTGTTCTTAGTCCGCCTGGCTAGCTATCACCGTCTTGTCTAAGTCTGACACCATAACAATGATGTTTTCGGCATTGTTGTGTTCCGGCAGTTAAAGTTAAAGTTAACAAGATAACCAGTTCCTCAGTGATTAAGGATTCCGGGAGTAGTGCGCTTCCACCTTCAGCCTTATCACCACTTAACATCAGGTGTGATGAAGGCTAAGTGCTAACCCGTTGTGGGTAAAAAAAAACTACAAAAATTATAACATCAATAATTTACCGACTCGATTTAGAAAAAACAGCTCAACAGCTGCGTGTGCGTTGAACGAATAATAGAAAACAGCAGACTTTCGTCAGATTGAGATGTGCGCGATTCATCGATCTACGGATTTCCGAGCATCTCGCTGAAATATTTATTTGGTCGATACGGCCGATTAAACGAATTTTCCAATGTGGAGCGAATTCTTCTGTCTTGTCTACAACTTATGGTATTTATTCCTTAGTTAGTGATGTGGTTGTGTTTTTGGAGATTCGTTTATTTATGCACAAGCTGACAATCGAAAAAAGGTGTTTGTGGGTTTTACTTACAGCAATTTCTTTTTTTTTATTATTCATAAATATTGTTATAAAGAGGAAAGATTTGATTGTTTTGTTTCTTTGTTTCGATGCAAACAAAGAAACAAAACAATCAAATCTTTCCTCTTAAATAGGCTCCGAAAACACTGGACTGATTTAGAAAATTCTTTGACCATTAGAAAGCTACATTCTTCCCGAGTGACACGGCCTATATTTTATTCCGATATTCCCACGGGGACGGGTACCACGCGGGTAAAACCGCGAGGATCAGCTAGTCATTCATATTGAGTTGTAAATTGGTAAGAGTTGTAAGCAGAACAGAGTTTAAAAAAATTGCATAGTCTTGCACTGCACGCGCGCAGTGACTAATCGTAATCACATTCAGTCTGCAACTGGCACAGCAAGAGACCAAAAATCTGGTATTTTGATAATCTGGTGTTTTGCGAATCTGGTATTTTGCGAATCTGGTATCCAGCGAACAAAGGTGTTGATTGATGAAATATTATCTAACAGTCGATAACACTGAACACGGTGAAAATAAGAAGCCAAATAAGTAAATGAATTCCACGAACGATGCAGTCGCATGTTAAGGGGCAGTTTGAAGACAAATGCTTTCAGTCAATTCCTGGGTGCATTATAGACGTCAACATATTAGTGGAACTATTTTTCTTTGGAAAATATTGCACTTACGATGAACCGTTTCAGAATGTTCCGTTAAGTTATTTTTAGTTTATCAGTGCCGAACGAATTATTTGTGTGTCAGAGATGGAAAACCATATTCAATAAGGTAATACTGTAATACTACACATACATACTACTACAGCCATAAGGCTTATTGGGTTAAATCTTAGTCAAAATAAGCAGATGAAAGTCCATCAAAACACCATCATGAAGTACCTACTTTGAACTTTATTTATTACCTACTTACTTGGTTGATATCGGTTCGTTATTAATGATAAAATATCTAATAACGAAGAAATTATTTTCGTTGTATTTTTACTGAAATAGGTTCTCAGTTTTAAAATTAAAGTTTACTCACAAAAACTAAAGTTGAAAGGACAAATCTATCAATCATGTGTGCACAAATAGAAATAAAGTAGCGTTGCCAGTTTAATAAACAGCACGAGTCAGTCAACCACATCAAAATGCCACTTCAAAGCAATAAAAAAGTTGTCACACATATAAAACATGAACCACTTCCGAGATGTTTACTAAACTTAATCACTTTCCATTTTAATCTAAGGATGTTTTTTGTCCAACGATCAATAAATGTCATAAGTAATCAACCTTATTACGACCAATTAAATAGATATATTTAAACATAATTAATTCAATCACATACTAATTATGTCTAAATTGATCGAATGTCTGTCTGTAATGATGTGGCCTCTTTCGCTTTAAGTATAATTGGTTTAAAAAAATGGGGACGAAAATTAAATGACAAGTTTGAATAAATAAGTAAAAAAATCTAGATCAGATGGCTAATAAATTTCCTCCCACACACTATTTCTTTTAGCATCTTGTTTTGTAGTAGTTAGTTATAGTTAAAGTTTTTATGCACATGTTTTTAATGGTAAACTATCAAACAGACTGGCACAGACAAGCTTCCATCTTCCGGCAAAAAATATATCTTAGAGAAACAAAATAATAAGAATATTTAAAATAAAGCTATTAGGTACCTACATAAGTTTTATATATGTTTAAAACTTTCCAAATCTTTTCACATTAATATAGATCATCATAATAGAAGTTAATAGTATCTAATCTTCGTAAAGACTACTTTCTATTTTCTTTACGACCTTTTGTCGGTTAAAAAATACTTAAAAACTGTAGTTATTGTAAACGGCCCCGGAGGGAAATTCCTCAGTAGATGTTTCATCAAGAATTTTAACTATTTCCATATGTGGAGAAGGGGATATCAGATCAAACGGTTTAGAAATATCCATTGTAAGAAGAAAGTTTAATTTAAGTATTTTGGATGGTTACTTTTTTCTGATGGAATCCAGTTGATGATAGAAATATTTCATGTAAGTACAGTCAGCGTCATAGATACGGTATGTACAATACATACAATTAGCACACAATTAGTATGGTGTACCGAACTATGACCACTTTGGATGGCACTGTATCTATAACGCTGACTGTACCTGCAGATTTTTTAAGGAGTTGATTTTTAATTAACCATGAATGCAGAGTATTTTGGTCATGGTGTAGACACCAAAACTGCGCTGTTATAAATTTTGAATCTTTGGTACTGTCTGTGCATCATCATCATCAGACCTTTAATGTCCCCGCAGCTGGGGCACTCGTCTTCCTTATGGATGGATAAGGAGAATGTCCCAATGCGGGTTGGTGGGTATAAACGACTGCAAACGCAGCCGGGACCAACGGCTTAACGTGCCTTCCGAAGCACGGAGGAGCTCGAGATGAAAAGTTTTTGGTCACCCATCCCTTGACCGACCATTGCGAAAGATGCTTAACCTCGACGGTAGCAGGTCAAGCGTGTAACCACTGCACCGTGGGATTGCCCTATAATACAAGAATTAAGGAATAGTAAAAAACAGAAAAATTATTTACTGTTCCATTTTCAATTATTCTCTGTGGCCGGACCACATTTCAGTACCCAGATGCTATATAGCGCAATAACAGCTACCTGTAGTCTACTTTCATAGGAATATACGAAAATTAAAAGTACCTCAACAGATAATGAAATATTCAGTAGCTTTTGTGGTCCGGCTGCAAAGCAGGAAAGGAAAAAGAAGTCGTGGCCGTCCTCGTCAAACCTGGCATCGCACCGTACTGGCAGAAAGCGAAAAGCATTAGGAAGACGTGGAGCGAATTGAAACGCGATGCTCAAGTCAAGACCGACCGCGTTGGAGATCTACTGTGGACGCCCTTAGCCCCGTCCAGGGGACATAGGACATTCATGCCCGAATACTCGTACGCTACTTATCTTTGGGAGCGTCTCAAACACCGCCCTGTCACTTTAAATGTCAAACGTATGAACGAGATGCCATGATGTTTGAGACGCTTCCAAAGATGATTTGCGTTCGAGAATTCGGGCGCTAATCATCAAGTCAAAGAACAGAAAAGTAGACTAGGATTAATTTAGGCTGATCAGTTTATAATAGAGCATTAAAGCATAATATAATCATTAAACTTGTTACTTAATTACTGTAGAGCCTATTGCCGAGTTGCAAACTAGATAATTGGCGACTAAACGGATTGGTTTATTGGCATTAAAGCAATCCAACTAGAATTGAAATAAATCGCTGGAAACATAAAAATCTACTTAGTAACGATTAATTTAAATTAATATGCTTTTAAAAAGAACTTACTGTTATTGTCTATACTAATAATATAAGAAGGAAAGATTTGATTGTTTGTTTGTTTGCATCGAATAGGCTCCGAAACTACTGGACCGATTTAGAAAATTCTTTGACCATTAGAAAGCAACATTCTTCCCGAGTGACATATTTTATATATGGCTATACTTTATAAGATAAGATAAGATAAAAATATTCTTTATTCACTTAGACATAATAAATATGTACTTATGAATCGTCAATATTTTCCTACCACCCATTCAAGACTTTTTTAACTGACAAGAAGAAACTTATCCCGATATTCCCACGGGAACGGGTACCACGCGGGTGAAACCGCGAGGATCCGCTAGTTAATGATAAATGAATACTACTTATACTATAAATCCGAAAGGTAACTTTAAAGGACACAGCACATTACATCAACTCGGAAAGGGATCGACACCGTATTGCCGTCGCCTCGCCGTCAACCAGGCGTCAACCTAACGCAAGCACGTAACCAAACCGGATCAGCGTCGGTACGTCGGCTCGGCTACGGCTAGGCGACGCCGCGCTTACGGCTAGGCGACGCCGCGCTTACGGCTAGGCGACGCCGCGCTTACGGCTCGCCGCACAGTGGTTCCATAAAAAAAAAGAATGAGAGAAAAAATATATAAAAAATAAACAAAAAAATGAGAAAAAAAAATTATAAAAAAAAATATTTGATGTTCATTCTCATTTTCAGACCACTTTGCGTAGAGCCGTAAGCTCGGGTACGGAGAGACGTGAGCGCGTGGACGACTAGCGGTAAGCAAGCGGTAGGTAAGCTTAACAGCATGTTGAGCGACCCGCAAAGCCATCTCTACAGCCATAGTTTTACATTTTGTGACGTCCACTGCATTTATAAATATAGTTTGTCGCCGTGTTTTATGTTATAAAATAGTTTTAAATTAGTTTTATAATTTGTTACAGTCTTGCCACAAAATTCGTTCATCTTTTTTCTGTGACGCTTCCATAGAGCATATCTGTGCTGTGCCATAGAGAAAGACGCGACGCGTCTTTTACGGTCTTTTTCTTTTTATTGTCATACTGGCCCTGGTTTACGTGGCCTTCAGTCAGCCTTGTTCTTTTTTTTTATTTTTCTTGTGACGGCTGACTTTTTAAAACCTACTGGTTCGTGGCAAGGGCTAGGCGATGTATGTGTATTTTAAGTGTTTTTTTTTATTATTTTTTATTAGTTAATATTTTAGTTTTTTATTGTTAACCCTTTTGTGTTAATTAGCTCCCTGCCCCACCAAGACGGTTCCGACGGAAGATCAGCGCTGGTCACAAGCCAAGCATTATGCTGAGTCGGGACCGTTTTGGGACATCCTATGCTTTTTGTGTTTTTTGTTTGTTTTTTAATGTATTTTTGTGATGTCCCAAATAAATGAGTTTTCTTTCTTTCTTTCTTTCTTTCAAAGCGGTTCGTGAGCTGGTCCCGAGGCGAGGCGATTACGTTACGATTCCGATTAGTGTGCTTTGTAGTAGGGGGTTTCATACAAAGAATACTGAACCGCTCGAGTTGATACGTTTACGATCCCTTTCCGAGTTGATGTATGTGCTGTGACCTTAAGGTAAGTTTAAAAAACTACCTGTAACGATTTCAAGTGAAATGAGATACCTAGATGACTTTGAAGAAAAACATGATGCTATTCTTAAGCTACATTTTCAAGTGATTTCTAGCGGACAGAGTCGTGTGCGAAACGCTACATAATAAATTACCTATGCCATATCATACATCTTAAATTAAATCGATATAAATACTTAATCAATTAGCCTTAACAACCGGAATCCAGTCATATAATTTGCATTTGAATGCATTAGCTTAATCAGATCTAGCTCATTAGAATGGTAGCCGTCGATAAGGTCCCGTTTCTGATGCATACGGTGACGCTTCTTCGTAAAAACGAGGTGGGTGTTTATTTATTTGTTGGTTTAGATTCTAATTTAATGTTTTGGGGTCATTCGCCTATTTATTTATAGCGGTGTCAAACTACAACATCCTATAAACTTGGTTTATTATTTTCTTTTTCGCTCCTTTGAGGAGCTGTTTTGCGTATTAATTTCCCTCCTCTTTCCTTATACTTAGCATATAATTTTTTTTAACTTTGTACCCCCGGCATCCGACATTATAAACACCAAGCCGACCATATGGTCGGCTTGGTGTTTATAGAATAAGTAGAGTTTATAAAATTAAAGAATAGCTGACACCAGAGCCTCTATATAGAGGCTCTGGCGTCAGCTATTCTTTAATTTTTTCAAAAGAAAACTCCGTTTACGAGGATTCTTGTATGGTGTAGGTAAGTAGTTGTTATAATAAGTAGGTCTTTACCTATGAAATTGCCTTTTTCTATGGAGAAATTATAGGAAGTTGGAATTATCATACAAAGATATTTGGGGATTTCTTGGACATGTGAACTCCGAATTTAACAAAACTGATATGATCTGACTAGACTGAGAGACTGAGATATGATCAGACAACAGTAATCTAACTATTGCCTAATCTCATAAAAAACTGCATTACTAGATCTGTTCGATGCAGCCAAATTGACGACAACTAAAGAAAGGTACTTACTTTGAAGCATTTATAAAAGAAATTGACGCGTCCCGGTTTTATTATATTATTCTCTTTTAAGATGCTTAACATTACGACATTCTCTATTTTCGAAGCTGAGTATTGATTTTGATATATTTATAAATAATTAAAAAAATAGAGATCAATGAACATGTGAGAAAGAAGCGGCCATTTCATAGGTAAAGACTAGATGAATATTCAAATCGGATGAATAGTTAGTGCGCGGACATTTCAGCAATTCGCAACGAGACCACGTGATGCGTGGTCCGTACATAAGGAAGGCCCAGAAGTGGGGCCATTAAAAACGTCTAATGACGAATGCAATCAATGCTCTTAAGAGCATACGTCATTGGCCACTGTAAATTAGTACAAGTGCCTCAATTTACAGTAACACTGTGCCTGTAGACAACACATAAATATTAACGCCGCGAGTCGCCATTCATCAGGCAAGTCGTAAACGTCCAATCAGACATACCTGCGACTCATTAACGCTTCGGGGACTCGAATCGTGTCTCATTAGGCTGCGACCACTGCGACCACTGCGACTCATGCGACTGCTGCCCCGGGCGATATTGTATGCATAACCGGGACATTAGCTATGCGTTCTAGGAGCTCATTGATGGCGTTCATTGCGACGGATGTGAGCCAAACGCTGATTAATCAATGCTTACACAAAAAAGCTAACGCTTTACTATCTAAGTTCCTGATTTTATATAATTTTTATGCATTCACAATGCAATTTTGTAAGTATAGGAAAAATGTGATAAAACATTTTTCTGTTTTCAGGCGGGATAGCTACTTAGAAGCTACTTATAGGGCTCGTGGTTTTTTACTATCACATTTTTCCTATATCTAAGTTCCTTCTAAAACATCTCAAAAATTGTGATAGAAAATTTATCAAGACACTTACCTATATGAAATTATTTTTGAGAAAATTAATATTATCCTGGCTATTGCAATCGTCAACCCATTTGCGGGCTAAAAAATAAAATAACCTACCTTAAGGATATAGCATAAGTAAAAAAAATATCGTCGATGGCCGTTGCTTACACAAGCGAGGGGGTGCTGGGAGCGGTAAGACTCCGGCCGCGGCACTCTCGTAGACTGAGAAATACGTGTAGACGCGGCATGCAGCGCGGCATTCTATTTCCATCAAAAATATCACCTATGTGCGCTTTTTCAAAGGACATAATATTATGTAGAATACAAGAAGAATTATTATGATTTTTTATTGTAAACGTCGTCGTCGTCTTTTCACACCCCTTTCTTTCCTTCATCATGTTTGAAGAACTTTTATAATCATTCAAATTCAGAAATATCAGCATACAATCAATACACCAATACAATCTTAAATAAAATAAATAAATAAAAATCATTTATTCCTGAAATCGTAATAACAATATTTTGCGCTGAGTCTTCCCATTGGGTAATCTTAGATACTTGTTATGGGAAAGATTCGCCACTTCCCAGCTTGTTTACAAAGATTTATTATAAATTATAATAGAACAAACTTTCCAAATAAAAAAACAAAAGAGAAAGAAATATAATCTTAAAATTATCGGCGAGTTAGTAGGTGAGTGAGTATGCGTATTTGTGTGTGTGTGTGTGTGTGAGTGTGAGAGTGCGTATGTGTGTGTACATATGTGTTAAATGTATGTAATGTATTGTAATCTTGTCTATTATTACTTAATTATTGCGAAGAATAGACTAACCCACAAGTAAATTTTCAACACTAAAATAGTTGACAACATTTGCATATCCAACTACCAATTAAAGAAGCATTTTGTAACCTTGTCTAACGAAGTTTATCCAAAGATCGCAGGCAAGATATGCAAACTTGCTGAAGAAGCGATTAGCAAGTAGCAAGCGCATGAGCTGATGTCGACTAGGCCGCCATAAACGTTCTATTTAACTGTCATGTCGCAAGCATACCTTGTGCCACCGCCCTTACGGAATTAGATATGGTTCTCGTTCCAATAAATGGCTGGGCACAACTTGACATTGTATAGTACTTTCTGTTAACTTAATATCTCCGCAGCATGCTATGGACAGTTGATATTTCCTATAGGACATAACTTAAAGGCGCACGTATACGGACAATTTTTTTGACAATAATTGTCGGCAACTGCAATGGATCAATCTGAAGCAATTAAGAGCGCGCAGTCTGCACGCTAGCGTCGCCATTGAAAAAAAAACATAATGATTAAATAAAGACGAAATTGTGAATTATCTCTCTGTAGTGCACTCCGAAGGAGCTTTGTGGTACTTACAGCAGCAATACACGTTACAATAAATTAGCGCAAACCTGGCCTTGCGCAAATTTATCGTAACGTGTGTTGGAGAATAAGTATTTGCGCCAATTTCTCCAACACACGTTACGATATATTTGCGCAAGCATAGGTTTGCGCAAATTTATCGTAACGTGTGTGGCTTTCATTACATGCAAGTTACATTTTTTCCAGTCCGCCGCAGACACCTCTTCCACGGCCTTCTCGAACGCTGATGGCGCGTCTTCCGGCGATGAAAACTGTATCCCTTTCAGCTGATTTTTTTATTTTAGGGAAACGGTAGATGATTGCTTTTGAAGGTCCTTCATTTATAAAAGCCATTTGAAGTCGATCAAATGACTCATCCGGTTTTAGGCCACATTTTAAACCATAGAAAATCATCGCACGAAAATGTTCTCGATTCATCCATTTTTAAATGAGACACGATTGGAAAAAAAGTGAAGGGGAATTCGAACAATAGTATTTTTACTTTTAAATAACCAAATTTTTCAAAATACTTACAAGTGGCCAGTGCCTTTTAAAAAAAAATTTTTTTCGCAAAACTTTCTGAGTGGCCTGTTATTTTTATGAAAAATAAAAGTGGTTATTTTAGTTGAAAACACAGACGGCGGGCGTTCTGTTCAAACAGCGATAACCCTGTAATTTGTATGAATAATAGATATTAAGTCAGCCGTGGAAAAGACGCCGAAGAACCATAATTTTTTGTATAATTTTGTTATACAAAGGTTTGTGTATTGAAGGCTATTTTATAAATTTCTAGTAGGATCTATTATTTATTTATGTACAATTCTAAGTACCTATTATGAAAGCGAATATTATGAATTCTAAGTACCTATTTCGACTTGTGAACTGGTGCTGAACTCGGCATATGAACTTTCGATACGAACGTTATTTCTACTTAGAAACGTGTGATTTGTGAAATGATAGGTATTATGCCTGGTACAGTAGCCATGAGCAAAAGTGAGACTAATGCTGTCTTCATACTTTCGCTGTCAATCTTGACATCTGTCAGTTATTGCCATACGAGGCCCTTCCCATTGGTCACACCGTGCACTGCAACCACTCGTCAATGCATTCAAAATGAATTATTCAACAGCGTCTATGGAGAATCCACTTTCCAACATAGGAACACTGGGATGTGCTAATGTGTGCACTTTTTAGTGTATTCAATTCTGTCTATTTTAGTTGCATCGGTACGTGTAGCTATCGAAGATCATAATCTTATTTGGAACCACTTTTTAAGTGTGAGGATTTGACAATTTGTTGTCCCAAAATACTTGGAGATTTTTATTTTTATTTTATACACAACTGGGTAGCACTTAGCCTTCATCACACCTGTTGATAAGTGGTGATAAGGCTGAAGGTGGAAGCGCACTACTCCCGGAATCCTCAATCACTGAGGAACTGGCTATCTTATCTCTAATTGCCGGAACACAATAATGCTGAAAACATCATTGTTATGGCGTCAGACTAGCTAGCCAGGCGGACTAAGAACAAGTCCTATCACCATCCAAAAAGAAGAAAATAACTTCACAATCTATAGGTTTAGTGGTAACGTTAAAAATAAATTCAGCTTATTTTAGATACTTAAGTATGTGTTTTTTTAATACTGGCTGATCTTTGCGGTTGAACCAACTGGCACCCGTTCCCGTGGGAATATCGGGATAAACACATTTGTCTACTGATGAAATAATTTTCCAAATCAGTTCAGAAGTTGCAGAGTAGGTCTCTTACATCCAAACTTACAAAATTTACCTGTTCTTAATTTTAGTTTGGATAGTTACAGGAAGTTGTTTTATTCTAAACTGTGCTATTCATGAATTGAACACTTCGATCAACAATAACACTAGATACATACTTGGAGTGACAGATATGTCCAAGCCTCATAAGCCCACTTGAGAGTATAATTATAAGTAGATTATTTTGACAGTGTCAATAATACTAAGGTATTTAAAACTTGGAACGCTTCTTGTCATTTATAATGTAAGATCGTAACATTCGTAACCTTGTTCGTGAGCCTTCGTCTACTATTGTTGATCGAAGATTGAACATAAGCTTTCTATAGTTTTCATCTGTCGCAGGAATGCTAACTTTTACCTCATTTTGTTATTCTCTCTTTGTTTGAATGACACTGTGGACACGCGGCCATTTGTAAATCGATAACAATCTGATGTATTCAGCATCGAATACAAATCGAATAGCAATGCTAAATGTAGGTAATGATTTATAAAGCGGAGCTGTCGCGGTTTTTAATGTAAAATGCTGGGAACTTTGTGAGAAAGAATAAAAAAGTTACAGGTAAGAAAAAACGTGATTTTTTAGATCTTACTTATGTTATTGGTAACTGGTGCTGGTAGGGAACAATATTTTTCTATAATTTTTTGTTTTACCTCTATGATGATGGTCAGAGAGCTATTTCGATACATTTTTCGAGCCAATTCAATCGGAAGGACCAAAAGTCTTTCTAGCTCCGTGGGGCCAAACATCAGACATACATAAAGCTTCGCTATAAGTATGAGCGCGAGCGTGATGATTCGATAGTTTTATAACATAGCTTTACAAAAGTTATGTTATTTGAAAATTAAACGAAATTACCAAATGAAGTTCGATTACATTATGAGAACAGCTTCATTCTTTGCGATTAGTGTTTAACATTACCTATGTTAAACACTAATCGTAGCGCCCCAAAACGACGCGACGCTGCTGTTGCTTTGGGCAAATCGCAAATAACGAAGCTGTGAAATATAATAGTAGCGTCTAACGGAGTCTACAGTAAATTCAACAAATATTTTAAAACCTTAAGTTATTTAAGTCTGGATCGCCGAATTATATATGGCTATATCTGTATATCTTTAAAATTAATCGTCATAATGTAACTTCAGTATTATTATCCCGTAAGATCATAAATGACATTAGTCAACAGATGTAGGTAAGTATGTACACTTAATAAAGCTGTACCTAAAGGCAGCAATTTTAATTAAATGTGCAGACCGAGACTCGTAAACGTAAATCGAATCATAGACAGTGAGTGGAGTGCAGGAAATTGACTGACACCGATATCCGAGGCAGTGGACGATTGTAAAAAAAAATAATTTCGTCCCAGATAATAGTACGGAACAGTTTATCCGGTCTGTTTCCATTTATTGCTAGTATGCTACGAGTTAGCGCAAAAGCGGTTTTTTAACATAGCTTTTTTGGCAGTACCTATATAGTCATTAAGAGTACTTATGTAATTACTTTTAAGACTATGGTAATTACTATGTTAATATGTTAAGGTTAGCAAATGATTAAACTGTAGCATATTCTGATGATAAATGCCTAAATCGTTAACAGCTACTGAGACTGAAACTATGCAACAAAAAATCTTCGCTCTTTCTATAAGCCGGCCAACTCCGGAAGTTTATAAGTTCGGGGCGCATGCGAAAAATTAGGGAACCAAATTCTTTTTGTTTTGCTTGGCTTATTTTTTATCCACAACGGGGTAGCACTTAGCCTTCATCACACCTGATGGTAAGTGGTGATAAGGCTGAAGGTGGAAGCGTACCACTCCCGGAATCCTCAATCACTGAGAAACTGGCTATTTTATCTTCTAACTGCCGGAACACAATAATTCTGAAATCATTTTTGTTATGGCGTCAAACTAGATAAAATGGTGGTAGCTAGCCGGGCGGATTAAGAACAAGTTCTACCACCAACCAAACAAAATACAATATAAATGAACCCCCACTGGGAATCGGAACCGGGACCTTTGGGCACTGGGTCTAAGACCCAGTGCTCAGAGGTCCCGGAGAGATTTAAGAAATCGGTGGTGTGAATCACTTAGACCACAGAGAAGGAGACCCAATGGGATCTGACTTCAGGCTAGAAACCGCTGAATATACTCTGTTTAATAGTACTTATGACAAAGTGATATAAAAATGATTTATCTCTTACACAAAGGTTGAAATTATGATAATTTCATTCAACTTTTTTATATGAAGTGGCAATAGTTGTAGCGGCATCTGGTAATGGTGTTGTTATTTGTAAAAGTGACTGCACAATGGATTGACTAGCTAGCCCCTTTCTTATAAAACTGTTGGTACCTACCTACAATAAAACTGCTGATGGTCAGATACATAAATTTGTCGTGGTGTTATCAAAGTTTCGCCTAGACAATAGCCAAGCAGACATCACAAACAACCTTATCTTTCGCAGAATCTTACCCTAAACGCAATATTTTGCAGTATATTTATAGCACACATTAATGTTATGGATAGCGTTTCTAAATACCGCAAGCGGCTATATTATATGAAGTGGCAATAGTAGTACCGGCATCTGTTAATGTTGTTGTTATTTGTAAAAGTGACTGCACACTGGATGGACTGGACTGGGGCTAGTCAAGCCCCATTCTTATAAAACTGTTGGTACAATAAAACTGTTGGTGGTCAAACACATAAATTTGTCGTGGTGTTATCAAAGTTTCGACTAGACAGTAGCCAAGCAGACATCACAAACAACCTTATCTTTCACAGAATCTAACCCTAAACGCAATATTTTGCAGTATATTTATAGCACACATTGATGATAAGATAGCGTTTCTAAATACCGCAACCGGCTATATTATATGAAGTGGCAATAGTTGTACCGGCATCTGTTGATGTTGTGGTTATTTGTAAAAGTGACTGCACACTGGATGGACTGGACTGGGGCTAGTCAAGCCCCATTCTTATAAAATTGTTGGTACAATAAAACTGTTGGTGGTCAGACACATAAATTTGTCGTGGTGTTATCAAAGTTTCGCCTAGTCACTAGCCAAGCAGACATCACAAACAACCCTTATCTTTCACAGAATCTAACCATTAACGCAATATTTTGCAGTATATTTATAGCACACATTGATAAGATAGCGTTTCTAAATACCGCAAACGGTTATCGCTAATTTCTTTTGAAGATTAGAAAATAAATTAGCTATAAACTTTTGCAATTACTACACATCAATTAGCGCACAAGTAGCAAATGAGATATTTTATGATTTAACCACTTACACCAATAATAAGACGCGCTGTAAGTTATTAGGCATGAATAGCGGGATTATACTTTGATACCTAATGACCATGAAATTTTAAAATCTAAGTAAAAGTTTTTTTTTTTTTACATTCACAATCCAATTTTTAATTATTGATATCGATCCGTCCGGGAGTAGTTTCTAATACCTACGTACCTATTTAATTTTCTACAACATTTTATTTTTGACACTTTTAAGATTTTAAATTTTCATGGTTAATTTCACTATAACTGTTGTATCAAATTGTCGAACGTTTGGAATCCAGTGGTTCGGATCTCGATTTTCATACATAATACTTACAGGCAGCGTACTATTGGTTTAGATGGTTAAATCATAAAATAAAACATTTTCCACTTCTGTCCTAATTGATGTGTAAGTAAGTAGTAATTGCAAAAGTTTATAGCTATTTCAAAAGAAATTAGCGATAGCACTTGCGGTATTTAGAAAAGCTATGCGTAACTTCAATGTGTGCAATTATTTCTTAAGCCATACCTATCTTAGCCATAAAATTTCGCCGTAAACAACTGATAAAACCGTATTCATAGTACACTAACTGCAGTGCAACGATGCAGCGATGCAAGTATGCGACGGCTACCATTGATCAGACGCTATGGTGACTCAAATGGCATTCTTCTGATACAAGCATTTGAAATAAGCACCTATGTGCGGTACTACTGATATTGTTCACTAAATATATATATGCGGATCCGCTTAGAATGTGTCCCACTTGATAGACTAGCTGTTTTATTGCCTATATGTTCATGGTTTATTGCACTCCATAGTACCTAATTCTTATGTTATTGCGTTTGAAACTTGAAACAGCTAGTTCAAGAACACAATAAGATAAAATATAAAAATATTAGCTTCCCGCGCGCGTTTCACCCGCGTGGACTAAGATCCGTGCCCAACAGTGGGATAAAAAGTAGCCTAAGTCACTCAGGGATAACGTAGCATTCTCAGGGTGCTTGTGCACTACACTGAATTTTACCATCGCGGAAAAAAACGGATGTTTGTATTTTAATGATAAAACTATTTATAATACTTAGTAAGAATTTATTTATTTCGTGTAGTTAAGGGTTTGAAACATTGACTCTACACGAAATAAATAAATTCTTACTATTATAATTCATTATAAATATGTAGTAGTAATAAATACTTTATTACTACTACATAGCCAATGATTTTATCAAAGGTCTGTCCACTCTATCTTTTCACTATCCACAGAACATACAAAGTCTATCTCTGTCCCGTAATCCATTAAGATTGGTTCTGTAATTTATTCGTGAAGGGGTTTCAAGTGGTTTATTTCGTCATTCCTTTCTACAGAACAACTTAAAATTTATCGTCTTTCGAAGGAAATGATTTGGTACCAGATAACACCTCATTAATTCATAATCATACGCTATAGAAAGTTAAGGAAAATCCCTAAAAACCCATTCCTTAGTAATGATTGTGTGACGCAGCGCATGGTCCCGTTCTTCGGTAGATTTGACATGACTCACCTCACGCAGTTATTATCTCTGGCTTTCATTCGATTGAGGAAATCGGACAAATAAGCTTCGGCTAACCATAGGGAAATGTAATTAGAATATCAAATAACTTAATTAAAGTTGCTTCTTTGATAAATAAAGCATTATAAGTATCTACTTGATCATATGCATATGATTAATTCGTTATGTGTTTTTTTTTCAGAGTTACTTACTCATTTATGGGATTGTAAGATAACCACTTAACATAACCACCAAATGCTAGAGACAATCAACAATTATTTGGTATGGTTTTAATTATGTTCAGGTGCCTTGTTGTAATAATTTTTCCCTTTTATGCCTTAATACATCTTTTTTATATTCAATGCGAAGCAAAGGTAACTGCTATTAATAATCACATGACTGTGTTAACCCTTCGATAGTTGTACTTATTATAACAATATTATCATATTCGCGTTTTTAATTTTCAATCCTATTACCAATAGATAGAGTCAAAACTCTATCTGTCGTTTATTTCTCAATAAAAATACCTACGTGAACACGTCGAGCCAAGCAGGGGTCGCATCTACTATGGTTAGGGTTGTCAAAATTACTTTTGCAAACATGGGTTAGGTAGATAAATGAAAATATTGAAAATGAAGTATTATAAAAAATGGACCCGTCTCACAACTACATAGTTCCGATAGGACTCCAACCCACGACTTTTAACAGTCCGGGCAAATGATAATACCTACTTTGTTTGCAATACAATAATAAATAAAAATTGCATTGTTAATTTCAAAATCAAAAATAGTATGTGTTAAGTAGGTAGGTAATTTAAAAAAATAATGATAATGATAACTTTGGTACCATTTCGCTGTTTTTGACCGAGAAAGCAAATAGAGCGTTTATTTCTGAAAATAAATTCCCAAACAATTTAAGTGCTATCATAAAAAATCAGATAAAATACTAAGCAATTAAGATTTATAAAATGTATTAGTAGTTAAGTAGGTAAAAAAAATCTTACACAGCAGAACAACGAGACGGCACGCTCGGACTTTTAAACAGGAAGCTTAGCATGACTACAAAAATGTTTTACTTCCGTTCTCTGTTGGCAGCCCTAGAAGCCGGCCACTTCTTGTGTGGTCACTCAACTTTGTTTTTCCACTTAGTAACTTAGACAATGTAAACAAAGCCGACACTTCAACCTGCCAGTGCCGCGGTACAACTTAACGCGACTTCGACAATAACTTGGAGAAATGCTGTTATTTCTATCGTTCAACTTTTGTATTGGTTTATTTCATATAAGTTGTAGTGATTTTCCGTGCGTGGTTAGGTTGGGGTCATAGACAGGATAAATTATTTCTTATCCGTGCTCTGAAAGAATGCGGGACATGTCACATTCCCGAGGTGAAAATTCTAAATTTGAAAATCAGTGCGGAAATTAATTTCAGTGCGAGAAGTAAGTATTGAAATGACATGACTGGACTGGTCATTTGAAGTTCGATTTAACCGCAGCCGTCTCTATCGTCTTCTACCGTCTCTATCGTCTTCTACAAGCCATGCTATGATACGGAACGGCAACATTGCTGTGAACCGGTTTACTCCTCTGAGTACTAAATCAAAAAGTGAGGTGTAACAAAGTCACAATGTAAGAAAATCTTGGAATTCAATTTAAACTTCTTCTAAAGTTGTCGTATTAATCGGTCCAGCCGTTTCAGAGATAAGCCGGAACAAACAGACAGACAGACAAAAATTGTAAAACATGTCATTTTGGTATATGTACCGTATATTTAATCATGTGCACGTAGTAAAAAGCGGTTATTTAATGTTACAAACAGACACTCCAATTTTATTTATTTGTATAGATGTATAGAAAATAATATGCCATCTCCATAGGATTCAGTACTCGCTGTTTACGTGTCAAACGGTGCAAACGATGTCAAATCGGTTCCAACTTTATGCGCATGGCTTGTAGAAGACGATAGAGATGGCTGTGATTTAACCGAACAATACGTTGAGATTTTTTTTCATGCAAAAATTTAAATTGTTTAGGCCACCACTTTACCGAAACGGCGAATTTTAGTCAGTAATAGAACATTGAATGACACTGAAAAAGGAAATACAATTTTCTTTGTCATGACTCTAGAATCATGGATTCAAAATAGCGCCCTCACCGTAAATAATATTATTTTGCTCCCTTCTAATACAATCTACTATTGAATTTTAGTATTTTTTTTATTAGATTGTATATTTCTCTCTGTGCTTATTTACTCTGGCTACTTAAGGGCCACGAAACACAACCACAAAACGCCGCCATACCGGCCACGCTTCTAGCATCAAGTGACGGCGTTTGTGGCTGTGGCGTGTGGCTCGTGTGAGGCGACGCTTGGTATGCACGGAAATCTAAAAAGTTATGTAAACTTCTTCTTACTTCGCAAAATTTTCTTTAAGAAATAGTAGAAAAAAACCGGTCAAGAACGTGCAAGCAGCGTTCTTTCATATGATACCCCATATGCTCAAAGATTCAAAGTGGGGCTAGTAGCCCCACTTTGAATTTTTGAGCATTTTTATATTTTTGAGCAATTTTTGAGATCCTCTTTCAGTCCCTGTTGCGAAAAAACTATAAACATTTTTATTAGTTGGGCATCGTCATCTAAAACTATTCCAAATTTCAAGTTTATAGCATAAGTAGTTCTCGAGATATCCAGCTGTGACAGACAAACAGACTGAGTTGCACCATAATACCATTTTGGTTCGGAACCCTAAAAAGATCCTAAAACTAAATGTGATTGAAATTACTCTGCTTTATCTTTGGTTACCAAAATTTAAACAGTACACGTCCGAATCAGACAGTTCCGACGTGACTTCCCAATTAGACTACTGCAACAATGCACCTGAATCTTAACGTTTTGCCTCGTTGTTCAATCTTGAATTCTTGATGCACTTTCGACCGCACAAACTACAAAATCATTATCATGTCCAAAGCGCGGTGCAATGAAGGCCTCAAACTGAGTGACCCGGCTCAAATCAACACTGCTCAAATCACATTACGTAACGATAAACGGTGCGCGCGCGCCCCAGATCTGTCTCCGCCGCCGCCCACCGGTCAGCGCACGGGCATACTACGGTTTAATGACGCGCCGTGGATGTAGGTGACGTTTCATCAAATTAGCTTATTTCCCTACTCCAAAACTTGCATTGCACAAACAAAAAATACGTATCCTACTAAATGCGAAAGTTTGGATGTTTAGATGTTTGGCTGTTTGGATGTTTGTTACTCAATCACGCCATAACGGCTGAACGGATTTGGCTGAAATTTGGAACACAGATACTTTGTAGCCTGGAGAGGAACATAGGCTACTTTTTATCCCGGAAAAAAATCACATTCCCGCGGGATAACGTCATGTAGTTCACGCGGGCGAAGCCGCGGGCGGAAAGCTAGTAGGTTTATAATTGTTTTACAAAATTTACGCCCTTAAAGGCTTAAATACTCGTACCTAAACTTTTTACGAATAACTTATTGAGTTAAGGCTATACAGGAGGAATATTTTCAAAAAATTACGCGTAAGTTTATAGTGCTTAAAAATTGGTATTACTCTTTTGTAGCTGTCTTTCACTATCGAATAGGTAGGTACATAAAAAGAGTCACGTGACGGATAACGTTGTCTTTTTATCTTGTTCTTTTCATTTAATGTCGAAGTACTTTCCTCTTCATATACCAACCTTCCTAAGTTAAATGTTGACGATTCTATTTTGTAGATACAATGGTTGCTCCATCTTCGCTGTCTTCCTGGTTTCTTTTTCTCACGGTTCCAACTGCTGCCACGCACGACACTCGCTAAATAGATTCAACTAAGTATCGTGCGAATATGTGCGTAAACGTATTGCTGTCTATTTTGAATACTAATGTACCGGTCAGCTCATAAGGTTACGACTAGTAAAATAGTTCGAAAGAAAACTTTTAACTTACTTGAACGCAGTGTGAATTTCAAGTATTGCTGTAAAGCAGCACTGCTCTGGATGATTAGTCTGATAAGAAATAGATGATAGGTAAAAGATGATATTTATATCTTAGTAGCTAATGAAGTAAAAAGTGTTAAATTTTACATCTAAAGAAACTAAAGAATCGCAAATTGCTAAGAGGGGGGACAAAAGTCAGGTAAAATGAAATGAAGTTTCAAACTTTCCCAACTGACCCGTCCCGATGAATCACCCTGTATACCTATACTAAACAAACAGCAGAATGTTGTTGTGTGACTGGTGGTATGTAGGGTAGGTATTTATTGTTCATTTAATACTGTACCTAACTAAACTGTAAACGAAAGCCCAAGATTGTATCGGGAACTGTTAATGGAGTTAAAGGGGTTTATAGCCCTCTCGTTTATTACCATACCTACGCTTTTCTAGTTTTCCACCTAGACAATAATAATTTATTTTAACCGTTGTATTCAATGCAAGCTCACGCGTGGCACAACTAGACACATACCGATGAAGTTGATATGACCGCAAAGCCTCGTTATGTGCATACCTGTAACAATAGTAAAGTTCTGTTAAAATACTAAACATCCTTTTAATAAAAAAAAAATATAAAAAAATGTTTAAAGATTTTAGACACAATTTTACACTGTGATCAGATAAAAGATAAAGATAAAAGATAAAAATATTCTTTATTCACTTAGACATAATAAATATGTACTTATGAATCGTCAATATTTTCCTACCACCCATTCAAGACTTTTTTAACTGACAAGAAGAATGGGCGCAAGAAACTTGCCAGCGTTTCTTAGTTAGGTAACGACATTTACAAAAAAAAACATATCGTTACTAATACAACAATTGCTTAGTATAAAAATACATCAATTTAAACAGTGATTATGTTATGTGTTACATCATGACCATGCATTGCGGTCATTCAAATAATCGTCTACTTTATAGTATCCTTTGCTCATGCAGCGACTCTTTAATGTAACATTTAAATTTATGCAATGGTAGTTCAATAATATGCTGTGGAACTTTATTAAAAAAGGATATGCTTTTCCCCAGAAATGAGGCTCTGGATTTTTCTAGCCTAAACTTGGGAACGACAAGTTTATCTTTATTTCTTGTGTTAAAGCGATGAATATCGCTCTGCTTTACAAATGTATTATAATATTTTTTCACATAAATAATATTTTCATAGATGTATTGTCCTGCAACAGTTAAAATGTTTATTTCTTTAAATAGATCTCTTAAAGAATCTCTCGATCGGAGGTTGTACATGGCGCGAATAGCCCTTTTTTGGAGCACGAATATACTTTGGATGTTAGCGGCTGAGCCCCACAACAAAAGGCCGTAGGACATAACACTATGAAAATAACTAAAATAGACTATTCTAGCCGTTTCAATATCGGTTAAGAGCCTTATTTTCTTTACTGCGAATGCGGCCGAACTGAGTCTACTCGCCAAGGCTTCGATATGAGGATCCCATTGTAGTCGCGAGTCTAATATAATACCTAGAAACTTTGTATTGTTAATGAATTCGACCATATCGCCGTCTAGTCTTATATGAAAATCAACTTGTCTTACATTAGGTAACGAAAATTTTAAACACTTAGTTTTCTTTGAGTTTAATGATAAATTATTACTATTAAACCAATGTGACACTTTTGAAAGAGCACTATTTACTTCGTCAGAACAGTCATCACCTCTATCTACTTTAAAGACTAGAGATGTATCATCTGCAAATAGCACTGTCTCACATAAATTCTTCGCGTAGTAAGGAAGGTCATTTATGTATATTAAAAACAACAGCGGGCCCAATATTGATCCTTGGGGTACGCCCATAGTAATGGGAGCTCCGGTAGACTCAGTTTTATTAATAACTACCTTCTGAGTTCTTTCATACAGATATGAATGCATAAGGCTTACTGACATTTCAGAAACACCATAATGTTTTAACTTCCTTAATAGTGTTTGGTGATCAACACAATCGAATGCCTTGGAAAGGTCACAAAAAATAGCGATTACATCCTGCTTGTCCTCCCAGGCATCAAGTACATGTTTTAGAAATGCAACCCCAGCATCAGTTGTACTTTTACCTTTTGGAAAACCAAACTGTTTCTCATGCAGTATACTATTTAATTTAAAATATTCTAAAAGTTGAGCATAAATTAATTTCTCAAATATTTTACTTATTGCTGGTAGTATGGATATAGGTCTAAAATTTGCTGGGTCACTTTTGTCACCAGCTTTAAACAGAGGAATTATTTTACTATTTTTCATTAAATTAGGAAAGACCCCTTCACTTATACATTGGTTAAAAATTATTGCTAATGATGGAGCTATCACATCAATTATTGATTTGATGATACTTGTAGATATGCCCCAGAGATCTTCTGTTTTCTTAATATTTATTGCTTTGAATGCTTTAATAATATCTTCGGTAGTGACATAGCTAAAACTAAATGTTTCCTGGCACTTGTTCACACTAGATTCCATAAGAGAGACAGCGGTGTTGGGGCAAGAGTTAAGTCTGCTAGTAGTTTCTAACGGAATTCGAGCAAAGTAACCTTCAAAAGCACTAGCCACCTCAATATCTGATTCAAAAGTCTGATCACTAATTTTTAAGTTAAATGAATTAATTTTGCTTTTTATTTTGCCAGTTTCTTGGTTTATAATACTCCAGGTAGCTTTTATTTTATTTTCAGATGATTTAATTTTATTTGAAATATACCTAGATTTTGCCAGAGCACATACTTTCCTAAATGTTTTTGAATATTTCTTGACATATTCAATGAAGCTAGGATCTTGTTTTATTGTTTACTAAGTAAGTAAGTAAGTTTAAGTTTTACTATTTTTAAATAATACGAGTATTTATAATAATCTTTATTTATAAGCGGGCTAACACACGGCGAATTTGAATCGCTCCTTTTTAATATACAGGGTGTTTTTCTATAAGCGCACAGCCTCTTAGTCGTGGGCCACACTGGAGCGGCGCGTCTTGCGTCCGCGTTGAGCGGGAAAAACAAATATATTGAGACGGACGGGAGGGGCCACACTGGCGCGTTCGGCGGTCGCCGCGACCGGCGCCGCGGCTGCCGCGGCGGAGGGAATAGTACGTGATCGCGCGTTCTGCGGATCCGCAGGTCGCCTCCGCGCCCCGCGGTCGCTCCAGTGTTGCCCACGACTTAGGTGATGATTGTGCTCATGAATATGAACAACTTTTACTATGGGGCCAACATACTCTGCAAATCAACAAAAAAAAACAGCTGTCAGTCAATACCTACTCGAACAGAATGTATTTAAGTACTTATGCGAGTTTAATTTTATTCTTATACGCAATAAATATTTATCCTGCCTTAGAAGAGTCGAACGAAGATCTAAAATACAGATTTAACAAAAACGACGTGTATAAAAACAAAAATCAATTTCACGGTTTGTTTTACAGTAAACCCATTGTCATCTAAAGAAGCAGGTAATTAGGAGGATTCATCATAAAACACAAAAGCGCAAAAAGAGACACAATGACCGCTTCGTCATGAATAATAATAGTTGGCACATCGTTCTCAGAGATTTTTTAGGATTATGTAGGTATGACAGTGTAACTTTGTCTTTCAGCTGTTTTTTTAACTTTCATGTAAAGTAAGTAGGTATAACCACGGGGTTATATTTTGTTATTATTTATTATTTTAGTAGTGAACTTTAAATGACGTTTAATCTTACACATTATTCAATACCTTTACTCCAGTAATTGAAATATCGCGTGTTGGAATGCTGGGAAGCTAAACGTTTTACAATTGAAATAAATACGTACCTATCTTTAACTTTATACAAATACTATCAAACTGTATTAGCAATAAAATAACAGTAAAATTAAAGTATTATTCTACTGAGTCGATCTTATCAAAAATTGAGCAAACCCATTTTTAAATTTTTACTTTTTTGCATTCACAATACAATTTTTATTATTGAAAAATTGATTTTGAAAGTTTTTCGTAACAAAGATGGGTATTTAAAATTTTTATTATTTTATTTTATTTAAAGTAAAGTTTTTAGAAAAAATTTACCCGTCTCACAACCAGCTCCGATGGGACTCGAACCCACGACCTTTCGCTATCCGGGCGACTGCTCTAATCACTGAGCTACGCATTCGGGTTCGGGTCCCATCGGAGCTGGTTCTGAGACGGGTCGATTTATCTAAATATTTTACTTTTAATTTTTCAATAATAAAAATTAACTCCCACTTTTATTACGAAAAACTTTTTAAAGGACACAGTGGAACAAAAAGCTTTGCTATTTTTACCTCATTTCAAACAAGTAAAACTGAAAGTAAGAGCAGGCAATCACTTGTCACAACTAGGGGGCTAGCCTAAATGCTGGATTGTCTGAGGGGTTCAAGGCAAGCCTCGGCCTGATAAAAGGGGTCCAGACATTGTTCTAAGTGCACATTACGGCGTACCATTTTGTAGCGAGATGTTCGGTGACATTTCTATTTGTGCAATACAGGGTGTTAGGGGCACCGTTGCAAAAGCTTTAACCGTAGCTTCAGTCCATCATGCTGAACAACGTAAAGCAAGAATTTTTTTGTCGGAAATGAATAAATATTTCGACTCTCTATACAAAATGTTCGGATTAGTTGCTAAATTTGTATGGAAAGTCCATTTTTTTTTTCATTTTCGACAAAAAATTCTTGCTGTACGTTATTCAGCATGATGGTCTGAAGCCATGGTTAAAGTTTTTGCAACGGTGCCCCTAACACCCTGTATTTAACTTGGAACCCATCCTGTTCTGTTAATTTTGTGTAGCAGCCAGCTTAGAATACACCTTACTTGTTGTATAACGCTATCAGTTAAGTTTTTCATCGTCATAAATATTGAATATTTACTAATTTATGATTCGAAAACTTCGAGACGGCGACGACAGAACGAGGATGGTCTCACCGACATGAAGCTGGGAGAGACAACCCTCGTTTCGTTTCGCTTTAGAGCATGCTTTCGATCATCTAGTTTGTGAGCGGCTGACCCTCATAGTCCCCATTTTACGGCGAATTACACCATCTTATTCATATTTTTAACAAATAAAAAGGGTTGAATTTTCAAAACGATATCAGAATTTTGGATCGGTTGAGAGACGCTTTTGATTAAAGATAATTGCACAGAATGAAATGGAAAGCCGAAAATAGTCCAATGAAGGCTCAAAGTGTTTAAACAGAAAGGCCAGTCTAGTTTTTGTGCACTGACCATGAGGAACCGTTACGGGACCGGTGGCACTGCTCGGGTTACAACCAGTTTCAAGGACGGGTATTTTTTTCTTCCAAATTCTTTAAAAGGACGCTTGGCTGTCTTTATTTTTAGTGCAGAAAACACCGGTAGCGAAACGGCTGATCGCAAAAATACCAATCCAGTTGTGAATGGGAGAGTTGTATTTGTTCACGAGATATTTTATTATTTTGAATGGACAACTTTATATTATAAAGATAGAATATCGCTACCCCAGCCGAATAAAGACGCAAGTGACGGTTACTGCTTTATTTGTTTTTTTGCATTTTCGGATTCTACATAGTATGCCGCATTACTGGGATTTTTTTCATAGTTTAGGGTTATACCAATTTAAAGTTACTGAGAAAAATCTATTTTTATACATAAAAAAACTTCTCAGTCTTAACGAAGAATATTGGCACTTTAATTCATTACGTAAAAAAAATTACAACCCTATTTACGTACAAGTACTTAACTGCGTTATTCGCCGGAACTATTACACAGCTTTGAAAGCTGACATTTTTGCGACTGTTTTAGTGGAAACTAAATAAAATAGTCTTTACGCAATAGGACATTGCCCTAATAATTACTTTTTTTTAGTGAAAGCATCATTGTTTATAGGTAAAGATTTACAAAATACAAGAACTTAAAGCATAAGTAATAATAATAATAAAACACTTTATTGCAAAAAGAAAACACATAACAAAAAGAAGACACTATAAAAGAAGTACACAAACGGCGGCTTTATTGCTACGTAGCAATTACTTCCAGGCAACCTTGAGTGGAAAAATAATAATCGTCTGAGGACAAAAAGGGGAAGGGGGAGTAGGTGCAATTTGAAGAACATTATATTATATTATATAGATATAATTAAAAAGAAATAGGAATAAAGTAAAGAAAATGTAATGATAGTAGGAGCTGTGGTAGGAGTAAGAGAGGTTAAGTGGAGGAGGTGTGATATCGGAAACACTCTTTAAGAGGATGGAATAGAGAAGCGTAAGAGCATGTAAGTCCCTGCGCCGGCGAATTGGAAGCCAATTTAGCTTTGGGCGGAAGTGTGACACGTGGTCAAATTTACGGAGACTAAAGATGAAACGGATACACATATTCCGCAGACGCTCCAGTTTGTTGAGCAAAACCTCCGAAAGATCCATGTAACAGACATCAGCGTAGTCTATGACAGAAAGGAGAAGAGACTGGGCAAGAGTAATTTTGGTTTTAGTGGGTAGAAAGTTTCGTAAACGGTTTAATGAGCTGTATGCAGCAAATACTTTTTTTCTAAGAGCATCGACCTGAGAAATCCATGAAAAACAATCATCAAAAATTACGCCAAGGTTTCGAACAGATTTAGATAAAGGAACGACAGTGCCATCGAAAGTGATAGGAGGTAACTGCCCAAAATCAATCCTCGAGACGTAATATGGACTACCAATAATGATTGCCTGAGTCTTAGAAGGGTTTACAGTAAGTCCAAAAGACTTACTCCAATTGGTAATAGCAGCGAGATCGATATTGGTAGCCGCTATTGCACTAGGGAGTTCAGAGAGAGGTGCTTGAGTATAAATTTGTAAATCGTCTGCATAAAGGTGGTGGGAGCTTGAAAGTGAATGTGTGATGGAGTTGATAAGTACAGAGAAGAGCAGAGAAGATAAGACACCTCCCTGGGGAACTCCTGCATCGATGTTACACCATGCAGATAAAGAATCACCAACGCAGATGCGCTGCTGTCGTCCGATCAGGTAACTTCTAAACCAATCAGTTGCAGCTGGAGTTTTTTTTTTATTCATAACGGGGTAGCACTTAGCCTTTATCACACCTGATGATAAGTGGTGATAAGGCTGAAGGTGGAAGCGCACTATTCCCGGAATCCTCAATAACTGAGGAACTGATGGCTTTCTTATCTCTAACTGTCGGAACACAATAATGCTGAAAACATCATTGTTATGGCGTCAGGCTTAGATAAGATGGTGGTAGCTAGCCAGGCGGACTAAGAACAAGTCCTACCACCAACCAAACCGAATACAATATGTACCCCCACTGGGAATCGAACCCGGGACCTCTGGGTCTGAAATCGGTGGTATGAACCACTAGACCACAGAGGACCACAGAAATGTTAAGAGATTGCAACACGCCAAGGAGTAGGTCAAAATCAACAGAATTGAAGGCATTACTGAAGTCTAGTAACGTCAACAATGTAAGTTGACGCTTTTCCATTCCCTGGCGTATGTCCTCCGTTATCTTAATCAATGCCGTGGATGTGCTATGGCCCTTGCGGAAACCAGATTGAAAAGGATTGAGGAGGTTATTTCTATTGAGATAGGCAGTGAGCTGGCCGAAAACTAGTTTTTCTAGGACTTTGGATAGGAAAGGGAGGACGGAAATAGGACGATATTCGGAATAAATGGTGAGATTTCGATCGGGAAAACGCAAAAATTTAAAGAGCTAAACATTTGAGGTAAAAAAAATCAGTCAACAAGATTTTTATGACATCAAAAAATTAGGAAGGAAATCAAAAAGGAATGCGCTGGAATCAAGACAATGAAGAAGAGAGTATATTGGTTAAAGGTACGAGAAATTAATATTAAGGCTAGAGAGGAGAATACCATCTATTTCAGATATGGGCTAAATGAAACACAAAAATGTATAAAAACCGACAAAGTTTTAGTAATTAGCTCCCGCTAAAGGTGGAATATAGCAAATACTCTGTCAGCGGACGTGAACTTGCTAGAAGTTGCTTACTCTAGTACTATTACTGTATCTGTACCTACCATTACATAAAGATTTGTTGAGTCTTTGCACATCAGGAGTAATACCAGAATTTTACAGCAATATGGTAGTCCGAAATCATTGTAATAATGCGCGAGTTGAAACTGATGAAAGCGATGGCGAGAATGATTAATTATTAAAGAAATCAAAAGTGTATTATGTAATGATACTGTTATCATGACTTTATAAGTGAGAGTTTTTTTGTTTTGTTTGATTATTAGTTGCTCTTATAGTTTAATTTATTGTTGTATGGTGCCATGTCAAAACAACAAATAAGTTCCTAATAAAAATCGCAGTCAAGGTGTTTTCACATGGCACCCTTAAAACAATAAATTAAACTTTAAATTGTCTGCAAGTACTAAACTTTGCTATTTATAGATACATGATGTAGTAGATACAATACTTATTATACTTTTATTTTGGCTTTTAAAAAAGGTAGGCTGGCGTTAGGTAAAAAATTGTTTTTTTTTTCTTATAAAATGTCCTATGGACACACTTGGTAACTTAATTTTAAAATTTCAATTCCAAATATTGTTTTATTACGGATAAGAAGCTATTGTAGTCAGGAGATTTTTTGCTAATAGTTTTGATTTATACTGTGATTTACAATTTTATTTTACCTTTTATTTCAAGAATAGATACTGATAGATATGTGTATGAATAAAACGAAGCTTAAATTATATTATATTACTAATTATGTTTATTGAAAATAAAAATTAAATGAATACATTTTATTAAACTTATTTTTATGAAGTAACGTTATCTTAATCGTAAAATATAAAAAATAAAATTAAGTTAAACTGTTAGTACCCCAACTCATACTTTACTCACATTAGGCGAATAAAGTAGTAAGATTTCATTGCATAGAGATACTGGATTCATGATAGTATCGTAATTAAATGATGCTTCACATAAATGGTCTAGTGTTTCGCTGAATAAAGATGTACTAATCGGTTGCATCCAGAGATGTACCAAAAGAATCAGAAGAATATAAAATCAATAGGATTTTTGGCTATAACATTACAACTCTTTTTATAAATAATACCCTTTTATTTTGATTTGATTACGTTTTTTTTCCTGCTTATTTTGAAATATCACACTCCAAAATTGATACAGTAGGATCTGCATAATTATAACTTTTGCGTTTTTTATTTCTCCTGTAAAATTGACTTTTTGATATTGCGGCTTTATTCGGCCGGGGTAGCGATATTTGGTTATTTATTTGCTATAGATAATCTTGAAAGCGATTGGACCGATTTTCAAAATTCTTACACCAATTGAAAAATTTATAATTGCCGAGAAACATCTAAGGCTATATTTTATTCCAGATTTTCCACGGGAACAGGAACCAAGTGAGCAAAAACCGCGCGGAGCGGCTAGTTTAGAATGATACATTTTAGGCATGGCTGAAACTTGTCAATAACATAACAGGTTCTTAAAAGATATGGGCAGCTTGGTGCTAGATACACTATTACATCCAGTCACAATGACAAACTTTTTTATATGCAACTAATAAGTCTAATTAGTAGGAAATACAAATTAGTAGGATATAAAAAAGTTTGTCATAGAGACTGGAATAATGTGTATCAAACATCAAGCTGTGGACCTTGGATTTTTGTTACCTACTCAATCACGCCAAAACGGCTAAATGGATTTGGCTGAAATTTGGGACACAGATACTTTGTAGCCTGAAGAGGAACGTAGAATACATTTTATCCCGAAAAAATATCACATTCCCGCGGGATAACGTCGTGTAGTTCATGCGGGTGAAGCCGTGAGTGGAAAGCTAGTATTAAATATGCTTACTCTTAATCTTAATCTGGCCCAAGGGCGAAGAAGAGGTCTAAGACGGAACAAGTTTACCCAGCAGAAGCCTGTTCATTAACCTACACCTTGAAGAGGTTTGGGTTGTATGTACCTACTCGGAAAAGTAGCAGGCAGGGTATTCCACTCCTTGGCTATTCGCATCATGAAGAAGTTAAAGCCCTCTGTGTGTAAGGTAGACGGAAGAAAGAATAAACCTTTTTGAATGACGACCATTTAACTACGAGCATCACCAAATAAATCATTACAAAATTGCTTATCCTTTTCCGTATGTGAAGTAAACATGTTTGTATGAAAATTACAAGGTGGGCGGATAATGGCGCTTCTGAGTGTATATTTTTTCTATAAAAAACAACGGTATTTGGTGTCATACCTATAAGAATATTGATCACGAATACATTATGCAAATTCAAGTCATCATAACTGATCTAAACTCCACTATGTTTGCTGGCATACTTATAAAAATAAATTAACTGCTTTTACTAAATCGAAAAAACATATTTGTTAGAGGTATCTGGAAATGTGATAGAATTAAAGGGTTTATCTAAACTGAATAAATAAAACTACAGTTACATCTCAAATATTAATTGTTCACGCCGCGCGTGATTCATTCATTCACGTTCATTCGTGGGTGCGCCGCCAACCACCGTCCGCGCAACTCGCGCTCAGTTGGCCGTAAGCAGCCGTGAGGCAAGTTCGTGTGTTTCTGTAGCGACGTGCCGCGCCAGTTACCTACCCGTATTGTGACCGTGATTTCGTTTTGCACACCTAGGAGCGCCCGGTCCGGGTACGGACTTGTGACCCGTGTGTGTTCGCTTTGAAAAGCGCCGGGAAGTTTTAGCTGCCTATTAGGGCATTGTATAGTTATAAGAGTGTTAGCTGTAAGAGTTTCCCATCGGGGGTTGTGTGGAGATCGTTTTGCCAGGCGCGCGCCGGCGAGACAACGTTCAGCCCCCCCTGGATTACGGACAGTATCTCGTACCATAAGGTAGGACTAGTTTTAATTTACTTAATTTTGCATGAGAAACCTCCGTTTCAATAAACTGTGGAACACAGTCGATGGTCACCACAATTGTGCGTGATCATAGTTTTGGTAGCAGAGCTTAGTTGATATAATTAATTTTCATATTAAAATTAACTACATAAAATTTCATAGTAAAAATAAAAAGCGTACCTAAAAATTATTTTTTTTTTGTTGAAATCTCGAGGGTATGCCGAGACGATTGAAGTACTAAGAAATTGTTCTAGTAAATTCTCGAAGCGAATGTTTCTCACTTGGTGGATCCGATAATAGATAGACACTTATATAATTGTTGTCACATACTAGTGTTTTGATACGAGTTTACTCGCCTAGATGTGTATTTTTTTTTTGTGTGTCCGGATTTATTTGACGAATAGTTCGTTCGAAAGTGTGTTTATTAGTACCACATACTAGTGATTTGATACGAGTTTACTCGCCTAGATGTGTATATTTTTTTTTGTGTTTCCGGATTTATTTGACGAATAGTTTCGTTCGAAAGTGTTGTTTATTAGTACCACATACTAGTGTTTGTTCCGAGTCCGCTTGCCTAGTTAAAAAAGTGGAACTAGTTTTAATTATTAGTAGTATTAAATTACGAGTATTATTATTAAAAATAGTTTTGTTTTCGTTTGTTGATAACGGTTTAGTAGTTTATTTGCGAGGTTGACTTGGCCGTGCCGTGTATGCCATACCGTTAGTCCTATACGTTTTGTTTATACCGTTATATTGTTAGCCCTTGAAATTGGTAAGTTGTTAATAATTTATGAAAATAGTAGGGTCCGTGTATGTCGTCCGAATTTTAATTGTGTTTTATATTATCGTGACGCGACCTATTTCTATTGTTTTTTTTGTTGATGTTTACCACTTTTATATTTCTTTGTTTGCTTTGTTCCTAAAACGGATTATAAATGGCTCCTACGAATCCGCTCGCCGTATCCAGGGCTGGCATCCAAGGAGTTTTGCGTTGGCTTGCTTGTGCGGTCACATTAATAGACCGAGCCGACCGGGTAGGCGCGTTGCTAGCTCGGTATGGCGGGCTGGCAGCTCGGCTGCAAGACCTGGAGCGCCACGCCATGGAGTGTCGCGCGTATTATATGGAGAACCCCCCAGCTGATGATGCCGTGTCGGAACAGTTGGAGCAGGATGTAGCCCAGGCCTATGAGCTGGCTGACCAGTTCACGGAGGCGGCTGAGAGGGCCCTGGCTGTTCGGAAGGGGGAGCCGGTTTTGAGCGGGGAGGTCAAACCTACCCCGACGGCGTTGCTAGGCCGATTGCCTACCTTGGAGATTCCCACTTTTAATGGGGATCTGTCAGCCTGGATGGGCTTCATTAATTTGTTTGACAGTTTGGTGGATTCACGACGGGACTTATCCCCTAGCGAGAAGTTGGCCTATTTGCGCTCCTCCCTGCGAGGAGAGGCCAGCGCGGTAATCCAGCACCTGCTCATCAGTGACGACAACTACCAGGTGGCTCGCCAGCTTCTGGTTAGCAGGTACCAGAATGTCCGGTTACTGGCGGACACCCACGTGGCCACGATTTTGGCCCTCCCGCGAATCACGCGGGTACACCTGTTACGGAGGGAGTTGCTGAACCCGCTACTGTCAGCGGTCAACTCCCTAAGGCGATTGGACCTGCCGGTGGATCAGTGGTCCTTTATACTGCTGCACATAGTCCTCGCCAAATTGCCCGCTGAAATGAAGGGGCGTTTCGAGCAGAGGTACGGAGGCGACAGCGCCTCGTATCTCCCGCCCCTCGCGGACCTCCTTCGTTTTTTGGAGGACGAATGTAGGGTGACGGACCACCTGGAGCCCGCCCCGGTTCCAGGTGTTGGTCGTATGGTGGCGGCGAGGGAACAGCCCCGTCGCCCGACCAATCGCTATGCTGCCTTCCAGCAGTCCCCTCCCCCCGCACCGAGTGAGCGGTGCAGGTATTGCAGGGGAGATAGGCACATGGTGCACGAATGTGCCAAATTTAGAGGCCTCCGCCCAGAGGGACGGAGGGCCGTTGCTAGACAGCGCCAATGGTGCTATAGGTGTTTGGGGGGACACATGCAGTCGGCGTGTCCCCAGACAGAGGATTTTCGTCTTTGCGGAGGGAGGCATCACCCCCTCCTTTGTTTGGACCGCAAGGACGCCGGGAGCGACCGGGGTTCGAATTCCTCGCGCACGGGCGGGGGCCCGGCAGCCCGGAACCGGTCCCCTAGAGATTCGGCGGGGCTTAGCCCCCCCGTTCAGTCCCCCCCGGAGAGGGGGAACTATAGGAGAGACGCCCCCGCCACGGGCGGGGGTAGGGGGGTACCACAAGAGTACGCCACGGTGGCGATGGGCACGGGCCCTATTTGTTACTCCCCCCCCCTAATGGAGAGGCCTCGATTGGGGTACTATGTACCGAGGCACGCCCCACACGGGTATTACCCTGCACCTAGGAGTGCTGTTGGTAGGGGCCAGTATGTACCCGATTGGGACCCGCTCGCCCGGTACGAGCGTCCCACATTTGGCGCGCCGACTCAGGCGCGAGGGGGACAAGTACCCCCCCAAAATTTTTAATGGCGCCCCTGTCGGACCCAACCACCCCTCCGGAGCTTGTGCTGTTGCCAACAGCCTCCGTGAATGTTTGGGGACCTAAGGGCAATGTTGTCACGGTGCGTGCCCTTTTGGACTCAGGTGCCCAGGGGTGCATAACGTCCAGGTGGCTTGTCCGACAGCTGGGTCTTTTGCTTGTGCCGCATCACGAAGCGGTACGGGGGGTGGGAGACTCGCGGATCCCTGATCCGATTGGTCGAGTTGAGTTCTCCTTCTCCCCCCACTTCGCGCCAAGGCCGAAGATCGGTGCTTCGGCGATAGTCTTTGATAAGGTGGTTGGACCACTCCCGCAAGTGCGAGTGCCGCCATCCACGATTGAGCTGACGTCTGGACTGGCTTTGGCTGATCCTTCCTTCCACCGACCGGGCCCAATACACTTGTTGATTGGTGCGGATGTCCTCGGTCGTGTACTGTGTGGAAGCAAGCGAGTTTTGCAGACAGCCGATCTTGTCGCCTTGTCCTCGTCGCTGGGTCATGTGGTGATGGGAAAGGTACCACAGACACCAGAGACCCCGTCGGTAGACCGCCAGACCATTGTCGGTTCTACTTTGTCCGACGTTCTCCAAAAGTTTTGGGAGGTGGAGGAACCCCCCACTGCCAAGCGGTTGGATCCGTTAGCGGAGGAGTGCGAATTGTTCTACCAGAACAACACTGGGCGCCTCCTCTCGGGTCGCTTGATTACCCGCTTGCCCTTCTTGGCGGTTCGCCCTCCTTTAGGGAGCTCCCGACCGATGGCCGAGAAGAGATTGTTGTCCATGGAGCGTAGGATGGCCAGGGATCCCGCATTCAAGGAGAAGTATATAGACTTCATGCGGGAGTATTTGGACCTTGGGCACATGTCCATCTCGCAGTTGGACTGGCGTAATGTGGAACATTACTTCCTGCCACACCACGCTGTTTTGAAGACTTCCAATGGGAAGATCCGCGTGGTCTTTGATGGTTCAGCGCCCACGTCAACCGGAGTGTCGTTGAATCAGTGTCTGCATGCGGGGCCGAAGTTGCATCACGATGTCTGTGATGTTTTGACCAACTTCCGCCGGCACGCTGTCGTCTTTGTGGCCGATATCCGCATGATGTTCAGACAGACCGTGATTCACCCGGAGGATAGACGATACCAGCTCATCCTTTGGCGTGAGGATCCCCAGGATCCGATGTTGGCTTACGAGCTGAACACCAACACTTATGGTTTGCGGTCGAGCCCCTTTGTGGCGATCCGTTCGCTTTTGGAGCTCGCAGAGCGTGAACGGCGACGCTATCCCCGGGCATCTGCTCTTATTGAGGGGGGGGGCCTTATTTGTCGACGATATCTGCACGGGGGCCTCGAGCTTAGATGAGGCTCTCGTCTTACGTGATGAGCTGATTGCGCTCTTGAGGGCTGGTGGCTATGAGTTGCGGAAGTGGCTGTCTAACTCACCGGACCTATTGGCAGATTTGCCTAAGGACCACCAGCAAGAGCCGCTCCTCTTTGAAAATCCGGAGACTCCAGACATGCTGTCTGTTTTGGGAGTCCAGTATCGACCAGTCCCGGATTTGTTCACATATAGATTGGAACTGCCAGACCCAACGGTCTGGACTAAACGCACGGTGCTGTCCACTGTAGCCCGTACCTTTGATCCGAACGGTTGGCTCAGCCCTGTAGTGTTTTCGATGAAGTGCTTCCTACAGGAGCTCTGGGCTGCGGAATTGTCATGGGATGAGCCCCTCTCTGGTAGCCTCCTACGAGAGTGGGTGAGGTTCGTGTCATCCCTACCCGACGTCAATCGGGTTTGTATACCGAGGCAAATGCTGCCTTCGGGAAAGTTTAAAGCCTCCCTGCACGGCTTTTGTGACGCGTCCGAAAGCGGATACGCGGCAGCCGTTTACATCCGAACGGTGGATGCAGCAGGCGTTGTCGCCGTACACTTAGTTACGGCCAAGAGTAAGGTCGCCCCCCTTCGGACTAGGCTAACCATTCCGAAGTTGGAGTTGTCCGGCGCCACTCTCTTAGTACGGCTACTCAATCATGTTGCCGACACCTTGGGAAACGGTGTCGACTTGGAGTCGATATTTGCGTGGTCTGACAGCCAGGTCGTCCTTTGTTGGCTGAAGAGTTCAGTCCACACCCTTGAGGTTTTTGTGGCCAACCGGGTCTCACAAATTCAGACTTCAAAGGCCCCGTTGATTTGGCGCCACGTACCGGGCGAACTGAACCCCGCAGATTGTGCCTCCCGCGGCTGCGAGGCGCCTGAGTTAGTGGACCACCACCTATGGTGGAGTCCATCATGGTTGTTACGGCCTGAGCGCTCATGGCCTGCCACCCCGGCTGTGGCCAGAGCCCCAGACCTAGGCATGCGTGTTCACGCCGTGGAGACGGTGGCGGCTCCGCAGATGGAGTTTTTGTTAGACCGCTACAGTTCTCTTGATAAGTTGCTCGGCGTGACTGCTTGGATGAGGCGCTTTGTGCGAAATTGTCGCCAGCCTCAGGAGAAATCGTTGTCTCCGGTCCTCGCCCCACAAGAGCGGCAAGACGCTCTGTTGCATTGGTTGCGAGTGACGCAACAGCGAGAGTTTGAACCGGAGCTGAAAGCCCTGCGCTCAAGTAAGTCCAAGTTGAAGGGACCCTTGGTGCGGTTGAATCCCTTCTTGGACAGTACCGGATTGCTGCGTGTCGGAGGTAGGCTCAGACATGCCAACCTGCCGTACGGATCACGCCACCCTTTGTTGCTCCCCAAGGATGGACCGTTAGTTAGACTGTTGATTACAGACCGACATGTAAAGAATGCTCATGCCGGTTGTAATGCTTTGACCGCGCTCCTCCAACGAGAGTTCTGGATTTTGTCAGCGCGGAGAATAATCCGATCCGTTATTTTTCGTTGTCTCCCGTGTTATCGTTTGCGCGCCGATACGATGCAGCCCCAGATGGGTGATTTGCCTGCCGATCGTGTGAACGAATCGATGCCCTTCTCAGGAGTTGGAACGGATTTTGCGGGGCCATTTACCGTTAAGACATCGCGGCTTCGTAATGCTAGAACGGAAAAGGCTTACTTGTGTGTATTTGTTTGTTTGGCCACTAAAGCGGTCCACCTGGAGGTGGTTAGTGCCCTCACCACAGAAGCCTTTGTAGCCACGTTGAATCGTTTTGTGTCTCGCCGCGGAATGCCGTCGTTAATCAGGTCCGATTGTGGAACCAATTTCAAGGGCACCGATAGGTATTTAAAGGAAGTTTGTGAATTTTTGGATAGGAATAATTTTGAGATCGGATCCACACTCTCTCGCAGAGGGGTACGATGGCAGTACTCCCCGCCATCCTGCCCCCACTGGGGAGGGATTTTTGAAGCAACTGTAAAGGCCGCTAAAACTCACCTTCGTCGCGTTATTGGGGAGACGGTCCTCACGTTTGAGGAACTCGCGACCGTATTTTGTAAGGTTGAGGCGGTCCTCAACTCGCGTCCGTTGTGTCCGTTGTCTTCGGACGCGAATGACTTAGAGGCCCTTACGCCGGGCCATTTTTTGATTGGCAGACCGCTTAACGCCTTGCCGGAATATCCTTATTCCGAAGTGCCCTCCGGACGGCTCTCGCGATTTGAATTGCTCCAGCAGCTTACGCAGAGTTTTTGGCGCCGTTGGCATCTGGAGTATTTGCACATTTTGCAGCAACGCGTTAAGTGGTCGGATAGGACGACCCCACCCAAGACTGGAGACCTCGTGTTGGTAAAGGATCCAAACCTGCCGCCCCTCCGCTGGCGTTTAGGACGCATTGTTCAGCTTCATCCGGGGTCGGATGGTGTGCCCAGGTTTGCCGAGGTCCTGGTGGGGGACTCTGTTTTGAAGCGAGCGATCGCTACCCTCTCTCGCCTGCCCTTAGATTGAGTTGGCGGACAGTTTGCTACTGTCCGGGACGGGGGGATGTTCACGCCGCGCGTGATTCATTCATTCACGTTCATTCGTGGGTGCGCCGCCAACCACCGTCCGCGCAACTCGCGCTCAGTTGGCCGTAAGCAGCCGTGAGGCAAGTTCGTGTGTTTCTGTAGCGACGTGCCGCGCCAGTTACCTACCCGTATTGTGACCGTGATTTCGTTTTGCACACCTAGGAGCGCCCGGTCCGGGTACGGACTTGTGACCCGTGTGTGTTCGCTTTGAAAAGCGCCGGGAAGTTTTAGCTGCCTATTAGGGCATTGTATAGTTATAAGAGTGTTAGCTGTAAGAGTTTCCCATCGGGGGTTGTGTGGAGATCGTTTTGCCAGGCGCGCGCCGGCGAGACAACGTTCAGCCCCCCCTGGATTACGGACAGTATCTCGTACCATAAGGTAGGACTAGTTTTAATTTACTTAATTTTGCATGAGAAACCTCCGTTTCAATAAACTGTGGAACACAGTCGATGGTCACCACAATTGTGCGTGATCATTAATCCTATAGGTAATTCTTCTCTTCTGTACCCTCTGTTTCTCACCTAAACTTCTCCTAAACCACTCTAGTACCAGTATGTGTTTTTTTGTATAAGTACTTCAATTGGTTCCTGAATGGTTTGAAAACATATTGGACCCGGTAGATGGCGTTGCTTATAATGAACCTAAATCTTACCAGGCGGGACCAATTGCCTATCAAATTACTTGTATTTATTTTTCAAATCTGGCACTTTTAATTAAAGCTGAATATGACGGTTATTGGATTAAATCAGGTCTCATGGTGGAAGTCCTTAACCATTGTGAAAAAAGGAAAAACAATGTAGTTTACTTCCGCAAAAAACACGTGCACACCACGAAAATACCAGTGCACAATACTTGCATTTAGCAAGACAGCAACACACCTTTCAACTTCCCCAATTAGACTAACCCGGCGCATCATCAAGAGTTAGATCGAGCGATAACCAGCACCGAACCTCAAACTTTTTGCGGGCGGGCGGGCGGTGCATCTTGCATGTTGTGTTTTTTGCGGAAGTAAGCTACATTTTTTTTCCTTTTCTTGCACAAGTCTGGTTATCACGGAGGAATGTCATGAAGATGGGGCTGTTTAACCAGTAGATAACGGCAGCAGATCACCTTCCGGCAGCTAATGGTGTAATGCCATATAACCAGCCATTAACAGCGATAGTAAGGACCATGCATTAACTCTAGTTACGGAATCTTTCAGCAAACGGCAGTCAACGACAGATGACATCGAAATAGTTACAAGTATTTTAAAAAAATGCACAGATTCCCTGCATAGCACGAACTACTACTTAGGACATTGAAAATGAAATTCAGGCATAAGGAAATAAACGAAATGAACGAATGAAACACATACATTTTCTACCATAACTTTTATGAATTTCAAATTTTTTTTAAATTCACCATCTCATAGATCTCGTCAATCAGCGTCCTTTAACACCCTATTTATCTAACTACCAATAGCTTCCATACAATCGCCGTATCGCACTAAACTCCCAAATGAGACCTAGTACCCAGCGATCTAAATAAAAGTCATTTTCAATGACAAAACCGGTTGATTATTCGCTTTACTCTAGAACTTATCTCAAAGCTCGATTGTAATCCCCAAGGCCTCTAACTTTAGGCCTTTAACTTCCTGTGTGGTCTAGTGGTTCACAACACCTATTTCAGACCCAGCAGTCCCGGGTTCGATTCCCGGCGGAGGTACATATTGTATTCGGTTTGGTTGGTGGTAGGACTTATTATAATTCCGCCTGGCACACATCACAAGTTGATTTTCAGAGGCTTTATTAATTATTATTATTGTTTATCCTAAGTCGTGGGCCACACTGGAGCGGCGTGTCTTGCGTCCGCGTTAAGCGGGAAAAACAAATATATTGAGACGGACGGGAGGGGCCACACTGGCGCGTCCGGCGGTCGCCGCGACCGACGCCGACGGAGGGGTACTAGTACGTGTTCGCGCGTCCTGCGGATCCGCAAGTCGCCTCCGCATGCCTCCGCTCCCCGCGGTCGCTCCAGTGTGGCCCACGACTAATGCTATTGAAGCTATTGAAGTTTCACCTGATTTCTTTCCTTCTTTTTATCTTTGACAAAAAAAGTAAGAAATAATTCCTCACCAAATAAATAACGTAAGTACTTTGAAGTCGGGCGTGAAACATGTACAATTTTTTGTTGTTTTTGTTAAAACCCGCCCGACTTCAAAGTACTTACGTTATTTATTTGGTGAGGAATTATTTCTTACTTTTTTGATGTGGTTTTTTTGAAGGCGGTTTTATTTTTTTATAAAAATAATTTTTATTTCACTCTTTTTAGTGCAGTGTGCAGGCAATTTACGTGTTTTCTGGTAAATAGGTATGTGATCAAACTGAAAACCTTTTTCGAAGTCGGTTAAAATACCTTGAGGTATCCCCTTTTTAACAAAACAAGAATCATATAAATCGGTTTATAAACAAAGGAGTTATGCCTAAAGATACGTATTAAATTCACATAAAGTGGTAAAACGACAGAATTTTCAAGATTTCCTGAAAACTACAGAACCGATTTCAAAATTTCAAAAAATGGGACCAACTTGGAAACCAACCTGATGTAATAACGTTTGAACCATTTCAATCGGTTCAGCCGTCTTCGAGTAATCGGTGGACATACACAAAAAATAAAAAAAAATAAAAAAAAAACATACATACAGACGAATAGAGAACCTCCTCCTTTTTGATTTAGAAGTCGGTTAAAAACAATGGGACGACTTGCACAATTTGTAATGCCATAAGTAGTAACAGTCTGCGGTAGGTCTAACGCAAAGTCTAATCGCGACAGCTTGATAGTGTATTTTTAATAGCTCGAATACCTCGACATATCGATTCCTGCTCGTAAAATTGTAAATGTTTTAATGGCCAACGCTGCAATTTGTTACGAGCCTTACTGGATAAACCTGATTGATAATTACTGTCACTTTGCCCAGTACTAGAGTTCCTCAATGGAAATATAGAGGTTCTAGTGGCACAGGCCTACCTTAAGAAAAGATAAAGTAAATTGGCAAATGCGGGAAATAAATACTGAGGGACGGTAAGTGTAAATGCCTGTGAATCTTCCCGCCTTGCGAAATATGCAGGTGGAAAGGAAAACTGTACCTTAAGGTCATTCTTATGCAATGGTGGATGAAGGTTCGGCGCAACGGTGTAAATAAAAGACAGTTGTCACGAGTAATAAAGCATGTATAATGAGGTCTGCAAAGCCTTATATATTAGGAGAAGGTTAAGTGTGTGTTTATACGTAGTACACACATTACACTTAAATAGTGCACATAATTTTTAGGGGTCAATGTACTCACGCATACAAACAAATTTTACTATGGTAGGTACCAACATTGAAAACGCGAAAAAAAAATCAGCTGTTCCATAGAACATTTTAAATCGAATTGATCAAAATGTACGGAACAGCTGATTTTGCTTTTTGCGATTTCAATGTTGGTACCATAGTAAAAGTTGTTTGTATGCATGAGTACATTGACCCCTTAAAATTATGTGTACTATTTAAGAAGGACCTTATAAAGTACATTTTGGTCACCCATCCCGGCGATTGCGATCCATAAAGTAGCTTGACAGTGAAAATTGCTGACTGAGCGCAACTAACTGTTACGCCATCGAATTACTCTACTTGCATATAGATAGATAGCAAATCAAGTCATTTTGTCAGCCGAACGACGCCCATTGCTGGGCATAGGCCTCCCCCAAGGATCTCCACAACGATCGGTCCTGCGCTGCCCGCGTCCTGCGCTGCCCGCATCCAGCGGCTTCCCGTGACCTTGACATCGGTCCACTAGGGAGCCTGCCCACCGAACGTCGTCCAGTCAGATAATCAAGTAGGTTTATGTCTATCCTAAGTCTTAAATTAAGGTTAGTACGTAATAAACTATTCAAATTAATAACGACAGATGCAGCATTCAAAGTTTATAATAGTCGTCAGTTATCTCAAGTTCGCAGGATTCCGCTGTCAAGTTGTGCCTGGGTTCAGACGGGTTCTATTAGTGTATTTAGGTAGTCAGGAGACGAATACCTATCCTTTGAAATACTCTCTTTGAAATCTGTGTATTTTGATAACTTAATGCTAAGTTTGCTTATATTGGTCTAGGAATAATGTTTCGCCGGTTTTAAAGTTGTAATCCATCTCGTCGACATAAGGTTCTTATATCTTTTAAGGTAGACTTCCGAGCATCGCGGCCGATCGCAGCCGCGCGCGATCGATCGCGTGCGACTGACGCGTGCGGCTGATGCGACAATAGTCAGTGTATGAAAATGTATAGCGCCGCTTCCGAGGTATGCGACAGACGCGTGCGGCCGACGACAGACGTCGGCCGTAACTATACCTAATGAAAACTTCTTTGTATTGTATAGATACTAACTTAGGTATCAAGACTAAAATCCATATTGTTTCTGACTTCACGCTTAAAAAAGAAATTTCAGTCTTTTAAATCTCGGTGGGGACGAAAACGCTTCGTACCGCCTACAATGTCTGGTTTAGTATGAGGTCTAAAACGCCCGCGTACCGCACCAATAGAAAGAATAGCTAATTCAGTGTTGCAGTGAGCGTGTTACAGAAAGGGCGTTTGCGCACTACACTGAATTTTACCGTCCGGCGGTCCGTTTTTTTACGGACCGGCGGCGTGGCATGAAAAACACGGATGATTGGCTTGTGCAGTTGTCCCTCTTTTTATTCGCCGGGGCAGCGCAGTGATTACCCCCGGGGCGGGGGCCCCGCCCGCTCATGAATATCACGTTTTCAGTTCAATATCACAGTTTCAATGTTTCAAAGCCGAAACTACACGAAATAAAAAAATTCTTACTATGTATTATAAATAATTTATGATTAAAATACAACTATTCGTTTTTTTCCGGACGGTAAAATTTAGTGTGTGGGCGTTTGTGCACTGCACTGAATTAGATGGCGCTGTCCCACCTATGCAGTTAGAAGGAACGGAACGTTATAAATTTTACTTTGACGCGATTTTTTTACGTAAAACGGAACGTCAGACAGATGTTATTTATTTACCTTAATCTTTAAATTTACCTATTTCGTTTCTGTTCCTCACAGTAGTACTTATTTAATATATTATTAGTTTCCTTTGGGTTTTTAAAAAGTAATTAATTTAAATATGTTTCATACCAAAATATACCATAGACATGTACATACTTATTCAACGCCATCTAGTGAAGCAATTGGATGTTTTTTTTTTAAATGACCTCTCAGAAAATCGCTCATTATTAAAATACAAGCATCCGTTTTTTCCGGATCGGTAAAATTCAGTGTAGTGCACAAACGCCCTACCTCGGAACGGAAAAAAACGGACCGGAATGGGGAAAAGTAAAATGTCCGACGGTAAAATTCCGTGTAGTGCACAAGCGCACATATACATTCTATGGCCTGCTAAGTATATCGGACCGTAAAAAATCGGACTGCCGGACATTCAGTGTAGTGCACAAACGCCCAAAAGGAGAGTTTATAAAAATCATCTCAATCCAGCGTTGACACATGACCAATACATCGTACATTGACACTTTTGAAAGAACCTTATTATGTACGATGTATTGGTCATGGTCGCCGACCATGGTCGGCCAACCTGTACTGGGGGCTTTACAGTGACAGACAACCATAAATTAGAGATTAAAATAAGGAAGATGACAGAAAAGTGAGTATCTATACAATACAAAGAAGTTTTCATTAGGTATAGTTACGGCCGCGTGCGGCCGACGTCTGTCGTCGGCCGCACGCGTCTGTCGCATACCTCGGAAGCGGCGTCATACATTTTCATACACTGACTATTGTCGCATCAGCCGCGCGCGTCAGTCGCACGCGATAGATCGCGCGCGGCTGCGATCGGCCGCGATGCTCGGAAGTCAACCTTTATCGAATTACAACGTGTTTCGGTAAACATCGATATTTATGATTTTCTGATTTTGTTTCTGACGGCACATCAACCTCGACGTTTCTATTCTACTAAAAACTGTTCTTATTGTGTACTTGGCAAGATCGGGCTCAATGAAGTGAAGCATTTAATAGCATCTACACACGTTCTTATCCGACCTCCGATTCGGTCTGCTCCCAGACCAGACCAAATCGGAACGTGTGTAGCTCAGATTTGGTCTGGGAGCAGACCAAATCGGCTGTCGGATCGGAACGTGTATACACACTATAATGGTTGACCAGCTGTTCACTGAATTTTAATTTCAAGTAACATACTCCGTGTTCTCATAACGCATAGAATAGCGTGGGCTGCGTGGGAACAGTGCGAAGTCCATATTTTTCGGCTTTAGCCAATAATAATAAGCATGCGATCAAAACTTGATTGATAGTTCGTTATGTTACTTTACCCAGCTTGAGGGAATACGCAAGCTGAAAGGTACTAACTCAACATGCAAATTTCTGTGTTCCGTGTTCGGGCTCACAAATGCTTATGAGCACTGCAGTGTTAAAAGATCTAATTGGAGACATGTGCTCATTTACCATTCGTGTGACCCAATAGACACATACCTAGCAACAGCGTGGGATGCGTGGGACTGTGACTCTCTGTCTCTTAGTCCAGCATAAAGAAGTTTGCAAGCTAAAAGACAGAAGCTTAGAAGAGAATTAGAAGCTTGTCTAGAATGATATTATGCTGTTGGATGTAAGTACATTGATTTATGTTTTTTTTTGTTTTTGGATTATTATTATTGAAGAGACTTTAATGCTCTACAATTCTATAGCTAGCATTCAGTTTTTCGGTGCATCGTTGGAAAGTTATCCGGTTAAAAGGTGATATGTGAAGCAAAAATATTTTTTCTATAATTACAGACTTTCAAATTTAATCAGCGAATTTAATCAGCTTTTAATTTGCACATTGTGAACCTGTCGCCAAAACCAAAAAATTAGCCCTCAAACCTCCCCTCCCCCCAGCTTAAGGGCTACGGGCGGTGACATTTGATAACTTTAGCTCCTAACTAGTCCAAACAAAGTTACAAAGTCAAAAATTGTGTTCCAAGCATTTCTCTCTATATCTCTTCGTTGACTAGGCTATTATGAGCAGTGTAGTGTTAAACGTTCTACTATGCATATATGTGCTCATTTACCATCGTGTCCCATAGATGCAGAGAAGCGTGGGCTGCGTGGGACCGTACCTCTATTTAGTCCATATTTGCTGGCTTCAGCTAATAAACATAGACATAGGCCTGCGCGGCCCACTTTGGGAATAACGGTGCCGATTGTGGGAAAAGTGATTCATCTTTCACAGTTTTGGGAAACAAATAGGTAGTTTTATACGTAGTAAACTACGCTTTTTATGGGTTTTTTTTAACTTTTTTATGATCTGTGAATGTTTTAGAGAAAGAAAGGATGTTTATTTAGGACGAAGAGCAGTTAGGTATAACTTTAAAACCATATTTATGCGTAAAATTGTGTTAAAAATAAAAATCGACTATGAAATGCAATGTTGTCTAGATCACAATTGGTTAGGTTCATTGAAATATAAAAAAATATAAAAACTCTAAAACTTCATTCGTATTTAATGACCTCCGTGGCCTAGTGGTGTACGCACCAGTTTCAAGGTGCCGCTATCTCTAGAGGTCCCGGATTCGATTTCCGGTCGGGCAAATATAGAAAACGAACTTTTCAATATTTTCTCGGGTCTGGGTGTACTTATGTGGTAATACCCGTCGTTGCTTCCAATTTCCATAATTCTAGTGCTCAAAGCTAACTACACTTTGGTATTGGAACAATGTATGTGATGGTGTCCATTAATATTCATTTTTTTTAGGGTTTCGTAGTCAACAAGGAACCCTTATAGTTTCGCTATGTCCGTCTGTCCGTCCGTCCGTCTGACCCCAGACTAGCTCATAGACTCTTAGTACTAGAAAGCTGTAATTTAGCATGTTAAAAGGAAAACTATCACAGCTAAGTAGGTTTAAAAAGTTTTTGAGATATTAACACATTTTCGAAAACCGCAAATATAACTTTGTCATTCATAAGAATACTATGAAAAACAAAGTTATTTTTTTCTGGCAAAAAATGACAGTGGTCTTTTTGCTAGGTGTACGTAATCGGTACGTTATGTTGGTACGGAACCCTTCATAAGCGAGTCCGATTCGCACTTGGCCGATTTTTTTAAGTACATACAAACCAAACTAATCTGAAAACAGTAAGTATAATATAATAGATCAAATCTACTACCAAACCATATATTATTTCAAATGTCTGCAAAAACAATGGAATTCGCTCAATGAATCACGATTCCGATCTAGAGTGATGGATTATGGATCTATTAGCCATGGCAATACCTAGAATAACTCATACCGCTGCATTGTTACAAACTGGGCCAAAGATTCTGATGTGTGGTTATAACTGTGCTCACAATTTGAACAACATTCGGCATTTCCCGGCTAACAGGAGTAATGGTGCCTATACGTGCATTGTTTTGATCGAATCTGATGATTTGAGGAATTATGCTAGCTAGCCTAGTGAACGTAATCGGGATTATATAGGTGTAGATACAAACATAGCGTAGTTATGCAATTTATTACAGACTAGCTTTCCGCCCGCGGCTTCGCCCGCGTGGACTAAACGACGTTATCCCGCGGGAATGTGATAATTTTCCTGGATAAAAAGTAGCCTGTGTTCCTCTCCAGGCTACAAAGTATCTGTGTTCCAAATTTCAGCCAAATCCGTTCGGCCGTTTTGGCGTGAATGAGTAACAAACATCCAAACATCTAAACATTCACATTTATAATATTAGTAGGATTAGTTGGACTAGCGGATCCTCACGGTTTTACCTGCGTGGTACCCGTTCCCGTGAAAATATCGGGATAAAATATAGCCTATGTCGTCGGGAAGAATGTAGCTTTCTACTGGTCAAGGAATTTTCTAAATCGGTCCAATATTTCCTGAGATTAGCGCGCGCAACCAAACTAACAAACAAACTCTTCAGCTTTATAAAAAGTAATTAACTAGAATATGGACCCTCATAAACGTGTATTGTTTTGGTCCAATCTGATGCTTTGAGGGATTATGCTAGTAGCCTAGTAAACGTACGTAGGTTAATATAGGTGTAGAGGAGCCAAACATAGGTAAGTAGTTAGGCAATGTACTTATTGCCTACAGATGGACCTTCAAAAGTAGCTGTTTAAAGTAACACCAAAAATTTTACTTGAAAGACAAGTGTTAAGGCAAAGAAGCACCTTAGTAATTATAAAAAAATAAAACCGCCTTCAAAAAAACCACATCAAAAAAGTAAGAAATAATTCCTCACCAAATAAATAACGTAAGTACTTTGAAGTCGGGCGTGAAACATGTACAATTTTTTATTGTTTTTGTTAAAACCCGCCCGACTTCAAAGTACTTACGTTATTTATTTGGTGAGGAATTATTTCTTACTTTTTTGATGTGGTTTTTTTGAAGGCGGTTTTATTTTTTTATAAAAATAATTTTTATTTCACTCTTTTTAGTGCATCGTGCAGGCAATTTACGTGTTTTCTGGTAAATAGGTATGTGATCAAACTGAAAACCTCCTTTTTCGAAGTCGGTTAAAATACCTTGAGGTATCCCCTTTTTACCAAAACAAGAATCATCTAAATCGGTTTATAAACAAAGGAGTTATGCCTAAAGATACGTACTAAATTCACATAAAGTGGTAACGAAAACGACAGTATTTTCAAAATTTCCTGAAAACTACTGAACCGATTTCAAAATTTCAAAAAATGGGACCAACTTGGAAACCAACCTGATGTAATAACGTTTGAACCATTTCAATCGGTTCAGCCGTCTTCGAGTAATCGGTGGACATACACAAAAAAAAAAAAAAAGAGAAAAAAACATACATACAGACGAATAGAGAACCTCCTCCTTTTTGATTTAGAAGTGGGTTAAAAAGTGAAGATAAACTCTTGAGATTGTTATAAATAAGTGAAGGCATATTTTTAAAACACCAATAAATGGATCAATTTGTGGTTTTCGACACGATTGCATCACGTAGGTACTCAATAGATTTTGTGTGAGTTTGCGTCGTAATTTGTAATCATAAAAGTTGCTTGCTTTATTAATAATTCAATTTAGTTATAAAAACTATAGCTAGCCCATTTCTTTTTAGCTGAATCTTTGTAGTTTCATATTTTTTCGTCAGAATCTCGTTCGCGTATGAAACTCGAGCACGAAATCGCGTGGCCCGAAACACGCGAAATTCATCGGGCGGTGCGCTTGACATCATATTGTCACGTCAAATAATTGATAGTTATTGCTCGGCGTTTCTATAAAGGATATTAAGATAAGAAACGAAGTTATTCAACAGAGAACCAAGGTCACCGACATAGCCCATATTAGATAAATAGATAAATTGTTTATTTCCATCACATACAACACACAGATGATAAATGACTTCATAGAGGAACATACAAAAAAAACTGAACTGTGTGCCGCATCGAGACAGAAAAAGGCGAAAACTCAGTGATGCCTTTGCTTTGAATTAAAGCAAAGCACTGATTTTCAGTTTTTACCAAGAATAAGCAAGCTGAAATGGCAATGGGCAGGTCACATTGCGCGGGCAAGCGGGGCCATCTCCCAAGACAACCGGGGAAGGGGGCCGTGTGATCCGGGCGACAGCCAGCGCGTCTCACCGCGTAGGGACCTGGAAAACCGGGCTGGCAGTCGAGTCGTAGGAGGAGCTTGCCACACCGGACCCTCCACTTTACTACTCCAGGCGACTGCGGTGAGAGCAAGCAGTGAGGGGTTTAGTGGGTATTCCCCCTTCCTGACCCCCCATCGAGTCCTTGCGACTGGATGGAGGGTCAGGAAGCGGCTAGGCGAGTCCAACATAACCACCGTCCGCACACCAACGTGGACGGGGTATGTGTAAAGGCATTCCCCTCACTATAAAAAAACGAAGAACCGACGGCCGTTGGGGCAATCGGGTTCTGGAGTGAAACCGCGCTTAGGCAAGCGTAGCGTAGGGCGCCCTGGTGCCAGGTGAAGTGACGAGACGACCTGCGAGAGATGGCAGGTGGGGGCTGGATGCGAGGAGCTGAAAACCGTGCTCAGTGGCGTGAACTAGGAGATGCCTATCTTCAGCAGTGCCGTCCACTGCTGGACATAGGCCTCTCCTAGTTTACTCACTTACGGGCTGATGATGGACATTAAAAGTTATTGTTTTTGTAATCATAAAGAAGTATATAGGTACTTAACGACAAGAAACGTACCTACACTTGATTACAATTTAGGCATAGCGAATCAGTATGCAATTCGTGTACATTATAACATTATCATTTTATAGACGAACTACAAACTACATTGTGTTAAATACGACGGGAAAGTTCTCAGTCTCATGTCATGTTAAACATTAATAAATCAGACCTATGATGTTTATATTGCTGCTAACGATTCATAACTGGTCGTTTAATTAAATCTTTGAATAGGTAAATAAGTTGCAAATGAAATGTATACTCCCGAAGGTATTTTTATTACGGAATAAAGAATCGCAATAGATTCTGGTTTGTTTTTGTGGAGACACATAAGTAATTCATGTCAATACTTAAAATACTTCATGCCTATGTCACGCTACAAAATATTGAAATTTAAACGATGGTTAAATTAACTAACATAGATCAACGGTTTGTGTTGCAAATATCATTCTTTAAAATTGTACCTAACTTTAAGGGTCCTATAACAAAAGCTGTTTAAAATTAACTAAAAATAAATAAAGATAAATAAATAACTTTTTACAATCACACCAATTATCTAAGCCCATGTAAATTTCATTAAGAAACTGTGTAATGAAAAATTTGTTAGCGGATAAATATATACTTACCTAAATACTTTTTTGTTTGTAAATACATACTTAATATACATAGAAAACATCAGGTAATCAGTTTAATTAGTACTCGTAAAATTTAAGAAAAGTTTTTAATTTAAAATTAAGTATCGCGGGACTATGTCATACGTTTAAGTCGCGGACAGCCGCTATAGCCTTTAAATTGGGACAATGACCATTTTCTACATTGTCTTTGTCCTGCATGACCTGCATGTCCTTATTGTTTTGTCGTGCAGGAAATGTACCGTAAAGCCAAATATTGACCCTCGCCAGAATGAACAAAAAATCCGTCAGTCTGCAAGAAACAATCTACAATGTGAATAGTCAATTCTTCTCTGTCAGGATTAAGATACGTCGCCGGTAAATACCAGAGCCGTCTGCGTCCGATTAATCGGGCACGGGTACGATTAATCGGGTGTTATCGTGACTTGCTGGCTGCGCCGGCGCCCCGTGGACGGGACGCTGCTAGGGTTGAGAGATTTGATGTTAAAAATCCGGGATTGTGCTGAAGTGATAGCAATTGGTACCACATAAGTAAAAACGTCTTTAAGGAGACATAGGTATTATACTCCGAAACGACCGACCGTCGGTGTCGAAATAAACATATTTCTTTGTTTCTTACTTTGTAAACTGTATGTAAATGAAAGTAATGTGATGTAATTATGTAGGTATACAATTACAATACATACAATTTATGAATTGTATGTCCAGATGTCACTACTGTGTTCAGCAGAATACCAGTGCAGCCAGGCCTCGTCGCTTGCTGCTTATACTGAGCTGAGCACAGTTTTGGCATCACACAACAACACATGGAAGTATTTTTTTGTTTATTGTTGTTTTTGTTCTTCTTATTTGGTTTTCTGTGTGTATATTTTGTTGTGTGTTGCTAAAAAAAATAATTTTCTTTCTTTCTTTCTTTCTTTCTTTCTTTCTTTCTTTCTTTCTTTCTTACTACCTCTCAATATTTCTCAGACTGAACTTGACCCCACAATCTTTGGCACCTACTTACACTTTGTTCCATTCATCAGGACATATTCATATGTAATCGTCAACCCCCTTTTCGCTCCCGAGAGCAGGCTGTGCATATTCACTGTCACTCACTTCATCCTACTATCCTGCGAATATTATGTATGTGAAAGTTTACATGTTTGGATGTTTGTTACTCAATCACGCCAAAACGGCTGAACGGATTTGGCTGAAATTAGGGACACAGATATTTTGTTGCCTGGAGAGGAACATAGGCTAAGTATAATACTTTTTATTCCGGAAAAATATCACTTTCCCGCGGATTCACGCGGGCGAAGCTGCGGGCTGAAAGCTAGTAATGGATAAAGACGATGCACAGTGAATTCGACTCCCTTTCCGGGCGGTTCTGAATCAGGGGGCTGGACTCGCATACTATTTACTGTTCAATTGATACCTACAACCTTCTTCGGATTGGTTTCAAATCTTTTTAAAGCTAATATTCTGGAAATTCCGCGTCCCGGTCTCGTGCTGGGTCCCATACATTGAAATCCCGGGACAATTCCATAAGTCCTAGCTACCTGCAGGCTAACATGACGGCAACGACATAGTTTGTCGCGTTACTTTCGACCAATCAGATCGCTCGTAGATAGCAAGCGAACGTGCTGATTGGTGTGAGGGCGCGCGACAAACTATGTCGTTGCTGTCATGTTAGCCCTACAGGCAACCCTAGACGATGCGCGGGCGCGCGTAGGCGGGAGAAGTAATTGCTACTATCACCGGCCACCGCGCACTCGGCGCGGGCGACGTCGCACGCATGTCGTTTCAATTTACTATGGCGCACATTTTACTAGGCTTTGTGCTAATTTGGTACGGAATCGACTACTGGAAATTATCCGTTAAAGTACCAACTAAGTGCATAGTTACTTCTTGTAAATTATTTGAAATGAAAATCATTAACATTGCTGTTAAAGATGTAAAAAAAATATAAAAAGAAACGGAACGTAGGATACGTGTCTTTCAGTCGCTCAACCCTAGCCACATATGCCTCTACAACTATTTAGTAATCTGTGCCTCTCCTAAGAGTGTCTATGCTGCGCTTCACCCGATCGTAAGACCATCTTCGGTCTTCGTCCGGTGGTGTGACAAGAAAAACAAAACAAATATATTCCGCAATCGTACCTACTTCATTTGAATTTAATCTGAAGCGGAGTTCCTCGACAAATGCATAATCTTTACACATGTTTATGGTTTATGAGCCAAAATATACCTAATTACCTAAACACTTAGAACTCTTTCATCAGTTCATATGTGACACTGTATTTATTGACAGTTTGTCCAATCATCCTTTTCCCAGAATCGTAACGAATTCTGAAATTAAATAAAGACAAATGACTTTCGTCACGGGAGCGTTGCATGCAGCTGTAGGTCGGTGTCTTTTATAATTCGGAAATGGATACAAAGTAATTACAGTTTGTGGCAATTTTGCTTTTATTTTTAGGGCGTAAGTTTATGTGCTTAAGTTTCACTAACTACTTGGTAATTTTACTTAAAATGTGATCGACACATCGAATATACTTGGTATGGAATTAAAAAGGAGCTGGTGCTACTACAATTTTAGGAAGATATTTAGGTAGGTACATGATAATGGTAACTTTAAAGTTTAAAAAAATATGTACAGCCCTAGTTCTTACGTATTTCAACAACATACCGAAAATTCATTGCTGTATTAGGTATGTATAGGTGTATATATTAAGGTTTAAAGGGTGTAAAACATTACGTTCCGTGGGCAGGCCCCCTACAAGGTGGACCGACGATCTGGTCAAGATCGCGGGAAGCCGCTGGATGCGGGCAGCGCAGGACCGATCGTTGTGGAGATCCTTGGCGTAGGCCTATGCCCAGCAGTGGGCGTCGTTCGGCTGACATGATGATGATGATGATGAAACGTTATCACCGTTTGTAAGTATGGGGGCCGTTTGCTACACACTCCTCTTAAAATTACAGAGAACTGGGCGTGCATAAACCTTACAAGTGGTTCCTCAAACAGTTTCTTATAATGTACGCGATAACGTCTCACCCAAGATTGTTTAGCTTTTTATGATGTTGTCTGTACTTGTTCAAAGTCGCAACTTTATGCGGCTTCGCTGGAAAAGGCTGTAGTTCTCCTTATTTTGTCTGCGAGACGCTTCCTCTTGTTTTGTAAGTGGATATTGTGCCATTGTCCGATGCTTAAGTACCTACTGAATAGCAACAAAACTTTAGAATATGTAAAAAGTTCACGATAGGAACTTGTTCTCTGAAATTTTACAAAAGGTGTTTATAAGCAAGTAATAAATTGTGGCAAATTAACGACATTTTAATGTCTTAAACAAATAAATAATGAAATGTTGCTGGAAATATTAATAGTTAATGTAAGTAGTACGTACATAAGTACGTCCATAGCATTGATTGGTTTTCCATATGGTTTCCATTCAAATATAAAGTAAAATGAACTCTTTTATAGAAGCAAAATAGTAGTAAATAATAGTTAGTAAGTAGGTAGGTAGGTACTTAATAGTGCTAGCGACCCTTAAATAACATTCTACTTATCGTAATTTATAAGGATCATGGAAAGTTCGTCGTTCGTGTGAATGCGTTAATCTCTGAAACTATAAGTCGACTTAAGAAAGGTCCTTGTATAGCCTACTCGTAGTCAGATTCTTGAGGAAAATTACTAGGAACTAAACCAATGTGGATGAAGTTTCAGGCAGTCGCTATTATCATCATCATCATCATCATCAGCCATTTAGTGTCCCCACTGCTGGGGCACTGGCCCTCCTTATGGATGATGCATAAGGAGATTGCCATGATCCACTACGCGGGCTCAATTCGGATTGGTGGGTATTAACGACTGCAAATGCAGCCGCGACCAACGGCTTAACGTGCCTTCGCGATTTCAGTTTTGGTCCCATAATAAAAGATGTTTGTTTTCGCATGAGTAGAATAGTCCCTGAAATTATCCGGGGTGATAAAAAATTAACCGTGTTTACGAGAAAAACCCCTTCAAATTGTTCAAACAATGTCTCCGTAGACATTTTAATCGGTTATTTTAACAGTAACTGGATTACGTAGGTGTGAAGTAATTTCCTAATAAGAACACGTGGCAGCTTTTCGATTATTCCCAGTAATTGGATACTGCAAGGGGTGCGGGCGATAAGATCTGCCGGGGAGACGGGAGCGTAAAGAATTAGACTATAATTACTTTAAAATTGATTGTTTACTGCTACATATCAAAAATGTATAGAACAAAAGTATAAAAAGTACTAGCGTCGTGATCAAAGAATTAGTTCATCGCGGGTAGGTATATAGGTACTTCAGTGTATCTTCTAAAAATAAGAATACAAAGTACTTTGTTAACTGTCATACATTAAAATAAGCAAATCTTAAATTTCCGTATACACTTGTGTCATTAACCCATTCTTGCCCGCCGTGCCAATTTGGGAACACCTTTAACTATTATGAAAAACGGAATTTTAACCATCTTTAAATTTGTAAAAATCCCGTTTTCATAATAAATATAGGTAGGTGTTCCCAAATTGGCACGGCAGGCTGGAATGGGTGTAAAAAATGCAAATATTTAATATTTATTTGATAATTTTAATGAATAAATCTTGATCTGATACAGATGGAAAGCAGAAAAAATACACTTTTCTGTTAATAACAAGGAAGACGGTTTATAACACTTTAAGTAACATTTACTTTTATTTAAGTTTAGTAAACTTTACAAAAGTTTGTTTTTTATACATACCTACTTACAAACAATTTGATTTTAGAACAATATTATATTAATAACATTATTTTATTAAGAATTATTATAGATTAACATTCATATACTTATAGTTAAAATTTATTTAAATACAGAATTTGCATGCTATTATTCCATAGGCAAATCATGTGAATCACAAAGAAAATCCTGTAACATCTTCATACTATGTTTTAAGTAAATAAAGAAATTCTTATTCTTATTTTATTTTATTACTTTTTTTTGTATTGTTTTTATTGACATTTTTTATTATTATTGACATGTGATTTTAAATTGAATTAATATTATTTGCATTTATATTAATATGTTGGAAACTGTATACCTACTTAAGACCGAAATGTAACCATATTCTGGCAAATAAATGATTACTTACTTACTTACTACTACTACTTACTACTTATTTTTATTTTTTATTTTATTGATTTATTGAGAAAGTTTGGGTCATTACGATTTGCTTTTTCAGCCCACACGAAAACGACATGGCGGGGGCGGCCGCAATAACGTAATAAATGACTTATACCGTTATCATACTAATTATAGACACCTAAGTATACCCTATAAAACGCTGTCGTCTTACCGCATGCAGTTAAACAATCGCAGTCATTTTATCCGTACTTGCGGAGCGCGCGCGCACGATCCAAGGACCGAGCGTTATGCACATTACTGCATATTACATGATGCAGCGGCGGAATGGTTGCCAACTTACTGCATCCAAGGGTGCAATTCTGTAAGGATATTATGCCGTCTCTACACATTCATTTCGCATTCGACAACAACTAATAGTTCAAGTAATAGAAGTAAATGGCCAACAAATGGTATTTTTATTTTGCAGTAAAAACAGATACCTACATGAGTTAATGAATATTAATCGAATTAAGAGTTAGTTAAACTTAGGTATTTTTGAAGGTTATTTTAAACTTCTTGTTGCATCTTAGTAAGTTAGAATTGTATAGGAAAAATAATATAAAATCTCAAGTTAGAATTGGTTAACATGGATCTGTGAATTTGTTTATTTTTGTTGTGTAGTATTTCCTTCTTGTTTTAATTATTTTGTGGACACTTTACTAATACATAGCTGTTGAAGATTCGCGTGAAATAAGCATTATCTATTAAATATTGCTGGTTTCTCAAAGTAAATAAATATATAAATAAATATTTTCTTACAATCACACCAATTATCTAAGCCCATAGTAAATTTCTTTAGAAACTGTGTCTATGTGAACTTGATAACGGTTAAATATATACTTGTATACTTTTTGTTTGTAAATTCATACTTAATATACACAGAAAACACCCAGACCAAGACAAATAGACATGTTCATGCATAGTTGCATACAAATATTTGTCTTGTTCGGGAATCGAACCCGAGAACTCTGACGCAGAAGGCAAGTAGCTTACCCCTGCGCCAAATCGGTCGTCAAAGTAAATTACAATCAAAGCACAGATTCTTCCGAGGAGACGCAGCCCTAACCGGTAGCGCACCAGAGCAGCACAACAGCGCAGGTTCACTTTAAAGGCCAGGTGGCCTACCACAAGCTCTTATAGCAGTTATTTTTAAGTTGAGAGAGTGAGACGCCGCTATATGGCGTGTAGAGCGGCGTCTCACTCTCTCAACTTAAAAATAACTGCTTTAAGAGCTTGTGGTAGGCCACCAGGTATTAGTGGTATAAGCATGCTTTTATCTCCAAACAAGCGAGGTTGCGCGCGCGCACCGCCTCGCAGGAGGCCGCGCAGAACACACTAAACGCATATAATGACACACGGAGGAGCCTAATAGCGCACTGGGGAATGCTAATACATTTATGTCAGCGCTTGAAGTGATATTTACAGAAAAACAAAATCTAGTCATATGTAATTCTTTGTGAAGGAAACTCCACATAAATTTAACAGAGTCGCTCCTTTCCTTTCGCGTTTAGAGTCTTCGAACTATATACGCAACGTGGTTTTCATATCAGAGTATTTTAAGAGGAAGGTTTAAATACAATAATTTTCTGTTCGCGCCTTTGTCCGCGTGAGCTAGACGTTGTCTGATTTTAAATTATTTTTATGCATTCACAATGCAATTCTGTAAGTATAGGAAAAATGTGATAATAAAAAACCACGAGCCCTATAAGTAGCTTTCAGGCGGGACTTTTTGCTATCACATTAAATAAATAATAATAAATAAATAATCACATTTTTCCTATATAGACGTTGTTTTCTCGTGGGGAATACGCTATTTTGCACCATAATCTATCTGTGCCAACCATCCTGTGTATTTCATCTAGATCTGTTCAGCCGTTTCGCCGTCATTGAGTAGGTACTTAACAAACATCTAAACATCGAAACTTTCGCATTTATAAATGTTATTAAGATAGTAAAACGCGCGATACACGTGCGAATCCGGGGCAGGTAACCGTAATCAGCAAAATGAAATTAAATACTATATTTAAAGTTTCTGGCCTCTATCTGTAAAGGCTGCCTGTATACGGGTAGAGTAAACGGTAGAGTGGTAGAGTAAAATACTAACTATCCTACTAACTATACTAATGTAGATTTTATATATTTACAATGCAATTTTGTAAGTATAGGAAAAATGTGATAGTAAAAAACCACGAGCCTTATAAGTAGCTTTCAGGCGGGATTCGAACCCGCGCCTCCGGGAATCCGGCCCGATGCTCTGACCAACTAAGCTACCGAAAGGCTTACACGACTAGTCGAATTTTGCTATCACTTGTTACGCTGTAGGCCAGCGTTGCTTCATCAATGTGAGGAAACCCTCGCATCCGAAAGAAACATTTTTACAAATGTTTAACAATCGATTAAGATGAAACAGCCATATTGAGATTTTATATTATTTTTATGCATTTACAATGCAATTTTGTAAGTATAGGAAAAATGTGATAGTAAAAAACCACGAGCGCTATAAGTAGCTTTCAGGCGGGATTCGAACCCGCGTTGGTCAGAGCATCGGGCCGGATTCCCGGAAGCGCGGGTTCGATTCCCGCCTGAAAGCTACTTATAGGGCTCGTGGTTTTTTACTATCACATTTTTCCTATACTAATGTAGACATCATTGGTAGAGTAGAGTAGCTAGCACCGCGGGCAAGCTACTCTACCGCTCTACTCCACCGTTTGCTCTATCCGTGTACAGCAGCCTTATTAGACAGCATTTTTCCCTAAACAAGCGCTGCGCACGCGCTGCCCGCAGGTGGCCCGCGCATTGCACATTCAACAAATAGGAGATATAATGACACACGGAGGATCCCAGCGCACCAAGGAATGCCTGTGGATTTATGGCAGTGCCGCTAGGTATGTTCATGAAGAGATATTTATAGAATTAAGAAATTAAAAGATTTGTATTATATGAAGTATTATATGGGCCAGCCCCTGCAGTGGGGACATTAAATGGCTGATGATGATGATGATGATGATATGAAGTTTTGCATAAATTGTAAATTTAACTTAATTAGCTCTGAGTTATAACGCGGTTTGCTTTATATAATTTTCTGCATTTAATATTATACTAGTGGCTTCCCGCGTGGTACCCGTTTCCGTGGAAATATCCGGATAAAATATACGGGAAAACTGTAAGCTGTTCTATTAGTAAAATAATTTTTAAAATCGGTTTAGTATTTTTTGTGTTTATCCATTACAATATACAAAAAAACAAACCTTTCCTCTTTATTATATTCGTATAGTGGTTCAGACAAATACAGAACGATAATTTTAATTTTACTTTAATTTAATTGCTTGTCATCTATTGTACTAATCTATACTAATAACAATAAGTATAAAGAGGAAAGATTTGCTTGTTTGTTTGCTTGCGCTAATCTCAGAAACTACTGGACCGATTTAGAAAATTATTTGGCCATTAGAAAGCTACATTCTTCCCTTGTGACATAGGCTATATTTTATTCCGATATTCCCCAGGTAACGGGTACCACGCGGGTAAAACCGCAAGGGTAAAATATAAAGTGAATTACTTGGTATGCGTATCGTACCTATATTATGTTCATATCGTATTATGTGAAAAAATAGCCCCTGACGAGTTTCTTGCCGGTTTTTCTCGTTACAAGGTCTCCCGTCGTCGCCGCTGCAGGATTTTCGAAACGAATGGTGTTTCTCTAGCATTAATTATAATCAATTTTAATATCTTTTGATATCAAGTATAAGATCGTAAGGAGCGTAGCGATATGACGTAAGTATTAAGTTTTATAGTTATTTTACGTTTAGAGACGGCTGTCGTGCATTCTAGATAAACCATTGTAAACGACACAGCGGGATGTTGATCGTTCACAGACGACATCCGCAACTGAACATCTGCGTCTAATAGCTAGATTTCATGAAAAGTGTGTTTTTTTTTGTTGAGTCTGAAGTCTGAATATCAAACCCGGATCTGCCTTGCAAATCTTGCAATTGACTTGCATCGCCAAAAAGTTTCAATTACACCACAAAGAGAAAGTTCTTTTATATGCATTGATCTGAAAAGTTCTGCAATTTCAAGGCTATAAGAAGTAGCCATCTTAATTCATGATTAAATTATTTTATTAAAGTAAAAAATTTAGGAATTGGTTTGGTATGAATAGTGTTTTGTTTATTTATATTTTTTACCCTTTATTGCTTGAATTACAAATGGCGGAATGAATGCTAGTAAGCATTCTCTACCAGCCGACCGGAAAGGAATTCAGTGAGAAAAACTGTTCAGTTTTTCAGTTTATTTAATGGTAGATTCTAATTGATCACAATTTATTCAAGATTAATTTGTATATTGTGAAATCTCAATCTGGCAAAAAAATATCTTTCTCACATTAAACAACACATCCTCAACTTTTTTCCAAGAATTAGAAATCTTTTATTTGTAATTCTCATGAACTAGGTAATTGATATCCGAACGATATTTAAAAGCACTTCAGTCAAGAGAAATCCAAAATCACTCAGCTGGAGTGCTTGGCTGAGGTCAAGATGCAGTCAAATATTATTTTTATATTGACGCTCAGATTTGTAGGAGATGCAGTCATAATATTTTGACTGTTTGTTATTTGGCTGGTACGGTACAGTACTTTTGATGATTGTGCATTGCATCTCATAAAGTATCAGTACTTACAGTAATTTTATTATAGGTACTTTATAAGTAGGTACATATTGTCGTCGACATAAAAAAAGATAGTTTAAAGAACACTCAAGAAACTAAACTGAGTGGTAGCTATATTAGCGGTTTAGAACCCATTGAAATGTGTTACTTTAATGAAAGATAATAATTAAGTAAGTACTTTATATTGAACTTGTTTTTTGATCCCGGCTTTGACGATGTTTTCCTGTAGAAATTAGACATTTCCCACAGGTAAAAATTATCTTTGTGCCAAAAATAACATCCAGATCAGATAAGCCGTTTCACAGTGACGGAAAAACAAACATACCTACAAACTTTCGCAGTTATCGCTGTCTATTATTCTGTGGTCTACTAGTCCCCGTTATGTTAGGTCTTTCATAAAAGAGCTTTTAACCGACTTCAAAAAAATAAGGTAATCAGTTTCACCTGTACCTATGTATGTGATATTGTTGGAATTTAATTATTTTTGAGTAAAGCGTTCTAGTTAGGCTTCCAAGCACATGTGCTGTAATTTATAAGTATGTTTGTCCACGTTGTATGTTGTTGAATTTCTCGAAAACTAAATGTTATATCGCGATTATTCTTTTTACTTAAATCAGGTGTATCCTATTTAGGAAATATTCCAAGTTTCAGCAAAATGGGCATAGTAGTTTTTGAGATAAGTATGGGTATTTTATGTTACAATTTACACCAAAAATTAAGGAATCAAAAAGGAAATTATAATAAAAAATTAAACCGACTTCAAAATCATTATTTTCAGTTGGCAGGTACTTTTTAAAATCGTTTTTTTTATAAATAAAGACTAAGTTTCATAGCTAGAACCACTAAAACAGAAAGTGATATTTTCAATCACACAAAACCAGTCTAAAGATTTTGTTAGTCATTTACGTGGTATAATTCTCATAACATACTTATAAATAACCAATACTCGTGCTAACTGTTTATAAGTTGCATTCTTTGAGTGCAATTTCCTTTCAATTGGCAATAATTCTATTGGTCCGAACCTTTCATTTGGCTTGTAGCTCATCACTGGTTATCCAGGATCCGACAGTTATCCAGGATCATAATTAAAAGTGGTTTCACTATCGGAAGAGCGCACAGGCGGTCAAGCAAGTCCGTTCAAACCTGCCTTCCGAAGCTATTCCAGAACCGATTAAGTACTAGTTAAGTTACATGGTTGTAATGCTTTAAGGAGTCTTAAAAATGCTGCTTTCTTCGTATATCGACGGTTAAGAACCAATTTGGTCTAAGTCAAAATATTGCACGTTACAGGAGACAAAAAAAAAGTTTCACCAAGAAAAATAAGATAGGAAATATGTTTGCTTATTGTTAACGTTGCTTGACTTAGACCATATTTCCCACATATTACCAGAAAGAAATACGATTCTTGATTTAGGTATACCAAATTTCTACAAACTGTTATTTCGGCAAATATTGAGGCTAGACATTAAATCCAGTTGCAAAAGAAACAAAGTTGACCCAAAAATAACTTAGACCATATTGGTTGTTATAACCGTCGATATGCTACTTTTATAATGCAAGACATGATTTGTTTGACTAACTGACAGACAACGCACATACGAAACTAATGGGCGAAAGAAGTCAAATTTGACATTGTATGTTCCTTGGAGAGTGTAGGGGAGTACTAAGAGAGGATTTTTTGGAAATTCCCCCTTTAAGGGGGTAAAAAGAGGGTCCATGCAGATGAACTCACGAGCGGAGCGCTAGTAGGTACATATACACTATAAATTTTTAATTTGTACAATGATTTTAGGGGACGAAATTGTCCATCACGGAAGCTGTTCCATTAAAAAATACGACATTGCCTAGACTAAAATGTAAAATGGATATTTGTCCTAATTAAAAAATTGTGGTCTACACTATCTGCTTATATATGCAGAAATTGTTTATAAATTAGATGTTACTCGACTGTCATAAAGGTTCGTAAGCTGTGAGAAGGCCCGCCCTTTAAACTGTTCTGTTGCTTTCCTCCAAAAATAATGTTACACCACAAATAACAAATGAATCAGAAAGTACAGTTAACTCATTGTACCAACATCTATGTTAATGTACCATAATATTATTTCATTTCCCCATAAACGTGTTGTGTTTATGTTGTTTTAGTAATTGGTCATTAAGGCGGGGTGATTATGATGGATTCTCACACTATCTTCATGGGAGATCGCACCACTGGCATTGTGGCTCGGTGTGAATGCGTCGATGCGTTTGCGCAGCTCTTGGCGCTCCGTAATGTGTGCCCTGAGCCGTTGTTTGTGATGACCTTGATTACATGTGTTTGCTTCGTCTCAATTTACACTTCATGCCTAATTTTAATGAAAATGGGTCTAAAGTTTTAACGTAGATTTAATGTTTCGTTACCAAATCATCATCTTAGCCTAAAATTACTTAGTAGCGTGTTAAGATTATTGTTTTTTTCCATCCACAACGGGGTAGCACTTACCCTTCATCACATCTGGTGTTAAGTGATGATGAAGAAAGCGCACTACTCCCGGAAACCTCAATCACTGAGGAATATCTTATCTTATCAGTCTATCATCTTGGCTTTCTTTATCTCTAACTATCGGTACACAATAATGCTGGAAATATCATTGTTATGGCGTCAGACTTAAACAATATGGTGGTAGCTAATAGTAGCTAGCCGAACTAAGAACAAGTCCTACCAACCAAACCGAATACAATATGTACCCCCATTGGGAATCGAAGCCGGGACCCTGGGTCTGAAATCGGTGGTTTGATTAAAACCACTAGACCAGAGAGGCGATTAAAAAGTGTAAACCAGTATATCGAATACTTGTCCAATTAGTATTGCAAGTTAATTTAAAATTGGTTCAGTTTTACAGTGGCAGTTAACATGAACAGTTCATTTAATTAAAAAACAAAACAGATTTTCTATTAACTTAAATGTCTTGAAAGTTAACTTTAACTTATCAAACCTTTGACGTTTTCTATTTCAATACTAGCGGCCGCCCGCGGTTTCACCCGCGTGGTTCCCGTTCCCGTGGGAATATCGGGATAAAAAGTACCCTATGTGTTATTCCAGACCCAGATCCTTTCAGTAGTTTTTGCGTGAAAAAGTAACAAACATCCATACATCCATACCCACAAACTTTCGCATTGATAATAAACTACACGACGCTATCCCGAGGGAATGTGATATTTTTCAAGGATAAAAAGTAGCCTAAGTTACTCCTTATTACATTAGCTACCTGCCAGTGAAAGCCCCGTCTAAATCGGTCCAGCCGTTTCAGAGATTAGCCGGAACAAACAGACAGACAGACAGACAAAAATTTTCAAAAATGTCATTTTGGTATGTGTACCGTATATATAACCATATGCATGTAGTAAAAAGCGGTTATTTTAATGTTACAAACAGACACTCTAATTTTGTTTATTTGTATAGATGTTCCCTCACTTCATCCAAACTCTTTTGTTTTGCTACCTTGTGATGAACTTGAAGTCAGCAACATAATTAGAAATCTGAGAAATACTTGTGCTGTTGGTTGGGATGGAATTTCGAATGAGGTTATTAAAGTCTGTTTATCTGTTTTGACCCCATTTTTGGTACATATTTTTAATTGCTGCTTTGAAAAGGGAGAGTTCCCAGTTGCCTTGAAGAGATCCCGTGTGCATCCAGTTTATAAGTCTGGGGATGGACACCTCATCAATAATTACAGACCAATATCGATTCTTCCAGCTATCTCAAAAATTCTCGAGCGTCTTATTTATAATCGTTTGGTTAACTTTCTGGATAAATACAATGTAATTTCTAAATCCCAGTATGGCTTCAGATCTGGCAAGTCCACTAGTGACGCGATTCTTGAAGTTTCCGAATTTGTTGTTACTAACTTAGACAAGGGCAATAAAGTACTGGGCATATTTCTAGATTTAGCCAAAGCTTTTGACACGGTGTCCATCCCTTTACTTTTGTCTAAGCTTGAACGATTGGGCATTAGAGGTTTGGAGCTGCAGCTTTTCCGTGACTATTTGTCGAATCGTACTCAATGTGTCTCCATTGGGGATAATGTCAGTGATTACCTAAGTATACAGTACGGCGTACCACAAGGCAGCATTTTGGGGCCAGTTTTGTTCTTAGTGTACATAAACGACCTTCTAGATCTTCATCTTACCAAGGGCAAGTTAATATGTTATGCCGATGATACGGTACTTCTCTTTTCTAGCAATACTTGGGATAATACTTTCCAATTGGCTCAGAGTGGTTTTAATGAAGTTTCTAAATGGCTCAGGCGTAATGTATTGACTTTGAACGCCGAAAAAACTACATACATCACCTTTGCTATGAGAAGTACAAGTCTACCTTCCCCAGGATATTACATAAAGGCGCATTGCTGTGATAACTACGGTTCTCAATCATGTGCATGTCCAACTCTTCAGAGTTCCAGTAGCGTTAAGTACCTTGGACTTCTGCTCGATTTTTCACTGTCCTTCAGGGAACATATAGCAGCCTTAGCAAAGAGAGTACGTAAACTTGTATATGTCTTTAAGAACCTCAGATTCGTTGCTGATACTACTCTTCTTAAACAAGTGTATCTCTCACTTTGCCAATCTATTATAAGCTATGCTATAATTGTCTGGGGTGGTGTTGCTAAGTCGACGATTTTAACCCTGGAAATAGCGCAACGGTATGTTTTGAAGATTTGTATGTTTCGTCCAATTCTTTACCCTACTGCACTTCTATACAGGGATTGCAAAGTCCTAACAGTCAGACAAATTTTTATACTTCAGCTAACTCTCAAGCAACACTCCCGTCTAAAATATGACAAAAATTTAGTAACCTCCAAACGTAGAAATTATAATGTGTGCCCAACATTTTTCGCTAAACATTCCTTTGCTCAAAATTTCTTCAACTTTCTTGGTCCTTTTATATATAATAAAATCAACAAAATTAACAATATATACAATTTAAACTTTTATCAACTCAAACATTGTGTTTGTGACTGGTTGGAATCGTTTAGTTATGACGAAACTGAATTAATTTTGAAAATAAGTACATAAATAATGGAAAAACAATTGTTATGCTGGTACCTTTTTAACTTATATATAATTCTATTGATAAATTCCATTTATTTAATTTATGACTCAACAATATACTCACCCTCTCTACACACACTCACTCACATTCATTTTACTCACCGTGAGAGGTTCACTAAATAAAATTAATTTTAATTTTAAGGCACTAAAATGATTCTGGCATATTTTTGTTAGTTTAGTTTACTTATATTTTTAACTTTCTAGTTAAACCTTCTTTTGATTATAGTGAGAGAAAGAGCACTGCACCTGAGATACAGGTTTTCTAGTTCGGGTGCAGATGTTTACAATTGTCTTGTTTTTATTAAGGTTTAATACAATAAGCTCTAAGTTATGTTTATGGTTATAGTAATAACTTATGTAGTTATCAAAACATGTATTTTTCCTTGGTTATCAATAAATTATTATTTATTTTATTTTATTTATTTATAGAAGATATAAAATGAAGTTAAGAGGAGTGTATAAATGGCGATAACGTTTTCCAACCTCTAAACCTTAAGCAATGAAGCGGTATGTTGATAAAATACATAAGAATTAGGGCTGTACTTTTTTTAAAATATTTATCATAGACTTTTAAATAATATTTTTTTTACTTTAATGATTTCATACAAAACAAAAAAGTGACAATAATTATAAATCGACAATGAATACTTATAAAAAAACAGAGAGGAAAGCCCTAGTTTTTATGCATTTCAACAACTTACCCAAAATTCATTGCTTTAGGTATGTAAACGTTATCACCATTTGTATGAAGACCGGTTGCTACACACTCCTCTTAAGTAATTGATGGAGTCTAGCTATACACAATTTGAGGCGTTTTACTGGGGCTACTAAGTTTTATTTTTTATTTAATACTAGTTTTCCGCCCGCGGTTTCGCCCGCGTGGGATACAGGACGTTATCCCGCGGGAATGTGACATTTTTTCGAGATAAAAAGTAGCCTATGTTCCTCTCCAGGCTACAAAGTATCAGTGTCTCAAATTTCAGCCCAATCCGTTCAGCCGTTTCGGCGTGATTGAGTAACAAACATCCAAACATCTAAACATCTAAACTTTCACATTTATAATATTAGTAGGATAGTAGGATTAGTAGGATTCAACCAGCTGCATATTAAAACTTAGTTAAGTGAAGGACTTAAGACGGATCGATATACTTATTTACGATCGAAACAAACGACGGTCGTAAATTTGATTTAAAGTAAAATGTTATAAACACAATACCGGCCTCGGACACCAAGATTATCACTAATAATCGATGTAGTTAAATAATAGTTAAAAATAGTACTGAAGAACATTTAAGATTCGTTCATTTGGTACAGCGAATTAAGACAAATGGCTTGTGTTCAATTTACGAGTACCTAAGCATTCAAACGTACTTAATTTGTACATGAACTTAAATGAAATGAAATGATTATTTATTCACGGAAAACAGAGTAATACATAAGATTTGTTTAAATTTATAAAGTCCGTCTGTCTTGCCAACATTGGGCATGTGAAAATTAGGTACAGAGTTGTGAATATTGATATTAATGTTTATACTAAACAATTTTATAAGTAAATATTAGTTAAGTATGTCACATTATTGAAACCATTTATCATATTATTATAAAATTATGTCAATTAATTAGTTCGATATTTATATCAATTTATATTCTTACTGGGTTTACACTTAAAAATATTGTTAAGTAAGTAAGTATATCAATATAGAAAACGCCAAGATATGATTCTCTTGATCAGAAACAATACGCAACTTTATTAAACGCAGACACCCATGAAAAGAACAATACTAGAAGAGATTAAAAAAAAATCATTAAAATTGACGACTACGGGGTTTCAAGCCATTTCTCGTGTTGCAGACTTTTTACGACGAAGGAGTGCATTAACACGCAGGATAAAAACACAAAAACTTACCTTAAAAAGTTCCGCATCGTGGCTGTAAGTTTCGTAGGCTGAAGGCAGTAAAGAAAAAAAAGTCACTTTTGAAAATCGAATTGGAAGTTCAGTCACGTTTTCGCGAGCGCGCGGTTTGGGCGCGAATGCGTGCGCGCGGTCCGGCGTCTGAGACTGTTGTGCAGGTCGCGGGTGCCCGCGCGTATTCTTGAACTTGCAGTTTGCGCTGCAGTGAGTGCACGCGGCACTGCAAGTTCATCTGTGTGGGTGGGGACACGAAAATCGGTGGAAAACTCGGGTATCGGGGAACGACAAACTATGATGGGGAATTTACACATAGGACAGATGTCAGATACACGTCATGATCAGTAAGATCTGAGATGATCTTAAACTTTCTGCTATTGTTTTTAAGTCTCTATTTAGTACAGCAAACGATCATTTTAACATATTTATGTCGTAAATAGAACCAGAAACATTTCAATAAGAAAAACTTTGAATTGATAAAAAGGAGAGTCCTTTTTTCTAAGTTAAAATTCAACATCTCAATTTCTGCCAATAATAAGTTTGATAGGTAGGTACCTAGTGTAAGTAGGAAAATGGTCATAACATACATTTGTTCCGGATTAATTTAAGATCCCTTGTATCAGTAGAAGAAGTGTAACAACATCAATAATGTTTTTGCGTCAGGTACTAACACTAACAGTTTCCAGCAATGAATGAAACGTCATTGGTTTCCAGGCAGAAATCTTAGTCTGGAGAAATGGTCTCGAGGCCGTCTTCTTTTGCAGACTAATTAGAGAGAAAAATGTTAATAAACACCCAGACATAGATAGAACCAAGGAGATTCAACCAAGGAAACTGGAGATAGTAGTACTAATACCAGAGTCCAGAATACCAGCGTTGCAGTGTCAGCCTCTTGTCGCTGCAACATTATGCTGAGGATGGATTTATTATGCCTAGTTGGCGACATGCTGTTTTTATCGTATTTATATATATGTTATGTATGTGTCGTCAATAAAAAGTTTTTTCTTTCTTTCTTTCTTTACTAACACTTTTTTGTAGACTGTGGCTGTCTTCCATCTCACCTATACTTTGAAACAAAACGTATGGTCAAATGAGACAACAGACAGCCACGACGTACCTAGTTATGAATGCATAGAACCAAGGAGTTTGTACAAGGAAACTGGAGTTTTCAGTCTAAATAAAAAAGTGTACCCCGCAAATTTGACATTTAGTACGTAGTGGCTGTCAGTTGTCTCATACGACCATACGTATTTTTTCAAAGTGTAGGTGAGACGGAAGACAGCCACAGTGCCACAAAAAAGTGTTAGTACTGTTACCTCAGTATTTAGTCTAAGCTCTTTGCATAGAACAATCACAAACTTTCGTAATATATAAATGTTTGTTTGTAGAAGGGATCAAACATTTTCAAAATTCATTGTACAATCGTAAAGGAACCCAGGCAACTTCGAGACGGAAACCTTAGCTGGAAAATGGTTTCGATACCGTCTCCTTTTGTTGGCCAATTAGACAACGCTCGCTAATTACGGACTTAGTTAGGTTTCATGCTAAGGGCGGGACACACTTGCCATGCTTTCCCTGATGCCATAATTTCCCGTCAAATAAAAATAGCATTCTTAATAATCGACTAAATATTATAATTACAATAATTATATTGTTATAAAATAATAATGCAATAAATTGAAATTGAATACCTAGTATTATAAAATCCACAACAATAATAAAATTGTTAATTGTTGTGCGTTAGGTGGGTAAGTTTTCATAATGACTTTACGTGAAGTACCTACTTAACTTACTTTGTTACAAATTGCTAGCTTATTTTAATAGGCCAGTCATCTAATACTAAAACATTCTATGTCGCAAAATAATTGCCCGGTCCTGAATTTTGGGTCGTTGTTAGGATAGATACTTACCAATAGTGTAAAACCAAATTTGCAACCTCGAAAGACCTGTGCTAACTTCGTGGTGCTCGAAAAACCGCAGAATTTTCGGACTTTTTTTCAGTTTTTGGCTTACAACTTCTAAAATGCCTATGAGTTTTACAGCAAAGTCATCATCATCGTCATCTATATCCAGCGGGAATAAGATATTTTCCCGGGATAAAAAGCGGGGTAGCGTTGCACCGTTTTGACATGTAAGAAGGACAAACACACTCTCACATTTATAATATTGGTATAGATTATTTAGTTGCCTAATTTCTTGTTTTTAACTAACGTCGCGTGAGCCGATGTGCTCTATGTTTTATTCTAGTGACTACAATTCCAAACAGCAATTAAAACTTTGTCCCTAATTGAACTGTAAGTTAACCGATAATTATGATCCAATGGCAATAAACGATATTCTATTCTATTCTACTCAATACTACTAATATATTTATAGGTTAGACTTTCGCCCGCGTGGACTACACGACGTTATCCCACAATAATGTGAGATTTTTCCCCAAAATATCTTCATACCAAAAATCACTTCGATCCGTAGCTCCGTTTTGACGTGAAAGAAGGACAAACAAACATATCAACAAACACACTTTCACATTAATAAAATTAGTATGGATGGTTGTAGCTCTTACATTTACTCAAATTTATGATTTCTTTTTATACAAAAAGTAGCTACTATTTATCAAGAAAATCGCCGCGTGAAAATATTTAAATAGATATAATAAGCAACGATTTATTTTAGCTCAAACATATAATTATATGTCAGTCTAAGTTCCTTTCTCTAGAATTTTAACAGAGGAATTAATGAGATCTGACTATACCGGTTCAGACAATTTGCTCGAATTTAACTATTATCATATTAAAGAGATTACCTGACAAGATTAATTTAAATTGAACAAGATATCTTATGCAATAGAACATTACAGCCGAGAACGGGAAGCTTTTGGCTTGGCTTAGCTTTAGTCATTCGAGGCAATGCAAATAGCTGCCAGTACAAGGCTTGTTTAAAACTTTTCTCCTTAATGCGAGGACATACATTTTTTTAAATGAAATGTTAACATTAATTTCAGAGCTTGAGTGAGAAAAGTTGTATAAAACTAGCTTTCCGCGCGGGACGTCGCCGCATGAGTTTGACGATGTTTTTTTCGTGAGAATTAGATATTTACCCTTTTTACCCCCTTAGGGGGGGGGGGGTCCATAAATCCTCTCTTAGTGCTCCCCTTCACTCCACAAGGAACATAAATGTCAAATTTCAGCTTCTTGCGCCCAATACTATCGGCTGCTCGTTGTCTGTCAGTCAGTCAGAACGTAAGAGTTTTATATATACTTATATACAGATATTATCTGATCCTATATAAATTTAAGTTATATTCTAAGCGAGATGGCGATTTACCCAATGTATAGCTCCGTCCTTTAATTAAGATTAATTCAACATTGCAGAACAGATGATGGTAAGGAAGCAGTAACTTTCGCAAGCAACAAATCTTTTTTATTTTATTAACTCTCAGTGTATCATTATGTTTTAACGGCAATTTATTTCAATTACCAGAACTGAGAGCTGCTCATGAATAATAATCATAGCTTTTACGAGAAATGTTTTGGAAATACTATTATTTGGGCATTAGCACACATTGTCTGACACCCACTTTGAGAGGGAAAGTGCATATTTATAAGAAGATAGGTACCTACTGCATTTTAAGCGCTGATGTTTTGTGATATGTGTTGCATCTCCATAAGTTCGCTATCTTAGAACTAATGCATTTCAATAAAATCTACGTTTTAGTAAGAATTCCAATTTTATTAAATATTTTTAAAAACTTGAAACTCTTGCTCTAGCAGCCTATTCTGCATTTTATGGTTGATTTACCTACCTCATGCTGCGGCCACACTATGGGAATACGCCAATAGACATCGGGATATGCCAAATTCCAACACAGTGTACAACGTGGCTACGTTATCGCGAAAATTAAAGCGATAATTTTACTGCGGCATTCACTACACCGTATGCCTTATGCCGATAGCTCGAGTGGCGATCATCGCGCGAATTTTTGCGATCGAGCGGCCACACTATGGCGATAAATTTAAAGCAATAATTCTCGCGACAATTCAAGCGAAGTTGAACATCGGCAAATCCCCATAGTGTGGCCCCAGAATTACAAATTATTTTTAGGATAGGTGATCAAATCAAATTAAAGTCTTTACGTTAAAGACGCTAGAAAATTACTAACCCTTTTTACGATTATCTCAACAACATTTAGGTTGACTGGAAGAGATCTGATGTCTCAATCTTAATACCTATCAATAAATAGTAAGAAATATTCAGTTGATAATAAAAATAATATTTGCACAGGCTAAACACAAAACTTAATAAAATGTAACCTACGTCCGAACTTCATCTACTGTTTCTAAATAAAATCACAACCTTTTTTCTCAAGCCGTTCATCGATAACCTGTCAGAATTTATGTATTTCACTTTTTAGCCTAAAACCAAGATTGAGGTAGACACAACATTCCGAAAGAGTATTTGTACAGTTATACGGTGTTTTTAACAACTAGTTCGAAGATTTCGAAGTTAAAAAGTGAATCGGAAGAGCGGTTAAACGGTTTTTAATAATGGCTGCGCGGGCGCCGACAATAATCATGTTTTTGTGTTAAGGACTTTTATTTGGATTGTGCCGGAACTGTGTTGATTCTGACGGAGAAACCGACGTGTTAGTAGTCCATAGTTTGAGTTCTAGATATGTTTAAGGTTAGGATTCCCTAAAATAGGGTATTTTAAATTATGGATTACTCCCAAATCACACGTACTTAAAACTTGGAAAAAATATATGTTATACTAGTACTTCCGGCCGTTTTTTTCGATGAGTGATATTTTACTGTACCAAATAAAATCCCAAACATCCGTCTAATCGTAATCCAAATATCCTATTACTTGCAGTATACTTGGTTTTAGTTACTGAAAAATATTCGAAAATAATTGTCTTTGAATAGCCGACGAATTCCGGCCGTCAGAAGTTTTAAATTTTTCTTTATTAATTGAATTTTAAGTGATTTTCTACTCGCGAGTTCACTGCCGGCTGCTGCTGCGTCCGCGCGAAGTGTAGGTATCGCGTGTGACCGAGCAAGCGTTAGCGTGCCTATTTCGGTCGGGAATCCTAGCCTTAAATCAAGTAATAAAATACGGGTTTTTCATTTGTAGTAAATATTAAAATTTGTTGTCTCCCAAATTATTAAACTGTCTGCAAATTCTGCAATAGACGCAAAGGCACAGATTACTAAATAGTTACTACGTAACAAAGGTCTTGATGATAATGATAATCAGCTGTTATGCATTCGCGCACTCTTTACTTATAATAAAGTCATAAAGGTTTGGTTTTAAAGGTTTTCAGATTTTCTGACTTTTCGTGCACAATGCGAGAGGGCAGCGGGGTGATTATCTAAAAAAATAATGAGTTTCTGTGCCTTCCCTTTTAGATATTAAATTAAACCTCAGAATTGTTTTTTTAAGGATCAAGAATTGATATTAGGTGGCTTTCAGTAGGGCTTTTACGTAAAACTCCTATTCAATCATTGCCTCAGATCAGACCAGAGTGGACCAACCTGCGTTCCTAGCAATAAAATTCCACCCACGGCGCACCAATACTAATAAATGAATGCCACTGCTGTTCCCACCTGATAAATTGAATAATCTAACTACCAGCAGGACTACTGGTGTTATAAATTATAATGATACCAGTTTGCGGGAATAACTTCGTAATTTGTGACACTATATAAAAAGGAAACATGAACGTATTATTTATGTGGACATGTGAATACGTAGATTGGGTCGTATGAGCGTGGGACATAGTATTTAGTTATTAATAACTGCCTTTTATGGGGATAAAGCTGAAGGTAGATTTATTGTCTGAGACATAAACGTGGCTTAATATCTGTAATAAAAATATCGATCGTATATTTATCACGTAATTGGGTTCTTGCAAAACAGTACCTACCTAAGCTAAGTTATTACTAGCTAAATTATTACTAAGTTATGGTGTAGAACGTGAACTAAAGCCTGTAAAGTGTAAAGGTTCGTAAAAGAAATGCAATCATTAACTAATTTGCAAGAATTTATTTAAGGTATTTAAGGCACCTAAGTACTTACTATTTGTCTAAAAATTTAAATGGGTTACAACACACAAAAATTGTTTAGGTTTACAAAAAAGATATTTTGTTAGCAATTTAATACCATGAGATTTTATATTATTTCCATGCACTCACAATGCAATGCAATTTTGTAAGTATAGGAAAAATGTGTGATAGCAAAAAACCACGAGCCATATAAGTAGCTTAAAATTCGACGAGTCGTGTAGGCCTTTCGGTAGCTTAGTTGGTCAGAGCATTGGGCCGGATTCCCGGAGGCGCGGGTTCGTATCCCGCCTGAAAGCAACTTATATGGCTCGTGGTTTTTTGCTATCACACATTTTTTCCTATACTTACAATTTAATACCATATTAGGGGTTAAGGCCAAATTTTCTTTCTTACGTACACACCAAAACCAAACCCTATTTAAGTTTCCTAAGAACTTGTATTAGTTACGGATAAGTACTGAATAACAAATTCATATACCATGTATCAAGAAGAAGCATAGAAAAGAATTCCGGACCAAGATAAACAGACATGTTTGAGCCTTACAGGTATTTTATTACCTGTAAGGCTCAAACGCTCAAAGTACATACAGTCAAACCAACTGAATCATGCATGACCCTTGTTTGAAAGCGTCAAAACTATTGTGAAAAACGAAATATATGTAGCTTACTTCCGCAAAAAACACAACATGCAAGATGCACCGCCCGCCCGCAAAAAAATTACACATGCACACCACGAAAATACCAGTGCACAATACCTGCATTTAGCAAGACAGCAATACACTTCACCGATTAGACACTCTACACGACACATAGCGCGCATAACCGATGGCCGTTGGGGCGGAAAGGTTCTCGAATGGCGACCGCGAACCGGACTACGCTCCGTGGGCAGGCCCCCTACAAGGTGGACCGACGATCTGGTCAAGGTCGCGGGAAGCCGCTGGGTGCGGGCAGCGCAGGACCGATCGTTGTGGACATCCTTGGGGGAGGCCTATGCCTAGCAGTGGGCGTCGTACGGCTAAAATGATGATGATGATGGCACGTGCTTCGCCCCAACCTGGATTGTGTTTTTTGCGGAAGCAAGCTGCATATATTTTATTTTTCACAATGGTCAGGGACTTCCGCCAAGTGACGCCTGATTCAATCAAATAGCGTCAAAACTATATAGGTCAGTTTCAATGTCAACAAGTTTAACTCTTGTAAAGCCAGGGTCTTTTTTAATGGCCTATTTTTTATGTAAACAAAGCACTTTGAGTGCGCGGCTATAGCTATCCCGAACATCTGGTTATACTTAGGCCGTCTTTGGTTACATTTATAATAAGCTGAACAACAAGGCTATAAACTAAGACTATTTCGACAGTTTTACGATGTTTTGTTTTTATAATGGTCGTTCGAACTTCACCTTTTGAGTAAACAAAGAACATGCAATAGTGCGGTCCATGCGATATATTTTTTTTTCACATAGTTATCGATAAAATAACATATAAGAAGTATATATATTTAGAATCTACATGAAAAAATCTATCCGATAAGAATTTAATATACGGAAAAAAAATTTAATTTTTTTTTTTGAAATTTTCAAAAAACTAATTACTCTCGATTTAAAAAAAAATCGAAATTAAATGTTTTTTATTTATTTTTTCTTCTGGATCACATATTATAGTGTATTTTTATAGTATGACGAATTAATCTCTCTTTTGAACATCGAAAACCGCATACAAAACATATAAAAATTGCTATACTAACAAAAAAAACAATTGGGGGTAGTTGCAAGTGCGTGTATACACGCACCTGGTCGTTGAGAGGTCTTCGACCTTATTGAATTTTATTATCTGTTAGAAAATGAACTTATGATGGGAAACGAGTCTATTGGTTCGACTGTACCTGGTTTTTCGTAATTGATCTAGTTATCGTGTATAAATGAAAGCTTTAATTCCACATCTGAAGAATCAAAGTTCGATCTTGATTAATGGCAGCCAGAAAACCAATTTGCGGCCTCGCTGCGCGCGCACCTCTAACTTATAGCCCTTTGATTGAGGTGCGCACGCGCCGGTGACGCCGCGATTACTGATTTAAATCAGCATACTGATTTATGAAGCTATTCCAGAAACAATTTTGTCGTTAAATTTATTTTGATGGACCCAAAAATACAGTTATTTGGAAAGAGCAGAAGTTATGTTACGATTTGGTATGTTTTTGCTTGAATTTTTCCTTGTCAGCGTAGCTATGCTAATTTCATAACTTTATTGTGATTTGACGCCTTCTCGGGTCGTATTTCTCTTGTTTTAGGGTCGTGAGTCATGACTACAAGCTGAAACCAAGGAAAACTTTCTGTGATGAACTCATACTTCCTCCGTGCCATCCATGCCCATTGTCCCCGGTTACCGGCAGCATGCAGTAACATAGACTACTTAGTCATTTACATTAATTTTGTAAGAAAATTTTGGAACCGTTTTTATATTAAAGAAGTCTAAGTATTTAAATTCTAAAAGAATTTGAGACGAAGTTGGTCAGTCTAAAACGGCTACATTCGTTCGTACTTACAGTTACTTTCAATCCAATATTTTTAAAACCTTGTGTGTATTTTATTAGAAAAATAAAAAATGATTATTTTTTCGGCAACTTGGATCCGGCTTCAGACAGATCTGTAGGTTGAGAAAATAGTTAGAAAAACGCATTTACTTACATCCTTTGATTGAAATAAATGATTAAATTAATTTTTAGTTTTTTGGTGTTTTAGACAGTTTGTTTTTCGTAAAGTTTTATCGGATGACGGTTTTTTTAACAAGCTTTTTATTAACTTGCTATGTTAGTTTAATCAGTGGACATATCTTGCAAGCTGAAATTTTGTATACAGGTTTGGTTTAGATGACAATACAATATTAAAGTACAGTCAGCAAAAAAGCTTGTCATAAAAATGTATTTTTTTTACTGAAACTAGGCTAAGTGCTACCCCATTAAGGATAAAAAAAAAACAAAAAGAAACTTGAGATTTTATATTATTTTTATGCAATCACAATGCAATTTTGTAAGTATAGGAAAAATGTGATAGTAAAAAACCACGAGCCCTATAAGTAGCTTTCAGGCGGGATTCGAACGTAGCGTAACGTTTTTGTAAGTAAAAATTGCATTGTGAATGCATAAAAATAATATAAAATCTCAATATGGCTGTTTCATCTTAATCGATTGTTAAACATGTGTAAAAATGTTTCATTCGGATGCGAGGGTTTCCTCACATCGATGAAGCAACGCTGGCCTACAGCGTAACAAGTGATAGCATAATTCGACGAGTCGTGTAAGCCTTTCGGTAGCTTAGTTGGTCAGAGCATCGGGCCGGATTCCCGGAGGCGCGGGTTCGAATCCCGCCTGAAAGCTACTCGTGGTTTCGTGGGCTCGTGGTTTTTTACTATCACATTTTTCCTATAAAAAAAACTTATTTTAATTATAAATCTCAAGACCGCTTGGACAAAATAGACACAAAATATAATGCTAGCACTGAAGTCCCGTCATCTCGTAAAGTGTATTACCGAAGCAGTCACACGACAACCCCAGTTGTTTATTCCGTAATTATTTATTGCCAACCCTAGTTTGATCGATCGTTCCATACAAGTACTGGCGACGACAGAGATCTTTGATAGCTCAATCGGTAAAGCAGTGATCGGAGATTTAGGTAAAGGTGGCGGGCTTGAGACGCATCTTAAGTACTAGGAGACTTGGTATTTGTTTTGGAACATAATAAATTCAATATAATATGTACCTAGTTTTTAGATCCTAAATAAATGTTTTTTTTTATAATTTCTGTGATCTCAAGAGTGTCCACTTGTCCTCAAAAATCGACACAAGCAAAATACTGCAATGCTGTCTGTACGATTCAAGTAGAAGCAGTAAGATTCATTCCCCATATCAGTACCCATACTAATATTATAAAATTGTGAATGTTTGTTTGTTTGTTTGCTTGTCCGCCTTTTACGTCAAAACGGGATAGTATAGTATCGGTATAGTTTGGGAGCTAGAGAGTGTCGTAAGCTACTTTTTATCCCGAAAAATATCGTATCCGCGAGATATCATCATGCGGTGCACGCGAGCGGAAGGCTAGTTTCATGCAATATGATATGACCAAATAATTATTTTTGATTTTGCATTGTCAATCAATCATTTCGTGTTATTACGTGCTCCTAGCTAGTACCTTAGTTACCTTGGTTTTTATAAATAAACAGTTATCATATCAGTTAATCGTTTTTTCTATCAAGATCATCATCATTATCATCTCAAGGTGTCCCGTACACATATTATAAGGTGTATTCCCAAGCAGTCACACGACAACCCCAGATTGACTACGGCGCGTCTTTGCTTGTTCCGCAATTATTTATAGCCAGCCCTAGATTGACCGATCGTTCTCTATCCAGTACTGGCGACGACAGAGATCTGTGATTGAACGCGTCTAAACTAAACATAGGTGTCTAACACCTAACTTTTCCCGACGTTTCGACCGAGTTGCATCGGCCGTGGTCACGGGCTGACTGGAGCTGCGGTGTTACGCCTCCTCCTCTGCGGTGGAATCTTCTATCTGTGATTGATCTTGCGATACTAGCTTGTTAGATTTTCCGAGTGTTGACCGTGTTTTTAGATAAGGCTATCTGATCTGTTGTAAGTTTTCGTTCTTTATTTAATGTGCAGGTCGTCATGAAGTGGTAATAATTTCTTAAAAGACATCGAAGCTTACCAAACTAGCGCTCCGCTCACGACTTCGTCTGCGTGGACCATCCTTTTACCCTCTCAGAGGGGTAATTTCCAAAAATCCTCTCTTTAGTTCTCCCAAGGCACATACTGCCTATCAGCTTCTATGGCAGTACGTTGGCTTTCAGTCAGTCGGTAACGCGAGAGTTTTAAATATTTACTTATGTATATAGATTTTGAGAGGTTATTGAAGAGTGTGCTATATTCTGGTATAATTAGGTAGCAGAGTACTCTTTATCAAAGAAGACAGATAAAAGTTACAAAAAAAGAAGTTAACAGCGTAAAATTAAAGCAGCTTCCTATTGCATTTGCGCAGTAGTTTTCTTGCCCATTGCATTTTTATCTTCACGAAGTCAACCCACAATAATAATATATTATTTAATACAACAAGGCAGTTTATTGTCGATGGTACCTACCCGTCAGCAGTATTAATGGGGCGTCACATCGCGCGGCCGACCGTGAAAGATAGCACGGCGCGAGCATGACGTTTTTATCAAATCTGTTTGTACTTGTGTGTGACACTGTACCTCATTGATTTAGCGCTTGCCCGATCAGAATAGGTTTTTAAGTCTGCACCTGTCTAGTTGACTTTGTTTCTGCGTCGTTCATTCGTTTTTCATGATATCAATTTCTTTCAAAATAGGATAGAGAGTGCGCGCCAGATACGTCTGCGCGCGGTCAAAATCGAATACTAATCTTTTCTATAAGCTTAGAAGAAAAAAATGTACTGTAACTACGCCAAAAACGCCCCAGTCGCGCGTAGAATTAGCTGAAAAGCACTCTACCTACTTACGTTGTTGTTTGTAAAATTAGCCAAGGATTTGAAAAGGTTAGTTCAGTTACATTTTTGATTATTTTTAACGCCAATTTTTTTCCGTTACGTTTATTTTCATTCAATGATTTATTATTTATTTATTATTAATTTAATAAAAGCTCTATTAATTTTAGTGCTGTAATAATTTTTTTTAACTAAGTATGCTAAAAAAAGAACATAAAAAATCGTAACACTCTTTGTTAATAGTAGATTTCATTACAAGTGCGGAAAGCCTGTCATTGCAAAGAGTTCCGACAAATGTCTACCCGAGCCGAGGCGCAGCCGAAGGTGAGGGTTGACAGTCGGAACAAGTTGCAATGACAGTTCCGCACGTGTACTGAACAACTATTTTTAATACAGTTGCGAAAAAATTAAGCAATTTAATAAAATAATAAAACACAATAAACTCAACTAACTAATCGTAAAAGAATTTATGCAGAGACTTTTTTTTGTTTTCTTTACCCATTCTGGGTTGGCAAAGGAAACTATGATCATACAGCCAAGGCTTCAGTAGAATTTTTTTATTGATATGAAATGAAAATTAAATTAAATGAGATGAAATGAAACCTAACAAAAGCAATCCGAATCCTACAGGAGCGCCTTTCCTTATTTCTCTCTTTTACCACATCGTTTTCCATTAAAGCCACATTATTGCACTAACTCCACCATACTAAGTACCTACCACAATAAAAACCAGAAAAAACTAATTTAGAAAATTAAGAAATGAGGTCCCTCATTTTCTTTTCACTTACTTGCGCAAACTCCTATAAGCATATACTATGGTAAATAGTGCACGTCATACCATATTTAGTAATATGTGGTCATACAGCCAATTTTATGTATTTTTTATATTCATAAATTTAATTTGGCCGATACTAATATTAATTTAATGTATAATTAAAATTACTTTTATTTATTTATTTATTTATTTATTTAAACTTTATCGCACAAAAGGGTACAAAAGGCGGACTTAATGCCATAAGGCATTCTCTACCAGTCAACCAGAGATCTGGGTACCGAGATCATCAGAGGCGGTGCAAAAATGTGATAGGAGAATAATTTCAAATTAAAATATAAATGTTCATGCTAACAGCATGTTCTGAAAACATAAATACTAAATAAGACACAAATATACATAAATTACTTTTACCTAATACGTACATTCATACATATATACAATATACATATATATAAATATATAAATATATAACATACTATAATATAATTATATAAACACTATATCAGTATAGTTTAGAGGGTAATATAAAATAGTTGTCAGATTAATGTGATGTCGGTGGAGAGTTTAAAAATTGATCACGGATTAATCTTTTGAAACTGGTTTTATTTGGGGCTCTTTGAATGTGGGGCGGGGTCGTATTGCTTGAAGACTGAAAGAGTTTGAAACGAAACCAGTACGGTGAGAGGGAGTGCTAAGAGTAAGTTTGCTATCTGAGCGAAGATTTCGGTTGTGGGAGGCCCCCAAATACTGAAATTTGCACTTCAGATATCCAGGAGCATGTGGATCGTTAAGTATTGAAAAGAGAGTGGAGAGAATACGTAAATCCCGACGTTGGCGAATTGTGAGCCATTTCAAGTCACTGCGGTAAGACGAGATGTGGTCGTATTTACGGAGACCATAAATGAAGCGAATGCAGCTGTTGAGTAGGCGATCCAACTTGTTAAGAAGTTCCTGGGAAATATCAGCATAACACACATCAGCATAATCAAGGATAGGAAAAATTGTGGACTGTACTAATAGGATTTTGGTGGGGATAGGAAGGAAGTTTTTAAATTGATAAAAGGACCTAAGAATGCCAATGACTTTCCGGCTCAGGCAATCAACCTGGGGCCGCCAGCTCAATGTGTTGTCGATGACTAATCCCAAATTGACGACATGAGGCTTGAACTCAATTAGTGTGTTCCTGTAAGTGAGAGGCCCAACAGAACTCATGTCCAACCTTGATACAGCATGAGGGCTACCTACTACAATTGCCTGACATTTGCCAGGATTGACATTAATTCCAAACTTGTTGTTGTTGGACCAGTCGGAGATACGCTGGAGGTCGCCGTTTATAGCGTCTATAGCATCACCCAAATTGTTGAGTTCAGCTTGCGCGTATATTTGCAGATCGTCTGCGTAAAGATGATGAGAGCTGTGAAGAATAGGAGAAATTAAGTTGATAAAAACTGAAAATAGAAGAGGAGAAAGAATACCGCCTTGAGGGACACCTGCCGTTAACTCGCACCAGTCGGACATGTTGTCCTTAGCACGAGTCGCTTGCCTGCGATCCCGAAAAATTCAAAAAATTCAAAATTCAATATCGTTTATTCAATTTAGGTTTGTTTAACAACACTTATGAACGTCAATGAAGCTACGCCATCGGTTCGCAAATCCTACGGCAGGAGACCTTGTAGCGAGAAGAACCGGCAAGAAACTCGCCAAGGGCTATTTTTTTCTCCCTGTTTTAACTTATACAGAGTCGTCAAATTTGAAAAGCGACCTTCACATAATAGTAAGGTTACTTTCCATCACAATACAGAATGCCGCTTAAATTAAGTACAATTTTGCTTATTACCTAAAACAGTAAACAATTTTCAACTAAACAAGGAATCAAATAGTTTAATGGACACACTACTCTTAATCTTATTCACATTGTATTATACGATAGGATTAATGAAAAGGAAACTGCAAGCTGCGCTGTATATTCAAATTTATAAGTATTAACAAATAAAAGGAATTTTTGAATAAATAAAACAATTATTAGAAAAATTGCTGTTACTGTAAGACACGGATACCAAAATTACTATGAGACACACCAGCTCGCTCATAAATCAATATAATACTATTATTAACCATATCCCGAACACCTTTAACACAAGTAGACATGAGCAGACCCACCCCACTGGCAGCACCCGTTCACGAGCATGACGCATGAGCCAGCCATCGCTTCGCTCAACCATATTTTAGGGAACGTAACGACCCCGAGATAGGAAGAGAACCAGTCTAGTTCCAGAGGTGAGATCCGCAAATGTGAGAGGATTGCAAGGAGAATATCATGATCGACGGCATTGAAAGCGTTAGAGAAATCAATGAGGACTAAAGCCGTTAACCGTGAATCCTCCAAGCCCTCCCGCATGTCCTCTGTAATTTTAACTAATGCCGTTGAGGTACTATGTCCTCGTTGAAACCCAGACTGGTACTGACAAAGGACATTGTTTTCAGAAAGAAAGGAGGATAGTTGTCTATGGACTACTGCTTCGAGTATTTTAGAAAGGAAGGGGAGTAATGAAATAGGTCTAAATTGGCTAACAGTAGTTGGGTTTTTCTTTTTAGGCAGCGGCAGCACATGCGCCCCGCGCCAGAGTGAAGGAAAACTTCCGGAGGAGAGAGAGCAGTTGATGATATCAGTGATGATTGGGAGGACACTCGCTAAGCATAATAAAATCATTTGTCGACTGATATCATCGCACCCAACTGCGTTTGATTTTAGGGACATAAAAATTTTACGAATCTCTTCCTCGGAGACAGGTATGAAAGTGAAGCTATGTGGTGGTTGTCTGCACAATGATGGAATGTCATTAAGGGCACTAGATTTATCTAAAATATTGGAAACGGAAGTTGATGAGAAGTGATTGTTAATATCATTAAGAGTGAAAGGGTGTGGGATATCATTTTTTTGTGAGTTTACTAAACCAAGAGATTTTAAGAATTTCCATGTGCCGGCCGGAGAAGAGTTAAGAAGATTATCGTGAAAATAATGGCGTTTAGCAGCTCTCACCATACGATTACAACGATTCCTGCAAGATTTAAAGTGAGCCCAGTTTTCGTCGGTCCTAGATCTTTTAAATTTGCTAAAAGCTCTGTTACGCCTTCTCATAGCCATGCGCACCAATGGAGTGATCCAGGGAGCAGGTGGTCTTTTGAGTTTCACTTCACGCAATGGAGCGTGGTTGTCAATGAGGGATAGTAGGATTTGAGAAAAAAGGAAAATTTTATCATTAATATCGCGCGCTGATAGAACCCCAGACCAATCAATAGAAGATGCATCGTCAGCAAGTTTATCACGGTCTAACCGTGCGAAGTTCCTTAACTTTATCTGTAAGCTCTGACCTGGCCTATTATTTTGGATTCTAATTTTTTACTACTAAATGATACTGCAATTTTTGTCTGAGAATCGAACCATAGATATATATTTTTTTTACATTGAAAAGACTAAACTACATACACAGAATAACAAATAAAATAACTAATAAATCAACTTCAACATCCTCCGCCGCCAAAAACTACAAGCTTGGCTTCTCGAGCTTTACTCATTCTACAAAGGATGGGACCAGCGAAATCGACGCCACTTATAGAGAACGGACGTGAGGGTTTTACTCGAACTTCCGGTAAGTTTCCCATCAGTTCATTATTCGCATTAGCATTATGTCTCATACATTTAAAGCATTTCCGATTAAATCTCTTAATAGTTTGGCCTCCGTTAATAATCCAATACTTATTTTGCAGGTACGCCGACATCAACCGAGGACCGCCGTGCATCGTAGCTTTATGTGCCTCGTCTAGTAATAGCGGGATAAGTGCACTGACTGCACTGTCTTTGGTAAGTATTATAGGGTACTTTCTATCATGGTCCAAGTTGGCATGTTTTAATCTGCCCCCTACTCTTAGCACGTCATTTTCATCCAGTTAAGGATGTAAAGGTAATAGTCTACTATTCCTTTTTATATTTTTATAACTTTTCAGGCAGTCAATTTCTTTGGCAAAGTCTACAGCTTGAGTCATCTTTATGCATACGGTAAGTGCTTTGTCTCTATCATCATTATCAATCTTACAATTGATTTTTTCTTTTTTCAGTATCTTCAACCATCTGTACATGAGAGCGACGACATTTAACAATGTTTTAAGCGACGAATATTTCTTCAATTTGATAAGTATGTCATTTTCTCTATTTATTCTAACATTAGTCAGTTTACATTTCATATTTAGTTTCATTTCTAATTCTGTATCTGGAATAGTTTCTTGGCTTTTAGTCAATTCTTGCTTCTGTAGAAATTCGGATCCGTGCCACCATAAATCACTTTCTTTTAGCTTAGTAGGCAAAACTCCTCTGGATGCTAGATCTGCTGGATTCTCTTTACTCTTCACATAATACCATTGTGACTCTAAATTGTTTCGTATCTCAGTAACTCTATTTTTCACAAATGGTGTCCATCGTTCGGGATCTCCTCTTATCCAAGCCAGAACTACTTTGGAATCACTCCATGCAAAAGTTTTATTATCACGTATGGAAAGTACTGTACTAACATGTTTCAATAACTTACTCAACAATGTAGCAGCGCACAATTCTAACCTTGGAATGGATATCTGTTTTATGGGTGCTACTTTGGTTTTGGACATGATTAAAGTTACTTTAAAGGCATTATTATCTGCACACCATACTTTAGTGTAGACTACCGCAGCATATCCAACTTGCGATGCGTCTGCGAAGCCGTGTAGTTCTACTTCTTGATCAGTGGTGCTTCCAATCCATCTTGGAATTTGAATAGCCTTAAGAACGGGTAAGTCATCTTTATATTTGTACCAATCTTCTTTCAGATCGTCAGGAAGCCGATCATCCCAATCTATTTTTCTCGACCATATCTTTTGCATGAACACTTTGGCAATCATTATTGCTGGTGAAATCCAACCAAGGGGATCAAACAGTGAAGCAATTTGGCGAAGAACATTTCTTTTCGTAAGTAAATTCGAATCTTTAGTATCATCCTTTTCTAAATGAGTCTGTGCTATCTTCAAACTATCTTCACTGGTTTCCCACAAAATTCCTAAAGTTTTAATCGTCTGTTTTTGGTCTATATTTAACTCAACACCTTTAGCTCTCTTTTCAGGATCGACTGATATCATAAAGTCTTTATTATTAGAGTGTATTTTCTGTATTTCAAATCTTCCACTTAATAACATGTCAGACAACTGTTTAAATGCCTCTGTTGCTGAGCTTACATCGTCAAAACCAGTGAGCACATCGTCGACATAGAAATCCCTTAACACGATATTTTTCGCCACAGGGTATCGCTCACCTTCGTCTGTAGCTAACTGTTTCAATGCTTGTATTGCCAAATAAGGCGCTGAAGCAGTACCAAAGGTAACCGTAAGCAAATTGTATGTTTGTATGTCTTCGTCAGAGTTGAATCGATATAATATTCTCTGATAATCAGTGCCTTTTTCAATTATTAGGATTTGACGATACATTTTTACAAGATCTCCAACAAAACATATTTTGTGTGTTCTCCATCTCAATATTAGATCTCTTAATTCTTCTTGTAATCTAGGTCCTATCAGGAGCTCATCATTAAGTGACACTCCGTTACTACCTCGACAGGATGCATCAAATACTACTCTTACTTTTGTTGTTTCTCTATCGTTTCTCACGATAGCGTGATGAGGTAAGTGGACTGTATTTTTATCGTTATCACATGTGACCAACTTCATATGATTTAAAGTTATGTATTCTCTTAGTACTTTATCATATTCTCTCTTTAAATCCTTATTGGTACATAGTTTCTTCTCTAAACATTTAAACCTTCTTAATGCTATAGCTTTAGAATTCTCAGGTAACACAGGATCGTCTCTCACAAAAGGTAAGCTAACAATATATCTTCCTTCTTCATTTCTAGTCACTGTTTACTCATAAATTTCTTCAGCTCTAGCTTCTGCCAAGGTAAGTTTATTCTTAGTCTCAATCTCTAAAGATTCACATTCCCAAAACCTTTGTAGCATGTTGTCTAACGAAACACTCAAATGCATGCAAATCGAATAACACCCAAACCCTGAAGAAGTCCTACAACCAGTGCGCCAAGTCCGCGAAGAAAACGTTACGCAGGGCGCAATTTGACCACGTTAAACGCATTGGAGATAAACTTGCCTCACACCCCACCGGGAGTAGAGCATTTTGGTCCCTCGCTAAAGCTGCCGAGTCAAATTTCTGCCGCCCTTCTTTACCACCATTGCAGAAACCTGACGGCTCACTGGCCCACACTGCAGCTGAGAAGGCAAACCTGCTTGCTTCTCTCTTTGCGGAGAATTCACGACTAGATGTTGCATGCCTTATTCCACCAAAGATACCTCGCGTTAGCTCGTCTATGGCAAACATTCACATCCGCCACAAAGAGGTTCTCAAAGCTCTCCGCACTCTAGACGTGAATAAAGCTAGTGGTCCTGACGGAATCCCTGCAATAGTCCTGCGTAACTGTGCACCCGAGTTGTCTCCTGTCTTGACACGCCTGTTCCGCCTCTCACTTGGGACAGGACTTGTTCCTCAGGCATGGAAGCTTGCCAATGTACAGCCGATACCTAAAAAAGGTAGCCGTGCCGACCCCTCTAACTACAGGCCGATCTCAGTCACCTCCATACTCTGCAAGACTATGGAGCGTGTACTGAACAAACATCTGTTGGCATACCTTGAAACAAACGAGCTCCTCAGTGATCGTCAGTATGGTTTTCGCCGTGGGCGGTCTACTGGAGACCTTCTCGCGTATGCCACCCACCTTTGGAATCAAGCGATTGAAAAACATGGCGAAGCCCTTGCCGTCTCGCTTGATATTTCCAAAGCCTTTGATAGGGTCTGGCATGACAGCCTCATTGGCAAGCTTCCATCTTACGGAATCTGTGACAGCCTTTGCATCTGGATTACCGACTTCCTTAGGAACCGTTCAATTCGTGTCGTTTTGGACAGTCAATCATCTGACCTAAAGAAAATCGATGCTGGAGTTCCCCAAGGTTCAGTGTTATCTGCAACGTTATTTCTTCTCCATATTAACGATCTGTTGGTACCCGGTACCTTCGGTTATGCTGATGACACCACTGTCACCTGTAGATACCTATCAGATGCAAAGGCTGGCACGGATGAAGTCCGGTCCTATCGAGATACCCTGGTTAGGCAAATGAATCTGGCACTTCAGGCTGTCTCGGATTGGGGCAATGCCAACCTTGTCGATTTCAATGCAACCAAAACGCAGGCGTGTCTTTTCTCGGCCAAACGGAGTCCCTTCCAACTGACTCCAACTTTCCAGAGTGTATCCTTACCACTAGCCGAACACCTACAGGTTCTCGGCCTCAATCTATCATCTCAGCTTAATTTCGGCGAATACATCGACTCGATTGCAAAAACTGCTGCAAAAAAGCTGGGCGTCCTCTCAAAGGCTAGACGTTACTTCTCCTCAGAGCAATTGCTTCTGCTATACAAAGCACAAATTCGTCCGTGCATGGAGTACTGCTGTCACCTTTGGGATGGGTCCGCGAAGTATCAGCTAGCAGTTTTAGACTCGATTGAAAACCGTGCAAAGAGGCTCATTGGAGACACAACTTTAGATAAAGATAAACTACAAAGTCTCAATCACCGCCGTAGAGTTGCTAGCTTATCTGTGTTCTATAGGATACACTTTGGAGAGTGCGCACAGGAACTCCATGATCTTGTTCCTCCTGCCCCTTTCCACCATCGGAGTACAAGACGCAGGTTAGCTTACCATCCCTACATAGTAGACATTCCACCCGTCCGTACGAAGCGCTTTGCTAATTCTTTCTTAATGCGAGCTGCTAAGGATTGGAATGCGCTGCCTGCGCATGTATTCCCCGATCATTACAACCTTGGCCTCTTCAAGGCAAGAGTGAATGGGCACCTACTGGGTAAGCATGCTACACCCTAGACTGCATCCTGTCTGTTTAGCAAGATGGCGGTCAAATGCTTAACCAGTTTTTATATAAAAAAAAAAAAAAAAAAAAAAAATTACATGACTATTACTTGGTATTCTCTCAATGGAATCACCACCAGATATTATCCAGCCAAAGCTAGTTTGTTGGGCGATGGGTTCACCACGATTTCTCTTTATAATACCATCCATTAGTATTTCCGCATACACATTTACACCAAGTAACAAGTCAATCTCTCCAGGGGTATGGAATGTTGGATCTGCAAGCTCAATACCATGGAAATGAGTCCAACGCTCATAATCTACTCTTGCTGCTGGTATAATATCTGTCACCTTCTTAACCACATAAGCAGTGCATTTTATTTTAAACTCTTTATTCACTCTGGACATTAACATAATCTCTGCCGCATGGTTGAACGGGGTAGACATTTGTCCCACTGCTGATATTTGTCCGCTTTTCTCAATGCGTCTTATCTGAAACTTCTTCACTACTGCATCACTTATAAACGACTCTTCAGAGCAGGGATCTATTAAAGCTCGTACAATTTGTGGGCCCCTGCTTGTCTCAATGTTTATTAGAGCAGTAGCTAATAATGACACTCTTCCTCGGGCAGACGTTGACACATGTGACAGAACATTTTGTGTCAATGGTTCTTTTGTAGTTTTAATTTCTCTCTCAGTATCTTGTTTCTCCAAGTTAAATTTGTCTGAATGTAACAGTGTATTATGTTTCCTTTTACATATGTTACATCTTAATCTAAGTCTACAAAATCTTACACTGTGGCCAGGTCGCAAACAATTGAAGCATAGTTGTTGGTTCTGTACGTATTCGTTTTTCTTCAATGGATCTAGGTTAGCATATTCATCACAATCAGATAAGTAATGGTTTCTTTTACAGTATCGACATTCAATATTTTGAATTTTCTGCGCAGAGTCAATATTGTTATAATTCTTTGAAGTGGTAGCGAACGATTTTGATTTAATGGCAGCCTTTTCTTTAATATGAGGGGTTTGCAACATCTCTGTCACTCGAAAGCGACCCTCCAGGAACTTTGTAAATCTTTCAATCCTGGGCAGCTCTTCCACAGACAAGTTCTGCAAATCCTCCTCCCACAACTTATGCGATTCTTGGTCTAGCTTGTTTACAATTATGTAAATGATTATTGGATCCCAATTGTCTATTGCAATCTCGTTATTTTTCAAACTGTTTAAGCACTCAATGGTCGTGTCTAATAGCTCTTTCAAACCTTTTGCTGTCTCCGACTGCAGCTTTTTTTGACCGAATAATCTATTTAAAATTGCATTGACTATTATTCTTCTGTGGTTATATCGTTGTTGTAGCGTAGCCCATGCCATATCGTAATTCTTTTCAGTGATATTAATGTTTTTCAATAACTGTTCTGGCTCACCACTTACGCAGCTTTTCAAATAATGTAGTTTTTGTATGTTGTTTATACTGTTATTGTTATGAATCAATGACACATACAAATCTTTAAAATTCACCCACTCAGTATAATCTCCTTTGAAAATAGGAATGTTTATTTTGGGCAATTTTACTTGAGAACCATTCATTGTTTTGATTTCTGTTTGTGACTCATTGTTACTATTTCCAACTTGACAGCTGTCTAATATTTCCAACATATCTGCTTTACAATCTAAATACTCTTCTTCATATGTCAAAAATATATCTTCTTTAAAATACACATGAACTTTTTTCTGTTCAGCCGTAGACTCTCTGACAATCTCTCTATGAATCTCGTTGAAAATATTCCAATGCTTCTCTAAATTTTCCAATCTCACTTTTATGTAATTTTTTGATAATCTGGATTTTGGCGTCTTTTTGAAATTACTAATCGTTTTTCGTAAATTTGTCTGGTTGTCATCTTGAATTTTTAGAAACTTTTCCATTTTTTACTAGTCAAAATGACAGCGCGTCGACTATTAAGCAAATCCAAAATTATCAAATGAATCACTTCACTGTAGATTGTTCACATTTCACAAACGCACTCCTTTTCGATCCGGCTCGAAGGACCACTTTGTAAGCTCTGACCTGGCCTATTATTTTGGATTCTAATTTTTTACTACTAAATGATACTGCAATTTTTGTCTGAGAATCGAACCATAGATATATATTTTTTTTACATTGAAAAGACTAAACTACATACACAGAATAACAAATAAAATAACTAATAAATCAACTTCAACATTATCACTTCAGGAGAACGTTTTACAGGCTTAATTTTATAAGACATGAAAATCAGGTCGTGACGGGAGAAACCAGGAGCAGGAAATTGACCGTGTAAGGAAACGAAACCAGGAGACGAGACGACAGCGTGGTCAATCCATGAGTTACTAGTATCGATGTTGTGGTGAGTAGCATTAAACTTAAGGAGAGAGAAATCGCAGGACTCAATTGTTGACCGGAAGTTACGAGAGACAGGACAGTTTTTAAGGAGATCAGTATTGAAATCCCCCATGATTATGTGATGTGCGTAGTCTGAAGCGAAGGTGTCTAAAACGGAAGCAAGAGAAGCGATATAGTCCACAGCTGGAGGGCAATATACGACTCCAAGAACAGCTTTCACCCCGGAAATCAAGATCTCCAAAAACAGGTACTCGATGTTGTTTACCTGTTGATCAGAAGTAGAAAGAACCCTGAATGGGATACCACTACGAAGGTATATAGCCACGCCACCTCCTCTTTTCACTAGTCGGTCATTACGCACCAGGACACTTTTAAATCTGATATTGAAACAAATTAGTAGCTTCTTTTTAGAAATATTTGCATGAATCATAAAAACTTCTATGATTTTTTTAGTAAAAACTTCGTGGTTGGTTTTTTCTTTTTCATAGACAATATTTTGACAGTTGGGAAAGAAAACGCACGAGTTCGGGAAAGGTAAAGAAAAAGTTCGAGTGTGTAATAGCCTACATCCCGGACGCTATACGTCCCTGCAATACGCCACTTTTTGAGCAACTGTATTAAAAAAGTTTTTACCAAATCACACCTGTAATGTATTAAATCTGAATTTATTATAATTTATATCGCGTAACAATTTATACCCCAAAACACCAAAAAGCATTAGCAATAAACATGTCCCGCCATGATGTACATCGTCCGCCATAATTGGAATCGCTGATTGGTCGGATAACATCTCTCTGCGCAGGCGCCGCCGCTGGTAACGAAACGTTTAGACACACAAGTTTATGGGATTGCTTATACCTGAGATACTTTAAAAACAAGCTGTGTAAGTTTAACTTCAATTGGTTTGAGTGTACCTATAATAAACTAAATTCATATAGGTATTGCACTTAAGAAATATTTTTATACGTCAACTGGAATCAGGGACACTTCAATCAATTTTTTCTAGTTATTCTTTACCTACCTATAACTATGTAAACTGAGAATCTAGATTGTTTGTGCATTGGTTAGATATTATTTTGTTTATAAAAACGAAAGCGTAGATTTTAGAATGTAAGCTTATTTTGCGGAATTTCGTCGCTAAAACGGAAGGGCGGTATGAAAAAAAAATTGAGATAGGTAATTTATTAGAAAACTTAATAAATAACCAGATAATTCAATTCAATAGCCGTAATCTCATAAAAGCTACTGAGGGCCTAGACAAGTGGCTTTCTATTACCGATATCTCCAGGAGAATAGAAAGATAATGTAGATTTGGGATTGGCATTAGCGGTCACGTGACATTTCGATCGCTAATGTCAATCCCATACATTTGTCTTTTTATTCTTGATATCGATAAAAGGAAGCCACTTGTCTACAGGGGTAGTTTGCAGATGCTTAATTTAATAACTGCATTACAATATGCAAATCTGTTGACGTTCGATTAGCACGGACTGATTTACCATTGATTGAGTCTTTCCTTCCATTGATCAGTGAAGCGTGGTGCCCGCTTCTCGTCCCCACAGCCCTTGTACAGCCCTACCATTATATCTGATACGTAAAAACTAACCGCAGCTAAACTAGTTACAATAGGAAGTTCACAGGGCTGCTACTTCCAAAATAACGTAGGTATTTATTAAGTTTAAATATGCATACTTTAACACGAAATGGTACTGACATAAGTCGGCTATGTAGTAGCGACCGTCTCGACTCGACTCGACTTTCCCACAGACAGATAGTCCTTTACAGATAGCACCAATTTTTTTTCGAGAATGTCCAATTTTTACAACTCCAAACCAAGGTCCAACTTAGGTACATAGTGCATGATAGAGCATGGATACAGCGTATTGGGTCCAATTTTCTTTAATTAAATCCACATCAATCAAATTCATTTTGTGATAAATTCTTCAAAATTGAATGAATATTAATTTCTTGTCCGTGTCAGCAGTATTAACTTAAATTAATAGATTTGTATGCTTAAATTAATTAATTAATAGAATTAATATTTGATTGACCAAAAATTAGATTTGTATGCTTTAATTTTAAGAGATTCTGGCTAGATAGCTACTACGGCGAACCTTCATAACAGGCGAAGAGCCTAAAGATAAAAATCACATTATTGTTTGTATGTATATACTCGGTTAAGTGCACTACCTATACTTCAATCAACAATAGGTGTTATTGTTGATCGAAGGCACTAATAAAGAATTTAGAAAACAACATAATTTGCATCAGCGGAGGTGTCAACCCTACCTCCCATAAACAATAACTTAAACGATTGCCCATCCCTATCCACCGCATATTCAAATAGCGATCCAACTATTACTTACAGTACCTATTACTTATTCTGCAGCTATTACTAGACACAAAAACCGCTTCCCATCACTACAGGTGAATGAGCATGTACCTGTTTAGGGTCAGGTAGTGTAGTCACGATGTTTATTAATAGGTTTACCATTTATTATTATGTCACATTCAACTACGTAAGTAGGTATATGTTTCACCAAGATATCCAGCTTATAGAAAGAAAGAAAGAAAGAAGAAAGAAAACACATTTATTTGCACATCACAGGGAGGGGCTTCCTATTGCACGCTCTAACTACTTAACACCTATTTACTGTTTCGTGTGGAGTGTTAACGTTGAATATAATATACGTTAGGTATGCTGTCATTTAAAAATTGAATGCGTAGTCCACTTTATTATTAAAGTTATTTTTAGTTTTTATTTGTTTTGGGCAGTTTTTACACTAGTTCTACTACATCATACATTATAAAAAGTTTTATTAATTGAACCAAAATGTGCCAATGTTTGTAGGGTTCAACTTTGGTATCTGGCAATGTATTTTTTCACTTTGTTAAAAAAGTTAAGAAGATTGGTATGAAAACGTTTCAATGACATTAATTTACGTTTCAAAATGCGCAATTAAGTAAGTAATGTGAGTAATTTCAATATTCGAACTGCCTCGTATTATTTTACTGTCTGTGTTGTGTGTCTTACATAAGAGAACTAGGTAAGTATAATATGATATAGTCCCCATAGAAACTAAACGGTTAACCATTCAGTTCCCATAAAGTTCTCTTCGTACTCGTTTACTTATGATAAATTTCTTTTTCTTATAGCGACCTAAAACGAACTCCAGGCGGATGCAGTCGCGGGCAGTGACTAGTCATTAATAATCGTCACATAACCAACTGAACGAGAAATTCGTCCGTTGATGGCATTCCTCAAATGAGCCGTAACTATGGCGGCTGACAATTGACATAGTGAGGCAGACACCAGGGTGCCTACCATCAACTCTTATTGCGGTTTTGTTTAGGACCTAAACTGATCGGCTTCGCTTATTCGTACCACGACTGCTTAATATCAATGACAGCGATTCAGTGATCATTCAATGACATTTCACAGCCGCTAAGCTGTCAGATCTCTTTTTTGAATTATAACTCGGCCAAGCTGACATGACACCTGCAGGTTATACCCGTCCCTCTCACTCTCCGGGCATGACAGAATCGAGTGAAAGAGACGAGTAGAAGAAATAAGGACACAAATCGTTCGGTCATTTACATTTAGCAATTCATTTGCGATCCAGTTTTCAGAAGGTCGTAGTACGAAAGAAAGCAATTCATTTTAGGAACCTATTCTGCATCGCGCTATTTTTGAATCGCTGTCTTAAAGTTGATGGTAGGCACCCAGCAATGTTTTAGATCGCTCTGGATGCGTCTGTCGGTGCATGATTAAGTTAATGCACAAAGAACTTGGACGGTTCCGTGACGACGTGTCACAGAGAGAAATCTAAATATTTTAACACAACATTCATCAAAACGAGATTATAATTTTCTCTATGTAAGTAATTACCATTTTCACTTTGTGCCGCTCAATTCGTGACTGTTTAGCACAATTGTTAGCATAGTCGCTATTAAATGAAGATTTGTAACTAACTAGGTATTCTCCTAGGTAAGTACCGGTAAGTAATTCATCAGCATGGACAGTTTTTCGCAATGGTTCATTGCTTCGCCATCTCCAAGATTTATATTCGTAAGTAAGTTAACTTTGCAAAACTATTTTTACTCTTCTAAATTCTTTATCTCTGTTTCGAAATCCTTTTATCTACTTTTGATTTAATGATACAATTTTTGATTGTTTTATCTTTCATCAACACAATCATTCCTCTCATCTTCATTTCATCTTACACAATACACATCGAGGTAAAAAATGGGTTAAAACTTTTTAAAATTTGATGCGTTGATGCTTTAATTTATAGGTGCCTAATATTTTAGCTGCATCTAGGCGACAAACCCAAGAGAAAGGGTAAAGACAAAAGGAAACAACATGGCTGCAATCTACTGCATTTATCTGTTGGAAGATGTAGGTACTGGCCGGGGCTCTAGTAAATAAGCTAAACGGCTTATCGTGCTTATCGGCGCTAAACACTTTGTGCTTCCTCCTGATTAAGATATCTGGGGGTCTACGCGGTGTCTATGTACCTACGATATTACTGACTTTGCATTAAAATTTGACTTCGGGTTATTAAACAAACATACATAATAAGATAACGTTTCTAAATATTCTGATAAGTTTTTCATTACATCGGCAACAGTGTGAGAGAAAAAAGAGTCAGACAAAAGGATCAGACAAAAACCTTCTATAAAATAAAAATGTATGTTGCTACGAACAAAACTCGAAAACGGCTGGACCAATCCGTCTAATGTTTGTTTCATATGTTCCTTAAAGCCCACGGATAGTTTCTATGGAGAGAAATATCATAAAAATTGCGTGGAAAATAGTAAAAACAACACTTTTCTTTTCCCATGCAAACCAGCTGTCCAAACAGAGCAACGGACGGATCGAACGTGATTTTTGGTATAGGGATAGTTTGGGCGCTGGAGAGTGACATATGATTACTTTTCATAAGGATCCCGTGAGATAACGGTTTGTAGTTCACGTAGGTGAAGCCGCGGGCGAAAGGCTAGTCAATAATAACAATGGTAAGGGATCAGAGAAATGAAAATCTCATTTAAATAGCTTGAAATATGTATGAAACCAACATTACTATTAGCGCACCAGAATGAACTTGTTGTTCAAAACAAACTTAAACCTCCTGAGAAAACACTGCTTTTGAACAAGCATTAATTGTTAATACTTAATCCAAATATCAATCGTACTTTTTCGAATCGTAGTAATAGACCCCTAAGCATTATCGTCGCCATCCGCCCTCAATATCCCCAATCTGAATCAGCATAGCCCTAATTATTTTGTGAAACTGTCCACCGTTGGAAAGCAGCCGACTCTAATCTGTGGTCATTCGCACTATTTCTATAATCCATTACAGTGCTTTCTCAAGCGTCATGACTTCTCTTGATTTCTTACGTTCGAGATAAATCGTAATATCTGTCGTAAAGGCAAGCGCTTAGGACAAATGAACCAGTCATGGTGAATTTAGATATGACGGAAATGAGAAGCGAAATTTTTGCTTGAATTTTATACTCGTGTTAAGGATTAGATTAGGAAGTAAAACTTCTTGTGACAATGAAGAAAAAGTCAGGTCTTGTTAAAGATAATGATTCTTAAAATTAAAAATTATTTCTTTGATTGAATCAGGCGTCACTTGGCGGAAGTCCCTAACCATTGTGAAAAACGAAATATTTTCTTTGGTGTTGGTTTTTCGCACTAACTAACTCCTGAGGATGCCCCGGGTTGGGGCGAAACACGCGTAGAGTAGTCTAATCGGTGACGGTGCAAGGTGTTTTGCTGTCTTGCTAAATGCAGGTATTGTGCACTGGTATTTTCGTGATGTGCATGTGCAATTTTTTGCGGGCGGGCGGGCGTGCGGTGCATCTTGCATATTGTGTTTTTTGCGGAAGTAAGCTACATATATTTCGTTTTTCATAAAAAATATTTCATTTGCATTTGATTAAATCAGGCGTCACCTAGCGGAAGTCTCTAACCATATTGAAAAATAAATATAATGTAGATTACTTCCGCAAAAAAATCACAAAACTTGCAATGTCACCGATTACACAACTCTACACGTGTTTCGCCCCAACCCGGGACATCTTCAGGAGATGTTCGAGCAATTTCATTTGCAATGCTATCTTTATTAAAATGGGTAAAACTTCTGTTAAAGCTGATGAGTTTTTCGCCTGTTTTTCTTGTCAGTTAAAAGATGTAGTTTAGTAGGTAAAAACATGTTGGACGATTCATAAGCATTAATTTTACTTAATCATTACGAATAAAAAAAAAGACTTTGACTTTGACTTTGGTAGGTCCCTAATAGAAAATAGCGATTGGCCTCCCAACTAGCTCCGACAGGAATCGAACTTGCGACCGTTAGCCGTCCGGGTGACTGCTCTGACCGGTTGAGCCTGAGCCACGGGGCGGTGCAAGAATCGAAGAATCGGGTCGAATATGTTTTGGAACCAATAAAAAAATGCTTTTCATCAAAAAGGAACAACTTCACTTTTAAATAATGAAACGGGAAGCTAATTCTGCCATAGAAATCAATTGAGGTGTTTCATTTCGTATAATAGGTACTATAGGTACACCTAGTAGGTAGTTTGTTCTCATAGCTGACACGTAGGAAGCTGTAGAAACATTCGGACTGTTAAAATAACTCTAAAACAAATAAACCAAAAGTCCGAATTGTGTGGTTAAACAATATTTTGATGTTTATTTATTTATTTGATTGAATCACAGGCGTCACTTTGCGGAAGTCCCTAAGCATAACCATTGTGAAAAACGAAATATATGTAGCTTACTTCCGCAAAAACACAATATGCAAGATGCACCGCCCGCCCGCCCGCAAAAAATTGCACATGCACACCACGAAAATATCAGTGCACAATACCTGCATTTAGCAAGACAGCAATTCACCTTGCACCTTCACCGATTAGACTACTCTACAAGTGTTTCGCCCCAACCCGGGGCATCCTCAGGAGATAGTTCGTGCGAAAACCAACACCAAAACACATAGGTATACTTATTTCGTTGTTTCACAATGTTTATTTATTTTTTTACTTTTTATTAATTACCTACTTTAGTTTTAGCTATGGTTTCATTATAAAGATGTGATTTTTTAATTTGTTACAACCTTGTTTAATTTTTGTCATCTTTTAAGTTTATTCATGTCGTTAAATTCGAAGAGAATTTAACATGAATTATATAGGAATCTTCAGACTGACCCCAGCGATAATGTGCAACACAATAAGATCTTAGTATAACGCCTTGGGTCTCGACTGTTATCAGCACCCACGTAGTTTTACCAGTAACTTTCGATCAGGCGTACTGTTTGGGCTAACTTGAGCATCATCATCTTCATCATCAGCATGTCAGCCGAACGACGCCCACTGCTGGGCATAGGCCTCCCCCAAGGATCTCCACAACGATCGGTCAACAACTTGAGCATATAGCCTGGGTGCCTACCATCAACTTTATGACAGCGATTCAAAAATAGCGCGATTCAGAATAGGTTCCTAAAATGAATCGCTTTCTTTCGTACTCTGACCTTCTAAAAACTGGATCGCAAATGAATTGCTAAATGTTAATGACCGAACGATTTGTGTCCTTTTTCTTCTACCCGTCTCTTTCACTCGATTCTGTCATGCCCGGAGAGTGAGAGGGACGGGTATAACCTGCAGGTGACATGTTAAATCGACCGGGTTATAAGTCAAATAAGAGTTTCTGACAGCTTAGCGGCTGTGAAATGTCATTGATCGATCACTGAATCGCTGTCATTGATATTAAGCTGTCGTGGTACGAATAAGCGAAGCAGATCAGTTTAGGTTCCTAAACAAAACCGTAATAAGAGTTGATGGTAAGCACCCTGATATGTCAAACTTTGAGAGAAACAAAATGTCGTTCGTTTGCTTTTTTTCGAAATTTCAGCGCTCTACATATCAATCTAAATACTGCAACTTATTTAAGCTTCGTGTTACCTAATGCTGATTTAACTGCAATTTCATCAAAATTATCATAATAAGATACTAATTTTACATGCATATTGAAGATTTTTGATGATTAAACGAACTTACCCGGTACGTGAAGTTCTATCATTAAACTAGGGATTTGTCCGAAGATATTACCCTCCCTTAAATTATTGTATGGGACAATAACTTTCCATCAGGAAAATATCATATTTTTTTTAGATACATACTTACTCTAAACTACATGAGGTTTTGGCAGCTGAGTATGACGGAGGCGCGCGCGCACATGGCGGGAAAGCAAACCGGAAATAGTCAAAAATTATTTTTTAAAGTGTAACGGAAGTGAACACACCGGAAGTAGCACACTTTTTTAGAATTTTAATTTTTGCTAACACGTACAAGGCACAAGCAATACTACAAAGTGTAAATATACTAATATCGAGGACGAGTCGCGAAGTAGGGCAGAGGTACCCTTTGTGGCCACTTTAAGGATTTTTTTGCTTTTAAGCACTAAGTACTAAATGGTCTTAGGTGTATAAGACACAAATTATATCTTAAATTATAGATAATTTATTTACCTTAAATGTACATTTTTCAAATTTAAAAAAGTGAAATACATTTTTGTGGATAACACAAAATGTGTGAGAGGTGCCAAATGTACCGGTTTTGGCCACTTATTGATAGTTAAACTATTGTAAGTATAGCAGTTGAAGTGGCAGTGGGCGGGACACATAGCGCGGAGAACCGATGGCCGTTGGGGCGGAAAGGTTCTCGAATGGCGACCGCGAACCGGACGACGTTCCGTGGGCAGGCCCCCTACAAGGTGGACCGACGATCTGGTCAAGGTCGCGGGAAGCCGCTGGATGCGGGCAGCGCAGGACCGATCGTTGTGGAGATCCTTGGGGGAGGCCTATGCCCAGCAGTGGGCGTCTTACGGTTGAAATGATGATGATGAAGTATAGCGAAAAATCAAAACCAAACCCAGGTTAAATCAATATATTCTAATGCGCTAGAAACCAATCAAATGCAAAACAACAATTTAATTGTAAAACACAAAGGATTATAAAGTATTTCATCCAAAACGAATTTCCTAAAATTTTCATACAATACATTTTTTAAAACAGAAAATGGAATTTATTGAAAAAAAATCGTATCACATAAGGAATTATAACGGTTGTTATTATTACATTGAAATACCTTATTTTAATTGCCTTTAGCAAAACTGGCGAAAAATTGTTTAGAAAACTTTTAGAGCAAAAAGTGGTCAAAACCGCTACAGTGGCCAAAACCGGTACAGTGACCAAAACCGGGGCTTCTGCCCTATATACTTTTTTTGTAACGAATAAACTCAAAAACTACTTGAACCATGAAAAAAAAGGGGTAACAATTATCTGAATTCCACGCAGACGAAGTCGCGGGCATAGCGCTAGTATTCCTGTAAATGGCAATAAAGTTTAATAGGAATGAATAAGAAACATTCTTGTAATTATTAACTTTTATTTTTCCCATAAAATATAAATAATATTTTAGAACTTAAACTATATTATTGATACGTTATAAATAATATCTTACATACAATAAAATGTTTTATTCAGGTTATTAGTCATTTCATAACATACTAGGCTAACATTATTTTGTATATTTACATTAATGTTAAAATTAAATTATGGACACGTTTATTTACCACTAAATTTTAATGTTTATCACAGTACCTAAGTGGTAGTAACGCAAGAACGAAAGAAAGTAATAAACCGACTTTAACATTAAACGGAAAGTCAACAGCAATGTCGTCGATCGTCAAAAAACATGGGTAATGTCAAATATTTTTTAAGTTAAACTTTTGTACACAGATATTAGGTAAGTAAGCACTACTAAGCACTGGGGATCGTTTTAGTTATCCTATATTACGAAATCATTAAAATAAAATTACCTAGGTATAGTCGCGTAGCGTCGTAGGGTAAATGAAACAAACTTTAACCAAGTTTTTGATTGAACCAGGCCTTACCTGGCGGAAGTCTTTAACCTTTTTGTTGAATCTTGAATGTTGTGTTTTCGTGAAAGTAAGCTACATAACTAAGTAATATTTAATTTTTCACAATAATAAGAATAACCAAGTTGCTAATGAAACAATCGTACTTATTTCACCGCTGCTCATCTTTCAGTCAGCGCTCAAGATCCGTGCCAGCGAGTACATAGATTTAGCATTGTTCGCTTATCCGTGACCTAGGTGGCTCTTCATTACACTGTGTATTAATTACCTAGGTCACGGATAAGCGTTACCTAAGTGCGGGTTAAGGTCACACAGTGCTATAATATAGTATACGATTCGCGTGACCTAAGTGGAACATAATTGCAAAGCGCGACGGCATACGCGCTAACTACGCGCCGTGCAATTAAGTGCCACTTAGGTCACTTGTAACGTAACGTAATGTTTTATAAACTAATATAATACTTAATTAGATTATTAATAAATTTCCGCCACTTTATCACGTTAAAATACTGAAATATCCATTATAGGTACTAATTTTCTCATTCCCTTATCCTCATTCTGACCCAGTGCCCCCCCTTGATCTTGATGTTGAAGGTCTCCGTTGTGAGCACAGCGGGGATGACGGTCTTGTCGCTGGGGGTCACCACGAAGTTCTGCAACAGCTGGTACAGCATCACCTTCACCTCGCATAAGGCGAACCGCGAACCTGTGGACACATCATGAGCATTGGTTAAAGGTAGTGTGAGTATCTTGAACCTCTAGTCAGGCGTCTGTCACTCGATGTACTTGCGCGCAAATCTCGCCCTCACCAAGGTGAAAATCCATAGAAATTAGGTCCGCAAAAGAGCTAGAATACATGCGATAGAAAGAGATGCAACGAGCGGCCGTTCGTAATTTGCGCCGTACAAGCTGAATTCCACTTTATTGCGTTATAGTTAGAGTTGCTGTTTATTTAAATGACTTAGCGGAGTGCAGTATCTGTTATTAGTAATGAAGAGGTATGACGCTTTACCGAGGCTAAGGTAATAAAAGAGATGTGACTTGTTCGGTGTCAAGATGTATATTGAGATAATAATATTGAGTACAATTAAAGATACATTATCTTAGTAAGCGATCTTATTCTAGATTGCTGAGAATGCTACGCGTGTGTTCCAATTTTCTGTAAATGCGCGATAATGCAAACATCTTGTTTGTGTAATATGTTGCAATCATACTTCATCTCCCCTGAAAAAGTGGAAGGATCATCCCCTCCCTGCAAAAAGGAACAGACTCGTAACATTGACTTTAACGAACTTAACCAAAATTTAATTACTTAAGTAAAATAAGTAAACAAAATTTAAACATTATCAACATAGCAAAGTTAAAACTATTTCATTTATTAAATCGTACTAATACAAAAACGTTTTACAATATAAACAATATACCTAATTAAAATTGTATCTAATTAAAATGGTATCGAATTGAAATGGTATTGAATTAAAACGGAAGCTTCACATTTTACACTTAATCATAACAATAACAAAGTGTTAAGTAACATGGTATGTAATTAAGTACCTATACTTATAATTACGTATCAAATAAAATAGTTATTTATTGAATGGTTTGGTATTATTCTTATGCACAATTATAGCTTTATTTTCTTTTAAAATTTCTACATTAGACGTCATATCTCTTAAAACTTTATAAGGGCCATTGTAAATACTATCTAATTTATTTCCTACTTGGTTCTTTAATAATAACAAATCGCCTAACTGATAGGTAACATTATTGCTAGTTTTATCATACAATAATTTTCTTTTCTCTTTAGATTGTATCAAGTTACGTCGTGCGTCGGATTGCGCTTGTTGTAAACGATACTTAAGTTCTCGGGGATAACTGTCATAGTTATATAAGGGGTCGATTTCTGATTGTAAATTATTTGGAAGGTTACAAATTTTTCCAAAAACTAATTCGAAAGGCGTATATTTAGTTTCACTATGCACTGTGGTATTAAAAGAAAAACACCAATATGGAATCCAGGTGCTCCAGTTATGTTTATAATTATTACACTGGATTCTCAGAAAAGCTCCTAGGGTTTTATGAGTATTTTCTAAAGCGCCTACAGTTTCGTGATGGTACGCCGTAGAATTTAATTTTTTAATATGTAATAGAGAACATGTTTCGGACATCACTGATGACATGAATTCGGTTCCCTGGTCAGTCAATATTTCTCTAGGAATACCATAACGTAAAATGAAATTATTGGTAAAAGATTGAGCAACTGTGACCGAGTCTTTACTAGGTAATGGATACGCTTCAACGAATTTGGTTAAATCGCATTGTAATGTCAATACATATTTATTATTATAGTCATCAACATCGAGTGGACCCATTATATCCAAACTAATTCTTTCGAATGATGAGTGGGCTGTTGATGTTATGGTTAAGGGCTGCTTAATATGTTTATTACTATGCTTATGATATTGACATTGATGGCAATTTTTAACAAAAAGTTTTACATCATTACTCAAACCTGGCCAAAAATAATATTGCTTAATGTTGTTCATCATTCTATTAACTCCTGCGTGTCCGCTGGTAGGTAATAGATGGAAATCATTTAGTATTACTCTTTTTTGTTCACTATCATATATTCTTAATATATTTTTTGTTATGAGAAAGCGCGGGGTAACAGAGTTAATTCTTTTTGTTGCTTGTACAAGACTTTTGATTTTACTCTCGTTACATTTTTCTTTAATAATAAGTACCTCATGTATGCCTATTTTTTGACATAATGACTCTAAGTCCCTCGCTAACACCTCTGGGGTAGATGACGATCGGGTACTCAGATATATCGCTGATTGCGAAGGTACGTAAACGTAACAACTTGCATTAGAAATAATGCTATCTTTAGACTTTGAATAATTGTCAAACTTTAATTGATTAAAACTTAATTCAGTTACGTCATCGGGTTTCTTGAGAATTTCTACCGCAATAGGTTGATCAGGCCTAGTGCTGGTGGAGCTCTCTGAAGAAGAATCAGTGGGGGTTTTTAATTTTTTACTTTGTGCTCTAGTTAAAACTGATACTGTGTTTTGATGTAATGATTTTAAAGTAGAAGATGTAATAGGTATGCGACTCAATGCGTCTGCAGCTGCATTGTTTCGTCCTGGAACATACTCTATTTCAAAATCATACTCCTCTAGGAATAATCGGAATTTAGTAAGTCTGCTTGTTGGGTCTTTCAAGTTAAATAAATAAATTAACGGTTTGTGGTCTGTTATAATTTTAAATTTACGTCCATATAAATAAGGGCGAAAATGTCTCACAGACCAAACAATTGCTAAAAGTTCTAATTCTATGATGGGATATCTCGTCTCGGCGGGTTTCAGGTTTCTACTCGCATACGCGACTACTTGACCGTTCATGTTAGATAAAACAGATCCTAAACCTGTCTTACAAGCATCTGTTTGTAGCCGAAAGATGTTACTTTCTGAAAAATCTGGATAAGATAAAATAGGGGGTTGAATTAATGCTGATTTTAATTTTTCAAATGCCGTTTGACACTCTGATGACCATAGAAACTGTACATTCTTTTTTCTTAATTGATTTAAAGGATAAACAATGTTTGCAAAGTTCGGTATGAATCGTCTGTAGTAATTTGCAAACGCGACAAAACGATTGACATCGTCGCAGTTCATCGGCACTGGATAGTTTTGCATGGTTGCAATTTTACTTTCATCTGGTAAAATTCCATCAGAAGTTATTTTGTGTCCTAGATATATTATTTCGTTTCGCAAAAATTCACACTTCATAGGATTTAATTTTAAGTTAACTTTTCTAAATCTCTCTAGTATACTAATTAAGTTTTTATTGTGGTTTTCTATAGATTTCCCGAAAATTACGCAATCATCTAAATAAATAAAAGCCTTTTTATAATTTAAGCCTGACATTGCAATAGTCATAAGACGTGAAAATACACTCGCAGATGTCCGGAGACCCATGGGACAGCGTTTCATCTGAAAAATTTTATCACCAGCAGTGAAAGCTGTGTACTTTCGTGAATCTTCGCTTAAAGATAACTGATAATAGCTTTGCGAAAGGTCTAATTTTGAAAAATAAATGTTATTTGCAAGCGAATCTAAGATATCAGTTATATTAGGCAAAGGGAATTTGTCGTCCTCAATACGATTATTTAACTGCCTGTAATCTATAACTAATCGCCATTGTTTCTCGTTTGACCTATCTGTTTTTTTCGGTACAAGCAAGACGGGACTAGACCACTCTGACGTAGCCTCTTCTATAATATCATTTTCGAGCATAATATCTATCTGTTTCTGAACTTCCTTCCTTAGTGCGAACGGTAATCTATGTGGCTTGACATAAACTGGCGAGACATTAGGTTTTAAAGTTATATTATGGGTCATTAGGTTTGTACAAGAGAGTTTGTCGCCTGGCAGATGAAAAACATCTGCGTACTTAGCGCAAATACTCTCAATACTTCGTTTTTCTTCTAAATTCAGTTCAGGTAAATTTAATAATCCTAATAATGTTTTTACACGATCGACAGAAACCTCCTCTTTTTCAAAATTACAGACTTCAAAATCATTCAATGAAAAAGTCTCTAAATCGGTAAGATCTAGATCAACTTCTTTCTCAGTGGTGTTTAATATCCTTACTGGCATGCGACCATTACAAGGTTTCGCTATTATACTTCCTATAAAAACTCCTTTCTGTATCTCTTTAGATAAACAAACACAATCGTCGCCTAACGATGTAGGTATATATTTTATTACCTCACATCGTGGCGGTATCAAATGTCTATAGTGACTCAATATAGGTATAGACACATAATTACTATCTTTAGTTAAAAGCAAAGTATTTTCTTTATAGTTAATTATAGCTTGATAGCGTTTCAAAAAATTATCACCTAAAATACCATTTGCAGAACAAGACATATTTTTAAACACATACATTTTTTCTCTAAAAACTAACCCATTATAAGACAAATCTAAGTAAATATATCCTTCAGATACTAGTTTACCGCTAACACCTTTTATAACTAACTTCTCAAATGTAATTAAATTCAATAACTTCGGATAATCGCATAACCATTCGTATTTTAAAACACAAAGGCTTGCTCCGCTATCGACTAAAAGATCGATATTGCTATTACTTACGTTAAAAGTTACGGTACTACTATTATTGTAGTTTAAAACATAATTTTCAGTAGGAACGAAAAAAATCTAAATTATTATCGTTCTGGGGCTCAGAACGCGCTTGTGACTCACTATTGGTCGATTGCTCGTGGCTAGCGTACTGCACACGTTGAAAAGGCACAGCTGAGCGCGGCGGGCGCGGGCTCGGCCGACCGCGGTCACGTGAACGTGATTGTGTTCCTTGCGCGGCGCGGGAGTCTCGCGACATGTACTTACCTTGTTGTGGTCTCGTGTTTCCGGCAGCGTACCTATTGTTTGCGCTAAATCTATTATAGTAACTATATTTATTAGAATAATTACTTGGCTGACGCGGATAATTAGTAGGTGTGCGTGAGAAATTACGAGTATGAAACTTTTTAATGTTCATAACTTCCTCGTGTCTGGTAGACATTGACTGCTCGTCTAGGGCAGTTCTTATAGCCTCTGGTAAAGAATCAAAGTGACGTGATGCTATGATAGTACTAAGCTTTTGATTCACTAATCCATCTGAAAAGCGCTTGATTGCAACCTTTTCATTAATGGGACGCAATACTTCAAACTTAGTAGCGTCGTCATCCGCTTGTGCTATGGTTAAATTCACAAAAAGTTGTTCTAGTTCCGAGCCGAATGACTCGATCGACCTATGACCTTGACGACAGTTTTGTAATTTGTGTTGGATAGCAACAGCAGATTTTTTCTGAATCAAATGCGTATTCATATCTCTAATTAAATCTTTAATAGTTGGATAACTACTTTTTAAACGTAATTTTGCGCTAGGAGAGAGCCTAGTTTTAATCACAAAATCAATAAGTAACCCATGAGTAGCATCGCTGATCATTGAACTATATAATTGTATACCATCAATTAGAGATTTAGTGACGTGTTCTTGACCTGTCATCGTTGGTAAAAGTGCAATGGCTGTCTTCAAGTCAAATTTATCTTTTTCTGCCATTTTTGAAATACTACTAACACTTAAAGTCTCTAAAGAAATAATTTTGTCATAAATGATCTGAATGTCATTTGCTATTTTATTAATTAAAGTTATATCTTTAGTTGATACCTCCGATTTTTCAACTAAATTATGTACTTGAGATAAAATATACTCTAATTTCGCGTATTCAAGTTTCGCTTCATTAAATTTCGTAAAACCTAACTCTTTTTGACGTCTATCTGGTCCTAGTTTTACTAAATTATCTTTAATATACAATAGTTTCTTATGCAATTCATTTAAATCGGAAATAATAAATGACATTATCTAATAAGAAAAAAATGTAATCCTACATATTATTTAAAACGTTTAGGTATAAAATAACTTACGACTTACGGTGGCATTATAGCGCGCGAATAAAATAATTACGTCTCTGCACGATGAGTAGGTATGTGGTGACCGGCGTGGCGTGTGGGGGCTGGGGCTGCGGGCTGGGGGTTTTCTCATGCTCCTTGAGTGTGTAGGATCTTCAGACTTCTAAGATGGGTTCCTGGACCGCTTGAAACAGCTAACTGAAGATCGGGCTGGGATTTCCCTTGCCCCTCGTACAATGGGCCGGGTTTCTACCCTGGACACCTCCTGGTCTACGTTGATGGTTGAGTCGACGTCGTTGCCAGTTCCACGGAAGATATTGTGTTTCTTAGAACTGCGCTGTTGAATTCTCTACGGAGTCGGTTGACAATTCGGTCCCAAATTTTCCGGATGCAGGCGTAAATGATGAGTATAACGATGAGAAGCAGTATGACGGATAGTAAAATTTCTGTTGTAGTGAGCTGGCTTGAAGTTTTCTGCGTTGCTTGGGCGTCGCCGCTGGCGGTTTGTGCGATGATAACTTCTTCTTTACTTTGTGGTGCTCCCATATTATTGTTTTGTCTTCCCAAGTAATGCGATGAACAGAAGTGTAGAGCCAAATAGCACCGCAACGAAGACTGCTGCTAGTATGGTGTTGAAAATTTTGCTTTGCTGCTCCATGTAGTAATGATTTTCTCGCAAAAATTTATAAGTTCGGTTGGCAAAGGGTCGCCATGAAGAGGTATGACGCTTTACCGAGGCTAAGGTAATAAAAGAGATGAAACTTGTTCGGTGTCAAGATGTATATTGAGATAATAATATTGAGTACAATTAAAGATACATTATCTTAGTAAGCGATCTTATTCTAGATTGCTGAGAATGCTACGCGTGTGTTCCAATTTTCTGTAAATGCGCGATAATGCAAACATCTTGTTTGTGTAATATGTTGCAATCATACTTCAGTAACTATTTAGTAATCTGTGCTCTAGTCTAGGTAGATAAAGAATAAAGAGTGTACGTTACAGTGTCTGAAGTGTCAATCATTGGATTGACTAGGTAAATTGCTGCCAAATCATCTAATGCTAATATTACACGGCTCAACCAAATTGATTCACTTTGGTTGAAAGGCGCAGAAATAAAGTACATTCGCTTAGATAGTGTCGCCCTTTTATCGCGCCGCCTTGGCACGTGCCGCTGCTTGTCAAAGGATGCCACCGCATAAACAAAAGAAGCCGGGAAGAAGGGATTCGGCATTTATTAAATTATATTTTCTTAAATAATGTATGTTTATTATTAATACAGGTGGTAACGACGATTGTGACTTGTGACAAATCAAACGATGATGAGTAATCATAATAATCATATAACAAATTATAATAATTATTATTATTTGTAAATCTTACTTATTTAACTTCCTTTTATATAAAAACTAGCGGCCGCCCGCGGTTTCACCCGCGTGGTTCCCGTTCCCGTGGGAATATCGGGATAAAAAGTACATATAAACCTTCCTCTTGAATCACTCTATCTATTAAAAAAATCGCATCAAAATCCGTTGCGTAGTTTCAAAGATTTAAGCATAAAAAGGGACATAGGGACAGAGAAAGCGACTTTGTTTTATACTATGTAGTGATAGAAAAATGGAAAATGAAGTATTTTAGAAAAAATCGACCCGTCTCACAACTAGCTCCGATGGGACTCGAACCCACGACCTTTCGCTTTCCGGGCGACTGCTCTAGTTTTAAAAAAAACTAAAAATTAAAATAAGTTGCAATAGTAATTTCATCTTTAGCGATTGCCAAATACCTGGAAAGGTATTTCTTTCGCGTGTGAGGGTAGTAATATCTCCACATTGATGAAATTAACGCTGACTATACAGCGTGTAAGAAGTATTGGATAAATTCGACGCTTCTCGTAACGACTCCGTAGCTCAGTGGTTAGAGCAGTCGCCCGGAAAGCGAAAGGTCGTGGGTTTTAAAAAAAACTAAAAATTAAAATAAGTTGCAATAGTAATTTCATCTTTAGCGATTGCCAAATACCTGGAAAGGTATTTCTTTCGCGTGTGAGGGTAGTAATATCTCCACATTGATGAAATTAACGCTGACTATACAGCGTGTAAGAAGTATTGGATAAATTCGACGCTTCTCGTAACGACTCCGTAGCTCAGTGGTTAGAGCAGTCGCCCGGAAAGCGAAAGGTCGTGGGTTCGAGTCCCATCGGAGCTAGTTGTGAGACGGGTCGATTTTTTCTAAAATACTTCATTTTCCATTTTTCTATTAAGTATAAAAATTGCATTGTGAATGCAAAAAACTAAAAATTAAAATAAGTATGTAGTGATATCCAAATTTTCATTAAAATTGACTTTGGTACCCAACTTGAGTGTATTATTTTATATGTGCATTTTATAGCAAGAGCCACAATGCCGTGCGGGTGTACCGACACTATCTAACCGAACGGACTTTACAGACGCACATTGACATTGAATGATTCACTTTTACGTTTACATTGTTCAATTTGGTTGCTTCATCCAAATTGAAAGGCAAAAGTGAACTATGTATTTCCGCTATTATAGCGCGGCAAATGATAAATGATATTTTGTACTAAATAAGTAAGATTTATTAATACGTTCGATTTTACATTAAAAAAGAGTTATTTTACCTAATTGAAGACAAAAATTGATTATAAGAGCATATACCTGATTTTTAAAAGCGCCATAATAAACGTGCGGCAACAAAGTGTTAAAAAAAAGCGCGATGATTGTACCTACATTATCTACCTACATATTCACTTAAAGTCAACATTACAAAAGATAGATAAACCTTGGTACTATTATATATTCTGTGGATAAGGTAACTAACGGGTGTCCCAAAAGTAGGTATAGGATGAATTGTCTCAATAAAACGCGAATGGATTGGAACTTCTTCGTAGTTTAATTTTTTTTAAAGAAGAGGATTGTACAATTTTATCTGAATAGAATATCTGCTAAATGGCCGCCACGGGCATTTTTGCTCTGTGCTTTTGACACTTTCTCACATTTCATTGCTAATTTCACACATTTCGCTACTTATTTCACCAATAACTCGGCGAATATTTTGTCTATATTGTCTATGTTTTTGTGGATCGTTGTTGTAGACTTTATCTTTGACGTAGCCCCAAAGAAAGAAATCCAGTGGCATCAGATGGCAAGATCTCGGTGGCAATTTGACATCACCTCTTCTTGAAATTACGAGATTTTTCGACCTTTCGACGAGTGTTTGTAATTGATCGTGAATTTTCGTTCAATATTTGTATAACTTCTATGCGCTGTTTTATTGTGAAACGCTCCACGATTAATTTTACATGTGTCAAGATGACGTATGTCAAATTTCAACCCGCCATCTTGAATATTTCGGAAAAAGCGCGAAATTCAAATCCTATACGTACTTTTGAGACACCCGTTATTTAGTTTTAAGTTTAAATCGTACCTATGCAATTCCTAGGCCCAAGTCCGAAGGGGTTGTATGTGAAGGGTTGAATGTTGTGCTTGTTCTTCTCAGAGAACCTCTCGGGGTCGAACTTGGAGGGGTTGGGGAATAGCTCGGGGTCATGGTGGAAACCCCACACGGGGATCATCACGGTTTCTCCTTTGCGGATCTTGAAAAAAAAAAATTTAAATAAAGGACATGTCCCAATATGGGCCACGTCTATGCACACCATCCCCAAAGATGGAGAAAAATTTACTGATTCTGAGAAAAATATAAATAATATTATAGAATGCACGGTTAAATGGTTATTAATAAAATTTATTTTTTTGGGGAGAGGACGACGCCCCATTGCCTTATTTCATTGCCATATTTCATTTAATACTTTTTACCTATTTATGTTACGTACTCAACTTCTTTTCAAACTAAGTCATAAATGTCATAATATTCTCGTTAGTTTTTGTGATTATTCGTAAAATAGTAGGTATTGACTTACAATGTAGTCCTTTTCAGATTTGTCGTTAGCCCTCCCTAGGTTGTAGTCCTTATTGCACACCCTATCTAGCGCCACAGCTGGTGGCCACAGCCTTAGAACCTCTGTAAACAAAAGTAGTACTTTTATTATGACTTATGAATAAGTTGCGAAAAGGCAGTATAAAAAAAGTTCAAATTTGGACACTTTTTGAGACTAATTGGCAAGGGTCTTGCCAGAGCAGCACGGGTAGCATCACCATGATGAACTCGAGAAAGGTTTTAAAAATGACAGCTTATCGTAGACAAATCTATTGTTCAGCTGTCAATTATTATAGACTTTCGAGGTAGACAAAACTCTTCAAAAAGAGAAAAAGATTGCCCTTGACGAGTTTCTTGCCGGTTCTTCTCGCAAGGTCTCCCGCCGTAGGATTTGCGAACCGATGGCGTAGTCTCTTTGACGTTCATAAGTGTTGTTACCTCAACCTAAATGGAATAAAAAAAATGATTCTTTGATTCTTCTCGGGTTTTTCATGCTACGCGTGCACGTGCAGGGCTGACATTCTGAGGGTATTTCGCCGTCACTTCTCATTCGAAAACGACAACTTCATGTCAAATTCCTGTGATTAATCGAGAGATCGAATTTTATAGAGTCAACAGCTTTCAAACATTCAAGCGTAAATGGCCTACTCTAATTCAACGAAAAACTAAATTTATTTCGAAACTTCGCACATTTCCTAGCACGGATTTCTTCGTTTCGAAACTTCGTTGAAACCAAAATGCTTTGACGTTTAAATTTTCTAAGCCTACTCTTATTCATTTTAATAACGAACGAAAATTGAAGTTTGGCAGTTTATAGTTCGCAATTTTAACCTCAAATTAACGAACTCAAAAGCGTTACCTTTCAATTTTCGTTTTGGTCGATTGTTAAAAAATAATTGAAATGGCTACGAGGCAGCTTCTAATCGCTGCTGCTTTGCGTGAAAAACGTTTGGAGAGGAGAAAGAACCAGCGGCACCTGCGAAATCAGTTATTTATAGCAAATATCCCCGATCTAGAGTTTGTAGGAAATTACAGACTCAGAGCTCGGCCCCATTGAAATAAAACTCTTTTTACTTAAGCTTAGCCTTAGCTCTCAGAGAGTTCCTTTAGTCAGACTGTGCGTTAGCATTGCTTTGCATTACCATGCCAATGATTCAGTTGCAATACGTTCTTGGTTCACGCACGATTCTCCCTTCAATGTAAACTGCGTTCTATTTTCATGTGACGTCGCAACCCAATCTACTCTACTACATTTTTCTTTACAAGACTCATCGTGACTTTACACATTATTAGGCTTAGGTTATTATGATTAAGTACTAATAGGATTTCATTAGATAAAGCTCTGACGTATCCTACCATAGCTAAGCAAAGGATAAGTTATCAGAAAACCTAATTTAGATAGCGACTAGCTTTCCGCCCGCGGCTTCGCCCCGCGTGGACTACACGACGTTATCCCGCGGGAATGTGATATTTTTCCGGGATAAAAAGTAGCCTATGTTCCTCTCCGGGCTACAAAGTATCTGTGTTCCAAATTTCAGCCAAATCCGTTCAGCCGTTTTGGCGTGATTGAGTAACAAACATCCAAACATCCAAACATCCAAACATCTAAACTTTCACATTTATAATATTAGTAGGATTACATTTTCCCCCTTTCTAAAAAGAATATTTATAAGCATTCCTTACCCGAAACCACCATATCCATGTAAGCCATATTCTGTATGGAAGTGTAGTCGAACTTCCCCCCGTTTTTGGCCTCGTTCTCCCTGATCTCCTGGACCAGCTTCTCCTGTACCTCGGGGTGGATAGCCAGCTCATGCAGTGTGAAGGACATCGCCGAGGAGATTGTCTCGAAGCCAGCGATGAAGAATAGCACAGCTTGGGCTATTAAGTCGTCGTCGTTCCACACTATTATAATACAAAAAGATATTTTTATTTTATCGCTAAAGAAAAAGCACTTATAAGAGAAACATAAGGTATCTAACGCAACAAAGGAATATAAAATAACACATAATATTAAAAAGAAAAATCAGATAAAAGAAAAAACTAACAAGAAAAAAATACAAGATGTACATTAGGTACTATTAATACTAATGTCTCAATACTAATAACTACAAATTTTGATATTTCACTTAATTATTATAGTTAAGAGAAATATCAAAATTTATAAGGCCTAATACTGACTCATCATCATGTCAGCCGAACGACGCCCACTGCTGGGCATAGGCTGGGAATACTGACTCAGCAGTGATATAAATGAATCCTTCCGATTATGCAGTGTCCATGCAGTGCAGCATGCAGTCATTGGTCGAAAGTAAGGCCTTTTGTATAAGGATGCAATGGCAGTTCCATCTTCTTCGCATTAGCCATTTTTAAGTGTGGTAAAGAAATATTGTTACATCGATGTCGATAGCTATCAGTCTTATTATCTCAAGTCAAGTTTGAACTATAACTATTGTGAAAAACGGTATTTTTCCATGTTTAAATTTGCTGTCGAGTCCCCGATATTTTGGCGCAGTTGCACGCGCCATGATCAAGAAGTAACTAAATAAAATTAATGGTAATTGCTACTCTAGCACCATACACCCGCATTAACTTAATTCAGTTACTCCGTGATGGCGCGTGCAACTTATAGCTGTTGTTTAAACTTTATTTCTAATAGACTCTTTTGTTGTGATATCAGAAATAATGTATATGCTTAAGCTCATCTAGTATTAAATATGATTTTAATTATAATTATTTTTATTATTTAGGTACCTCTATCTATACTCTTCTTGCCAACATCAGATTCTTCTACGGTGGCGAAGCCAGCAGTAGTAGCTTCAGACCCATTCGCTGATTTATCCTTTTCTTCGTGCACCAATCTTCCTGAAATCAGTTGAATTAAATTATCTACTTTAACTGGCGGTTAGCTAATTTAAAATTAAGCATACGAACTATATATTTAAACATTTTAATTTGAATTTTTTTAATTTTATTTATTGTGACAACAACAGCCATACTTAAACTAGAAAGCCAAACTTAACTAAAACAGTTACATCTTCGGCCAAAAAGTTGCCCACAGTGAAAAATAACAATACGCCTTTATGACAGTTTAAAGTAAGTACCTATCTTTAAAAATATGTAAAATTACAAGAGAGTGTTTTTGTTTTTATTAAGAATGTTTATGTTTTCCTGATCGAGTATAGCGCCCCGATGAAATTGTAGCCTGTAGTTTCGCAGATATAAGAAGTACGCGGATGTACGGATGCGGAGGGGTAAAATGTGCGTCTGCTGGAGATTTCAAAGTGCAATTTGAATTCCAAAAATCGGTAGGTAATTTTTTGTGATCCCTAACATTTCTTATTTTATAGTTATTTCTTATTTTATTAAGCATAAGTTAAAGCCTAATAACTAATATGATAAGAGTTAATATGAACAATAATAGTGCAGTTGTTTTTCAGCACAAACTTGCAAAATCATGTTAGTATAGTAATTTCTCAAAGAGCACGTGTGATCGTCTGATCACTCATGAGTAAATATAGCACTGAGAATACCTGCTTGTGTCACTTGTGTGTACTAAATACTGGAAAATCTCCACACACTTCATTACAAGTACCTAATGTAATATTATCAGTCTACTTGTACTTCAATGCATGTCCTGCATACGGAATCATTTAATGGTGCATTATTCACCGTTCTCAATATCTATCTCACTAGTGTAGATAGCTTGCGATTGTTTTTATTTTTATTTTATTTTATTTATTTCGAAACTCAACCGCTTATTTACAATTTACATTACACAGAGTATCTTAGTTAAATAATCTTAAGCTATTACAGAGTTTCCCAACGTGATCAATTGAAACTTAAAAGACAAAACAGATTATACGCTGTCTTAAACTTATGTGGCATCAATACAATAAGAAAAAAGGAAAGGAACACGGCAAACTTCAACGCGTGTGAATACAAAAACAAAACAAATTAAATTTAACAAAACGTACGTTCACAGTATACATAGATATTTATAGATATTTAAAAAAAAAAAAAACATAAAATCATGCAGTTAGAACTGATGCTATATCCCGCTTGAAAGATTTTTTATTAGCATTAAATATGTCAATATCATCAAATTTTGTATTGTATAACCTGGGTAGTCGCGACATAGTGGTGTTGTATGCATAGTTAGTCCGGTGCCAAGGTATACTAAATAACGGTGCCTGTCTTGTGCGATATTTAGGTGTGAAAAAACTTATACTAGAGAGAAGATCAGGCGCGTCTAGATTATTGTGTAATATGTCATGAAGTAGGCTCATATCAAGTAGCTCGCGCCTAGATTCCAGGGGCAGAAGACCATAGTGACCGCAGTCCTCCTCGTACCCTTTGCCTCGTCTGAAAGTCCTAAAGTTCAGATGTTTAACGAAACGTTTCTGTATACGCTCAATTTTATTAATATATTTTGCATATTGTGGGGACCAGACGGGGCTACAATACTCCAGTACACTGCGACAATATGCAAAATAGACTGCTTTTATGCTTTTGATACTTTTAAACAGCTGGCAAGTTCTCATAGCAAAGCCCAGGTTGCGGTAAGCTTTATTGGCAATGTAGTCTATATGTTCCGAGAGTAGCATCTTAGAGTCAAGTATCACCCCCAAGTCTCTGACACTATACGTTCTTTCTATGATATTACCATCAAAGTTATAAGGAAAATCAATTGGGCGTTTTTTACGACTGAAACTTATTATTTGACACTTACTTGTATTTACAGTAATGTTATTTTTTGTATAATATTCATACAGGCGGTTAAGATCACTTTGAATCAGTTCACAATCAGAAGGCGAAGTAACTTTCATGAATACTTTTTTGTCATCTGCGTAAAGAAGATGGTTTGAATACTGAAAACATTGATTTATGTCATAAATATAAGCACAATACAATAGAGGACCAAGATGAGATCCCTGCGGAACACCAGAGGGGATCTGTATGAAGTCGGATTTGTAACCCCCTAGAACTACGGCTTGCGAACGGTTCGATAGGTAGGATGCTATCCATCTCAATAGGTCACCCCGAATCCCCAGCGCAAAAAGTTTGTTCAACAAGATGACATGGTCTACACGATCGAAAGCCTTTTCGAAATCTGTGTAGATCACGTCAACCTGCCCACCGTTCTCCATCCCTCGTAACACATAGTCTGAAAATTGTGTCAAATTCGAATTTGTAGATTTGCGCTTTAGAAAACCGTGTTGATTTTGTGGTAAACCATTTGTTATAACTGAGATAATTCCATTATATACAATTTTTTCAAGCAGTTTACTTAAAATGTTTAATTTAGATATTGGTCTATAATTACATATATCCATCTTGGAACCTTTTTTATGCACCGGAACAATGTAAGCTTTCTTCCATAGAGTCGGGCAAACACCTTGTTGTAATGATAAATTAAATAACAAGGCGATGGGAAGGGATAGTGAAACTGCACATCTACGTAGAAACACAGGCGGCAGAGCATCGCATCCGGGTCCCTTAGCAATATCAATACTTTTTAGCATTCTCTCCACCTCACTCTTCGATACGGTTACATTTGTTACAATGTCAGTGGCACTATCAGCATTATCATAATTCGAAGTTGATAATACGTTACCTGTGGTGTTGCCATTACGGAACACGCTTTGGAAAAACTCATTGAACCCAGTGCACACATCACGCCCATCTACCAATGTAACCCCTTGATTAGTAAATTGTTTAGGGTATTGAGAACAACCTCGCTTAGATCTAACGTATGCCCAAAATGGCTTGAGACACTTACAAACACCATGTTCAACGCGCCGAATGTAATTGTCATGACATTGTTTTTGGAGGATACGCTCACGGGTGCGCAATAACGCAAATGTATCGTAGTCGCGAGGATTACCATACTTTTTCCATTTTTTATGTTCTTTTTCTTTTTCGCGAATCAAATTGATTAAGACACGGCTATACCAGATGGGATATTTTCTTTTACTACTTTTTGATTTTACCAAAGGAGCAAACTGGTTAAGACACTCATCCACTTTACTATAAAATCTTTCCAATGCTACATCAACAGACACATTCACTAACAACGCTTCCCAGTCGATTGTAGACAAAAAGTTATTAATGAGGCTGTAGTCACACGTGTGAAAATTTCGTCGCAAAATGTCTTGTTCTTTCAGTGGCGTGATAAATAAATCTGGGATGTCTATTAATAAAGAGGGATGATGCTTATCTTCATTAGAGAGAGGTGAAGTTGCTTTTACGACCACGCAATGTAAGTTACAGAAAACTAGATCTAACATTCGTCCATTGTTGTTAGGTATATAATTATATTGATTTAGGCCTAAATAAGTAACATCATCCATAAATGTAGAAGCTGCGTCCTGCATATTTAAATCAACATTACTCAGCAAAATATAACGGTTATCCTGCCATTGAAAGCACGGTAGGTTAAAATCTCCAATAAGAAAATATGTGTCATCTGGTTTATGCTCGCGTAAGATCGTTAAAAATGTTTTAATTTCTATAAGTTGCGCAGCTGTAACGTTAGACTTAGGGGGGATGTAAACTAAAATAATATGCAGGCTTTTCCTATTACCACAAGTAATTGTGGGCATCGTGACATATAGTAGTTCAGTATTATATTTTGATGAAAATCTACAATCCTGATGTGCACTGTAAGAACTTTTAATGCATGCCATAAGTCCACCACCCGTTTTTTTATTTGTTGAAATCAAGTTGCGATCTACCCGAAAAACGTCATACCTACAGTCACAAACCTCTGAACTGAGTACATCATCTTGAAGCCAGGTTTCTGTGAACAGAATAATATCAAAATCGTTGCAAAGGATTTCACTATAAAGTTTTGACGTTTTCGTTTTAATACCAAATACGTTCTGATAATATATATGCATATTATTTATGTTATCGTTATCAATATTATCATGCATTTATTATAATAATAAGTATATTTATGACACATTGCTGGTAGGTAGGTAATAAGGTAAATAATAAAAATAAAAAGTAAGTGTACATATATAAATAGGTAAGTATCAATTTCATTGGCGTTAATCGCAATAATAAAATTATATAAATTATGTTTATACGAAAATGAAGTAAGTGTTTCGTGCAACCTTGCAAGGACGATTTAGACACAACAAAATGGAAACAGAAAAATAAAACAATGTTAGTAAGTTTCAATTTTGATATATTAAATAAATGTTCAGTATAATCGAGCACCAGCACCATAAAACAACAAATATTTTGCATCTCACACAATACAATAGAAGTAGTACATGCATTCATTTTAATAATTTGTTTAAATATGATTAAATAACAACCTGTCCTTTCCTTCCATATACATTCAAATGGTTTATGAATATACAATATACTAACAAAAACTAACAACATTATATCACAAGAAATAATTTTCAAGTGAGCCACCTTTAAACATAAGAAAATCATTTTTGTTTGAAATAATGGATTCAAAATTAGTGTTACTGCAATAATAATTAGGATACTAGCAATATAGCAATGTACAGGTAATGTTAATAAACTAATAAATATTTTTGTACTCCTAATATACCATAATCTCAGGTTTTTTAGGTAGAAAGTTTTTAACACAGTTTGGAGTAATAGCTTACAATGACTACAAGTAGAGGAGCATATCAGCTCGGATCGTTTAGCCAGGAAGAGAAACACATAGGTAATAATTTAAATCTACGATACATTACTCATCGAGTTTATTGGAGCTTATTTAGCTCAGACAGGTTCCTAATTAGAATAGCTGGACTTGATTCGTCACGTCTCATGTAAATACGACCTGCTCGTATCCAAATAAATTTGTACTTCAGTTCCTTTCCTCGCTGGCGGGCTGAAGCATGAAGTTGTTTATTTTCAAGGGATAGGTTTTCAATGACAAACACAGGTGATTTCTTCTCCTTTTCAAATCCGAGGTCGTGAGTATTCAGCTTGTCTTCCTTGCGCTCCTTATTATAACGTGTAACAGCTGACAGTACCGAGTCTCGCAAGCGCGGTGAACTAAGTTTAACAACAATTGTCCGCGGTCTCGTGTTGTTCGGGTTTAGCTTTGCCACACGAGAACAATACATAATGTCGCTGTCGTTTATATTACAATTGATAACACGCCCCAGATGCTTCACAATTTGAACTACGTTTTCTGTTTTCTTGTCCGGAACGCATTGGATTTCCAATGTTGAGGCACGCGAAAGTTGATCCAGCTGATTCAATTTGAGGTTCAAGGAATCAACTTCAGAACGCAAATTAGAGTTTTCTTTTTTCAACATAATTATTTCACGCTGTTGTTGTTGAAAACTTTCTGATATTTTGTCGAATTTATCACTCATGAAATTGAGGGAACCACTAAAATCGCTCAATTGCCCGGTTACATCATTAAAATTCGACTTGAGATCGTTATTAAAAGATTTCATCCAACATTGCATTTCCTCTCGCAAAATATCACGTAATTCCGTGCGACGAATATAATCACTGGTATTGGTATTCATCGAAAACATCTCCGATTGTGTTACATTTATATTAGGAGCTTTACGGCGAGTTACATTAAATGAAATCTCAGCAAGCGAAGTCGGCGTCGACGGGCGCGCTAACAATTCGGAGTTATCACCCCTGGGCTGCTTACTCATACATTGCGGGCATAGCCAGTTAGCGAACGCATTACGGTCGAAATGCTCCGGTTGTAAGTTTAGGCATAACAAATGGAATATCCCATCACATTTAGTGCATTCCAAATAGTCATCTTTAGTTTCGTGGGTACACGCAGAGCAAATCTTCATGTTGATTGTTTCCAACTTCAACTCGTCGACGGCTCACTGCAATGTTCCTGTCGGTATGTGTTAGACAGAGATGGCAATTATGTGATAGATGTCTAAGGTCACTGCGGTGAGGAAAGAGGAACCCCCGCTCGCACGTGGTGTCCGCTAACTGTCACTCGCGCCGAGGTTCGAGAAACTTTACTAGAAAAACACCACAATTATGTCAAGCGATTTTGATCACAATTGACGAGAGATCACTTTCTAGCTATTAAATTATCGGATGTCACAATTTTATTTATTTAGAAGACAACGTATAACGCACCCACTTTGAACGGATTCACGGACGAAACTGTGTTCATCTTAAATTGCGCGTAGAAATGAAACAAGTATTTTATGGATTATACATATATATCATTCCATGACCATAGCATGTACGAAAAGCCAAAACTGATAATTTTATGCTGGCTCCACAGTATCGTCCAACACTCGAACCTTCAAATCTCCTCCGAACCCGGGCGAACCCGATCGATCTCCGGCCCGCTACACAATCGAGACCGAACTCCGAACTTTCATGCAGCGTGACCAGATGTGGTAGTTTTCTACTTTTTTAGTAGATTTAAGACGTAGCTTTTGAAAATAACTACTAAAAGGGGTTGGCAACGCAAAGGTATTTGTATTTCTATTTTGTTATTTTTTTTTGTTTTTTGTGGTTTTTTTTGTTTTTTGTTTTTTTTCTGTCAAATGAAGCCGATACCGACGCCAACGACACTTGGGACGGTAGCCCCACAGGTTTGCCTAATTAAGTAGAACTTTGTTAATTCCAGGAAAAACAAGAACTAAATATGTAGGTAGTACTTAATAATCTATTTATTTTGTCTGATCAAATAAATAGATACCTACTTTGTATTATACATTTTCCCCTACGCATGTAGTATATTTGCATTTCAAAATCTGGCGACACTGCTGATGTGTGGACGGCAGGTTTGTGCGAGTTCGCCAACTCACCCGAACTCCTGCGATCTCGAACCAACTCGATCGAGCTCGACCGAACCCCCCGAACCACCCCTCCACACATCGATGGTTGGACGATCGGTTCGGACTTTGGACGATACTGTGGAGCCAGCATTAGAGTACACTCGACAGCACATCAAGTTAAACAGTTGAACTGCGATAATTACTTTTATTACGTAGGGCATAAAGGCGGTCTCAAGGTCAACATGTATAGTCTGATGTGCCGCCGTGTGTACATAAAAAACCCAAGTATAAATAAACAAAGTGCGTTTGAATCACGGAAAAAAGGTTTATTCCGATTAAAGTTTTATTTTTATTCAGCTTGCCTTTTACTTTCTCATATTTCTTTCCCCCTACGTTAGTAACTGCTACCTTAACCAACCTTTTTTAGCCTCCATGAGAAGGTGGATCATGTCTGGCCTGATGATGTGCTGCTCCTCCCGGTCGTTCATAGTGTTCATCACGATCTGTTTGAAGAAGTTCTTCGTCACCTCTTTGAACAATGCAACCTTGAAGATCTGAAAGAAAAACAAAGATCTTTGAGTAATAGTAATATTCTTCTAAGTACATAAGCATTTTTGAATCGTCAGTTTTGCCCCAAGTACCACCTATTCAAGACTCTTTTAACTGACAAGAAGAACGGGCGCAAGAAACTCATCAGCTTTGTCAAAAGAAGGATGACGATATTTACAATATGTATATCGTCATTAAGTACAATAATATTATACAATAAAAAATACACATATATAGTAGTTATTATTGAACTGCATACAGATTACAAAACTAAATATTCAAAGGCAAAGGCCATTATTTCCACACATTTTAGTCCTTTAAAGTGTAAGAGTTGGAATCTCATGTGTCAATTATCAATATGAAATAATCTACACAAATCTATACTAGAATTAATGTTTTAAAGTAGGTTGAAGTACTGAACTGATTTTAAAATCTTCCAGCAATATCAAGCTTCATTATTCTAGTCTTATTATTCACTCTATTCACTCTATTATTCATTAGTCTATATTTTATCCAGATATTCCCACGGGAAAGGATACCGGGTGCCTACCATCAACTTTAAGACAGCGATTAAAAAATAGCGCGATGCAGAATAGGTTTCTAAAATGAATTGCTTTCTTTCGTACTACGACCTTCTGAAAACTGGATCGCAAATGAATTGCTAAATGTGAATGACCGAACGATTTGTGTCCTTATTTCTTCTACCCGTTTCTTTCACTCGATTCTGTCATGCCCGGAGAGTGAGAGGGACGGGTATAACCTGCAGGTGTCATGTCAGCTTGGCCGAGTTATAAGTCAAATAAGAGATCTGACAGCTTAGCGGCTGAGAAATATCATTGAATGATCACTGAATCGCTGTCATTGATATTTAGCTGCCGTGGTTACGAATAAGCGAAGCAGATCAGTTTAGGTCCTAAACAAAACCGCAATAAGAGTTGATGGTAGGCACCCTGGTGAGCTAATGTTAACTAAACGAAAGTAGGGTCGTGTATCATCATACCTATTCCTTTAATACTGTTGCTGTAATAGCATGGAAAGGCTCATGATTTATCAACTTGGCATATTCATACAAGACAGTATGTACCTACCTGTTGTATATTTGGACATCATATTTAAACAATATATTAATTTCGTAACGACCAAAAATAGATTCAAAACGTGATAATAAACGCGTACTACTGCGTAGTAGTTGGCCCCCTCGAATGGAACGGATCTTATGTAATAGTATACTCAATTGAAAGAACTAGCCAGACAGAGATCAAAAGACTTGAAATCCTTACTTCCTTACTTATATTATAAATGCGAAAATGCGAATCTGTCTGTATGTGTGTTACGCAATCACGCCTAAACTACGGAACCGATTTAAATAAAAATTGGTACGGAGATAGTCTAGAGCCTGAGAAAGGACATAGGCTACTTTTTTATGTGAACTAAGGGCTGTAATGGGTTGAAATAGGGGATGAAAGTTTGTATGGAAATTACGTCATTTTTAAAGCTAGAAGCTTCAAAATTATTTTATAGGCTTTTGATTAGATAAATAAATACGACATTCAAAGTTTGTAAAAAAAACTACCCTAAAGAGGGTAAAAACAGGGGATGAATTTTTTCGTGTGATGACGTCGGCAAAAAAGTTTACGGAACGGATTTTGATGAAAGTTTTTTTGTTATACAGCTATTGGTCCTTGCCAACATATAGCTATAATTTATTTTGAAGATCGCAATTTCTGATGTGGAACTGCCTGGCTAGCATTACCATCATTATATCACGCGATATGATATAGCACGTCTTGCTGTCTTGCTTCCACCTTAGTGGGGTAGGTAAGCAAGACAGCATGACGTGCTATATCATATCGCATGATAAAAGCCGTTCATGCTGGGCCAGCTGATGTGGAACCCTAGCAGCCAGGTTAAACTATATGAGATAGCATCTTAAGAGAAGTAGTTCAGCGTGATAAGTTCTTTCTTTTGACATACTGTTTGTATTGTTTGTATATCCGTCTTTCACGTCAACGGATCGGCGTGTTTTTTTAGTATGTGGATATTTTAGGAGCTAGAGAGTGACAAAGACTAATTGATATCCCGGGAAAATATAACTTTCCCTCGAGATAACGTCGTGTAGTACAGGCGGGCGAAACCGCGGGCGGAAGGCTATGTGAAATATTTTTTTAATGTGTTAATATGTATCATAGCGCTAAACTAATATATATAAAATAAATACACAAAAAAACAAAAAACCTTATTAACTAAAAAAATTAAAAATGCTGCCGAAAGTTACTATTCCACGCGAACGAAGTCGCGGGCACAGCTAGTTATTACATAAAGGACACAACAAAAGAGCAATAATTAGAGTTGGTTTTCTAAAATTTAGCTCTCAAATCATAATATTCATTATTGACGAACCGGTCAACAAATAAAATTTTACGAATAGGGTCCCTTTGCAAATTCATTGCGGGCATAGGTAATGAATAAGGCTGCAAGCTGAGGACGGTAGTATCATTTCATCAACACCTGAAATCCTGAGGGAGATTGAGAGTTTCTATGGACAGTTGTACTCCACGCAAACACCTGTTGAAAGTAAGGCTACAGAACCTAGAGACAAGCTTACCCGACACTATACCGAAGATATCCCGGACGTCAGCCTGTACGAGATTAGAATGGCTCTCAAGCAGCTCAAAAACAACAAGGCGGCGGGCGATGACGGAATCACAACAGAACTTCTGAGAGCGGGTGGTAAGCCGATACTTAAGGTCCTCCAGAAGCTCTTCAACTCTGTCATCCTCGAGGGCAAAACGCCAAAGGCATGGGGCAGAAGCGATGTGATGCTGTTCTTCAAGAAGGGTGATAAGACTCTCTTGAAAAACTACCGACCCATCTCGCTTCTGAGCCATATCTACAAGTTGTTTTCGAGAGTCATTACGAATCGTCTCGCTCGCAGGTTCGACGACTTCCAACCTCCCGAACAAGCCGGGTTCCGAAAAGGTTATAGTACCATAGACCACATTCATACGCTGCGGAAAGTTATACAGAAGACCGAAGAGTATAACTTGCCACTATGCTTGGCATTCGTGGACTATGAGAAAGCCTTTGATTCGATCGAGACCTGGGCAGAGGTACATCGAGGTGCTGAGGTACTTATACCAAAACGCCACCATGTCGGTCCGATTACAGAACCAGAGCTCTAATCCTATCCAACTACAGCGAGGTGTGAGACAGGGAGACGTCATTTCTCCGAAACTGTTCACAGCTGCGTTGGAGGATATTTTCAAGCTGCTGGACTGGAAGGGATTCGGCATTAACATCAATGGCGAGTACCTAACACACCTGCGGTTTGCCGATGATGTAGTTCTCATGGCTGAGACCTTGGAAGACCTGAACACAATGCTCGAAGATCTCAGCAATGCTTCCCAAAGAGTGGGTCTGAAGATGAACATGGATAAGACGAAAATCATGTCCAATGCCCATGTTGCATCCGCTCCAGTTAATGTTGGGAAGATTACACTCGAAGTTGTTGACCACTATGTCTACCTAGGACAGACAATCCAATTAGGTAAGTCCAACTTAGAGAAGAGATCTCTCGTCGAATCCAGCTCGGATGGGCAGCGTTTGGGAAGCTCCGGCATATATTTGCGTCCAAAATTCCTCAATGTCTCAAGACTAAGGTCTTTGACCAGTGTGTGTTGCCAGTTATAACTTATGGAAGCGAGACGTGGTCTTTTACTATGGGTCTCATAAGAAGGCTCAAGGTTACCCAGCGAGCAATGGAGAGAGCGATGCTTGGTATTTCCCTGCTCGATCGAATCAGAAATGATGAGATCCGCAGGAGAACTAAAACGACCGACATCGCTCGAAGGATTGCTCAGTTGAAGTGGCAGTGGGCGGGACATATAGCGCGGAGAACTGATGGCCGTTGGGGCGGAAAGGTTCTCTAATGGCGACCGCGAACCGGACGACGTTCCGTGGGCAGGCCCCCTACAAGGTGGACCGACGATCTGGTCAAGGTCGCGGGAAGCCGCTGGATGCGGGCAGCGCAGGACCGATCGTTGTGGAGATCCTTGGGGGAGGCCTATGCCCAGCAGTGGGCGTCGTACGGTTTAAATGATGATGATGTTAGGTAATGAATGGCTTTGACATTGACGATGTTTTATTCAAAAAGATGATAGATAAATAAAATAGTCTAGGTAGATATCTTTCTATGTTAGTTATTATCAATTTTACCATTGAGTTATAATGTATGTATTTTGCTGATAACAAATATATCGCCGAGAAAGCTAGACCACTTCAGATAAGTTAAAAAGACGAAACTATTCAATGTAGGTAGGTAATCAAAATCAGAATAATAATTATTGAACTTAATATTGAGACGCCACAGATATTGCCACGAATGCTTCGAAGATATTTTTCAAGGGCGTCGTGTGGTTGACTACCCCTACTCTCATGCAGCGAGCCGGAAAACTAAAAGAGGGAAAAATCCTCACCAACTCACATACAGTGAGTAGGATAACAAAAGGAATGAACAGATCCTCACCAGTTCACATACAGTGAGCAGGAAAACAAAAAGAGGGAAAAATCCTCACTCACCCACATGCAGTGAGTAACAAAACAAATCAAAAAGATAAGAAAATAATTTTTCACCCCTGTAAATTTTCAACTTTTATTCATCAATGTTTCACTCATCTCATTCATTCTTCCACATACAAAACTTAGTAATGTTTTTCTATCAGCGAACCACATCACGTTCCTTATGCACCAATGTGTAAGTAAACTTTAATTTTTTAAATACACTATCAGGGTAGATCTTATAAAATGTGCTACCGCATAGAAGCTGCAATTTCCTTCTCACTAAACCAAAACCAACACAAATACAATAATCAAAATTGTTAATGTTGGAACAAAATAAATAAAATACTATTTGAAATCTATAAACAAAATATCAAATCTTACGTTATTAATACGTTTCAAAAATGCGTATGTACAAAAGTTTGATTGAATAAAGATTTTCCATTTCTATTCTAATGATATTAAGTTAGGTACGCACCCTACTATATTTTATCAAGAAATCTGTAAGGCATCCAGTAAGATTAGTTATTCGAAACAAAAAAATGAAACCACATTTGACAGCGACATGTGATGATGTCTAGTTTAAAAAAGCGGATACCTACAAATGAATGAAAAAAACAGTGTCTATCATTAAACCAATTAAAGTCATCAAAAACTGTTTCGGTATGCCTGCCACCAGTTGGTCACAATGACCTTGATCTTACATCATCGCGGCTGACCTTCCACCAGAGCCGGCGTCCGTAATAATCAAACACGATTTAAATTACAACTCTCAGATGGCAACTCAGATAAAGTGGCGCTTATTAAAATAGACTTAAGGTTGACATTAGTATAAATAGATTTAAAGCTGTATTAAGCTATATTGTACCTAACAATATAAGAAACATTGGTGATGGTGGTCGGTAATGAAATGACTGCCTGATTAAAGCATATTCGTCTAATAGACCAAAAAATTATAAAACATATTAGCATAACGTACTACTTGTATCTACATGCTCCATTAGAAGAGTTGGACATCATTTTTAACTTAACAGTTCGAATACAGAACCGAATTAAAAAAGACAGGCTAAACATATTCGACAAAAAAAACACTGAGTTATCTCTTTCAATTTAACTATAATACCTTTAACGCAGCTCAATGTTCAGACAATGTCAACACTTCTCTAATATTAATTTTGCGAAAAATGCGATAGGGGATTTATACAATGTTGAACCCACAGAACACGGAAAGATTTTTTTCTCTTGGTTTAACCGTTAGTTTTGGATAAGGTTGCTCAAATTAAAGCCGCTATCCATTAATTGGGTGATAGAATTTTCAGTTTTTATATGGTGCACAAAACTGGTGAAACCACGAAAAAATTTAGTATTATCCTGGCTGGCCACATACCTTCATAACATTCGGGAAGTTGGCCATGGCGAAGAAAATGAGCAGCTGCTTAAAGTTGAAGGTGGAAGCCAGCTTGCCCATCTGGTAGAACTCGTTGTTCTCCTCTACCAGAGAGTCCACCTTCAGGCCAAAGGCGCAGGAGGCGATCACATCATTGGCGTAGCGAGTCGTCAGGTCCTTGCAGTCCACGTCCACGTACTTGGCTGAACAGATCAATTTATACATCTGAACCTTCTTCTTGAATCAATCAGTCTGTCTATTGATCAAAACTGCATTAAAATCCTTTGCGAATTCATCATAAGACGGCGGGAAGCGAGAAGCGATTTTATTTTGGACTACACTGGTAAATACTATGAGAAGTCTAGGTGTGTTACGACCGAGGAATATAATCATAAAGTCTCATCTATCAATATTAAATGCTGTCGGGAAGTACTGTATTTTTAATGCGATTACTATGGTTCTTAGGTCGCTTTTACTAAGCGAATGAATATTTTAAAAATATTTTGACTCGTAGGTAAGCATTATCTTCTTACTCGGAGATGCCTTTATTTTCGATTTGAGTGTTTGCACCATTTGGTTTCCCACTTCCACCATGAAGGGCAGCATCAGCTTCATCTTGGAGCTGGTGAAGGCTGGACTCAGGGTGGACCGCATGTCCTTCCATTCTTGACCTGCAGAAGAAATGCGCATCTTGATAATTATGTTTTTCGTTCATTTTTATGTGCTTTTGGGATTTAAACGAATATAGGTAGTACAAGATGTATGTGTTTGTGTTTGGCACATACAACAATAACGTATTAACAATCGCGAATATTCGCTTATTTCTTGATGTTTTCATTTCATTGGTATGTTTTCATAAAATATACGAATGCGGATGCATCCATCACCAGTAAGTACCTATATTGTAGACACCGAAAAAACATATACATACATATGAATTATTATTTTTCCACTACAATGCAAAAAAACTTAATAACATATTATACTTAATCATAATTTAATACGCATAAACATCAATTTTACCTGTATCATTCAGTGACTTGCCGTTTTTGTAATAACAAGTATGTACCTACTGAAGTTAGTAACCGATGCAAACAAAACTCCCAAATAAATGTAATGTAATGTAATGTAAATGTAATAATACTGAAAGAGCAGCGACAGCTTTTTGAGGCAAAATACGTAAAACACATTTTTTAATGCCTACTTCGCAAGTTATAACAGAACACATGGTTGCCATGGGGCACAAGGCAATGGAGGCATCCATGATCCAGAGCCGCTGCTCTTTCATTAGGAATGGGAATTGGGTGTTTGACTGTTGTAGAAATGTAGATATTTAATTATGACATTCAGAAATATAAGTAACATTATTGAATAACAAATGTGAACAAAGAAATTCAATCTGTATTATAAAAAGCTAATTATGAGCTACTTAATTGTGACTCTAGCTATCTCTTTCTAAAACAAAATTTTCTATGGCGAGAGTATGGCGCTATAGAAATGTGACGTCACGTTTCTATAGCGCTCTCCTTGTCTAATTAGAAAGTTTGATGCTCTATATCGCGGAAAATATGCAAGATATTTGAAAATTATTACCTATGTTGTGTTGCTACTAATTAAATGAACATTTCAAGTCAATAAAAAAAATTCAGTCAAATACCCAAATAGAACATGGAAGAAAAAAACAAAATCAACGGGTTGCACTCCGGTACAAAAAAAAGGAATTTGACAAAAAAAAAGAAAAACATACGGACTGGATTTGAACCGAGGTCTTCTGGCTTCAATGCCACCCGTTTTCTAACCTGAGCTATTACAACTTTAGAAACGGTGGCGAAATTTCCCTTCGTATTCTAATGACATTGTAACAGTTTTTCGATGGTTACGTGTTCGTCTTACGAATTTTCGATCTGACGGTCACGTGTCCTGACGCGAGTTTAACATTTTTTATCCATCACAACAAGTTCACAAGGCCGCTATAGAAGTTTTCACTTTAAAAAATTCCGTGTTCTATGTTCTCCAAAATTCAGTGGCCTTACCTTTCAACGAAAACAAGTTCCTGCCAAAGAAGGGATCTGTCTTCTCGTCGACCAGAGTCCTGTGGTCGAGGAAATGCTCGAAGTCCTTGACGGTGATCTTCTTCAGTAGCTCGATGTCCTTGATCACCACCATCGGATTCAGGAACTCGTAGCGACCGACAAACCTAGTGAAAGAGAATGTTTATAGTTATACCTATTATTTAAAAGAAAGCAAGTGACAATAACAAGTTTCGAAGAATATTTTGCATGGGTGATGTGGAAAAGGTATAAAATAACTCTGGAAACACGAACAATAACGTTCATACGAATCCGATAAAATGAGTTTTACTTACTAACTGGACGTATGATATTTCTTAAATTTCTATTAGATTTTCTGTTAGGTTTCTACGGAGATGGAAACATATGGTTGGTGGTAGGACTTGTTCTTAGTCCGCCTGGCTAGTTGTCACAATATCTTATCTAAGTCTGACGCCATAACAATGATGTTTTCAGCATTATTGTGTTCAGTTAGAGATAAATAGCTAATTCCTCAGTGATTCGGGGAGTAGTGCGATTCCACCTTCAGCCTTATCACCACTTAACATCAGGTGTGATGGATGGCTAAGTGCTACACCCGTTGTGGATAAAAAAAATACCTACTAACTTATTTTTCTAGTGGAAACGAAAGAAATCCTGCTGATCAGCGGTGGGTCGAAGAGAGCTGATGATGATTAGTCCCTATTTTTTAATACTTAGCTCTATCTCCCATATTTTAGTATTTAAAAGCGATATTTCTCTCTCATTGGTAGAATACCTCTAAACATGGCGTAAGATATTGTTCGAGGTTAAACAATTTGCTTTTTTCTAGTATTAGATGGAACATCAATCTGAATACGCAAATCTTGAACTCACCTCTCATTCGGGAACGCACTATAAATCCTCTGGACTTGATCAGAGAAGTGTTCCATTCGGAAGATGACCCTGGTCATGTTGCCCAGCAGTGGGACGGGCTTGTAGTGCTTCACGCCATACGAGGAGAAGCGGGAGTACCTCTTGCGAAGGTAAAGGCCCAGCGCTGCTATCAGCACCACGGTCCATATTAGAAATAACATTACCTGGAACCAAACAACGGAATATAGTACATGATAATAATATAACTGAAAACACAAAGAGTAGGATTGAATTATACCAGCCTATTTTTCACGGTAACTAAAGGGTGTCTCAAAAGTAGGTATAGGATTTGAATTTCGCGCTATTTCCGAAATATTCAAGATGGCGGGTTGAAATTTGACATACGTCATCTTGACACATGTAAAATTAATCGTGGAGCGTTTCACAATAAAACAGCGCATAGAAGTTATACAAATATTTAACGAAAATTCACGATCAATTACAAACACTCGTCGAAAGGTCGAAAAATCTCGTAATTTCAAGAAGAGGTGATGTCAAATGGCCACCGAGATCTTGCCATCTGATGCCACTGGATTTCTTTCTTTGGGGCTACGTGAAATATAAAGTCTACGCCAACTATCCACAAAACATAGACAATATAGACAAAATATTCGCCGAGTTATTGGTGAAATAAGTAGCGAAATGTGTGAAATTAGCAGCGAAATATGTGAAAGTGTCATGAAAAACTTGCACACAGCAAAAATGCCCGTGGCGGTCATTTAGCAGATATTCTAACTATTCAGATAAAATTGTACAAGTCTCTTCTTTAAAATAAAATAAAACTACGAAGAAATTCCAATCCATGCGCGTTTTATTGAGACATATCATCCTATACCTACTTTTGGTACACCCGTTATTACAGTGATGTGAAGATCGGAAAATCTATATATTATAGGATTTGATTGCAAAACAGCTTAGGGACCGACAGCTTTTTTTTTGTTTTTAGTGCGGGCAAATGCAGTCTTTTCGTATACTGCTAACGGCATGTTGGACTCCGTCAGACACAGGCCTGTCTCTCGCTTCGTCCAGCCCTCCCGCCAAGCCTAATAGGCTTCGCGTCAGGGCTGGGCGCTTCCAACCCCTGCCCCGCCCCCTGACGAGCTCGAAAGTTCGAGAGGAAGCCGGACAGAAGGAAGGAGCCTCTTCTCAATCTCCCCATTATGGTTACCCACTCAAGAAATACTAGTTAAGTGTGTAAGTACCAAGTCGTTTCTTAACTTAGTATTTTTGAAGGTTGGGTTTGTTCAGCTTTACGACCAGTTAAATGGGATTTCATGGGATATCAAAAGAGATCACCTTTTTGTATCCAGAGGAGAATGCGGTCTTTAGGTTTACCAAATGGCATGTTGGACTCGGCCACACCCAGGGCATGTCCCTCGCCGCACCCAGCCCTCCCGCCAAGCCTAATAGGCTTCACGTCAGGGCTGAGCGGTTCTAACCCCTCACGTCAGGGCTGAGCGGTTCTAACCCCTGTCCCATCCCCTTGCGAGCTCGAAAGCTCGAGAGGGGGCAGGACTGGACAGAGGGAGGGAGCTTCCTCCACAACTCCCGATAAGGCCAGCCACTCGTGGTGGGCAGGCCAGATGGAGCGAACGGGAGTAGGCACCACTACCAACTAAACTCCTCTCGAAGACCTGCGCCTTCCCCGAGCCTGTGGGTATGTGTTAACACGCTCCACATGACCAGGGGAGAGTGGCCCGTTAGGGCTTCACCCTACAGGGGGGACATAAAACAATCCCATCTTCTGGCAAACTTAAATTATTATACAAGTGATTCGTTTCTGTTACATAACTTATTAAATAGTTAGAAATAGAAAGGCAAAAACAATGCTAATCAGATTAAAACGTTCAATGACTTCTTTATCAAATTTATCTGGATAATCATAATCATAGACAACGTTATCACATACCTAATTACCGAATCCAATTATGATAAATGCATGATGGTATCTTTTAAAACTATTTATAGACTTATACTTAACTAGGTATAGATTTACTTGAAGCAGATTACAAAATCTCATGAAAGTCAAAAGTTATACCTACCAAAACGGCAAAATAATTTCGATCGAATCAAAAGTTCTAAAATAAAGGTTATAATCCTAGCATAGTATCCAAAGCACGAAATACTATGGTAACCGTTATCGTGATCGTTTTAACCTGAGCAGTCAGTCAGTGTACCATCAACTTTAAGACAGCGATTCAAAAATAGCGCGATGCAGAATAGGTTCCTAAAATGAATTGCTTTCTTTCGTACTATGACCTTCTAAAACTGGATCGCAAATGAATTGCTAAATGTGAATGACCGAACGATTTGTGTCCTTATTTCTTCTACTCGTCTCTTTCACTCGATTCTGTCATGCCCGGAGAGTGAGAAAGACGGGTATAACCTGCAGGTGTCATGTTAGCTTGGTCGAGTTATAAGTCAAATAAGAGTACATGACAGCTTAGCGGCTGTGAAATGTCATTGAATGATCACTGAATCGCTGTTATTGATATTAAGCTGTCGTGGTACGAATAAGCGAAGCAAATAAGTTGTGCGATTCTCTAAAACTCAATCAACAAACTCGACGTTCTTTTTCGCCTGACCTTCACTTGTTTGTTATGAATTTGACATAAAGAGTCGAAGCTGAACGTCGAAGTGACGGTGAAACTTCGTAAGAGAATCGCACCCCAGTTTAGGTCCTAAACAAAACCGCAATAAGAGTTGATGGTAGGCACCCAGGGCACAGTTTATATATAAGCTAAAGTAGCATATAAATTTACTGTGCCCAGGGCCTCTTTCGTTCGTATACGGAACTGAAATTCAATATACATGTTTGACAGCAAGCACTGTGACAGCTTTTGAAGGACGGACGGTCTCAATAACCTATCCTCATTACGAGATTGGCTTAATAAAGATTTGTTGCCTATAGATATTTCTGTTAGATGACGGGAAATAACAACAGTTGTCTAGTTACAGATCCATAGTAGGCCTATCTCTTACTGAAGATAGATTATTGAAATCGGCCGTCAGTTACCTACTATTCGAGTACCTTAACGATAAGTAGTTTTTCATGCTAGGTAGTTATACACATACAGAAAAGTCGGTGTTTGTATTGTTTTATTTATTCAAGCCTCAAAAATAAAACGAACTAAGTAATTAGTTGAAAATCAAGCTATATAGGTAAGTAAATGGCAATACAATAAAAATCTCAGAGAGGATTTAAGAAACAGCAATATACAGGTATTATAGGTAAGACACTAAGATAAAATGTAAATAAACTACTACTTATACGCTGAAGGAGTAAATGAGTAATTAGTTTAATAAGTAAACAACAAAAATAAAAAAACGTTAATTATTTATGTTGCTATAGTTTGTTGACAGTGATGTCTAATCAGGCAACTTTTACTGTTAATGAGAAAATTATATTTTATCTCGGACTTTAGTTACGAGGTGCTGTTTTAATACAAGCCAAAAATTCTGTTTATTTTTGGTTTTAGGCTTTCCTTGACAAAAAGCCAATCACAAACTATCGTGTTTTTGATAAGTATTGAATTGACTGTATTTGGGTAGATGGTTTATATGGATATTAATTTAAGTTTTAAGTCACAATTCTTTAATATTATTATTTGCTTTTATTGTAACAAATAAGAATGAACTGAATGAACTTTAACCGCCGACCAGGTAGGTACTACGAGATCAATCTTATATTTTTATGAAGTAAGTAATTAAAAGCACCCCAACATCATAGTACCAATCATTTGAAATGTAGGCCAAGCCTCTACATAGAGTAAAAAGAAAACAAAGCTACCAAAATAAATATTTGAGAGATTACATAAAAAAACTCACTGGATTTGTTATGTAAACACTGACACTTAAACACTTAGTAGTGTAACCGGTTTGACTGCCCGTGCCCGCGTTACACCTGACGGTCGGTTTTACACTGCGCGGGCGCGCCGGCCAGGACCTCTTATATATGCATACATAAATTCTCTCCATTGGGCTGTGATTATATAGGTATGTCCGCTTATATTAAATACAGATAATAACACTTGTCTCTTATCTTTGTATGTATGTTTAATGTTATCAGTGCTATTAACTAGCATTCCATATTTAGGCATAGATTTTCAGTTTTCATAAGTTGTGAAAGACACATTATTTCATTATGCTTCAGGAATCAAAAGCGGTGCTTGTGGGTACCTGTGGGAAAGTAACTTTAAAAATATAGATAAGTAATTATGGTTTAAAAATATATGTATAGTTAACATTTGGTTTGTGGTTCGGTTTAAGAAAGGAGCCCAATGGATAATCCTACTTATCCTACCAATATTATAAATGTGAATGTTTAGATGTTTGAATGTTTGGATGCTTGTTGCTCAATCACGCCAAAACGGCAAAATTTTGAACACAGATACTTTGTAGTCTGGAGAAGAACATAGGCTACTTTTTATCCCGGAAAAATATCACACTCCCGCGGGATAGCGTCGTGTAATCCACGCGGTTGAAGCCGCGGGCGGAAAGCTAGTGCTTAATAAAATCTATATTATTTGCAGAAAATATAAATATCCAAATACACACACGCGTCTGTCAAAGATCTAGCACCATCGGTCTTGCATTAGGTACACGTATAAAACGGCTTCCCCCGACCCTAGCCAGAGCAACGATTTACTTTGCAGGAACCTACCCAGCTAACACCCTACTATATCATCATCATCATCATCAGCCATCATTATGCTAATAATTAATAGCCGATCACAGAGACAATCCATGTAAACAATTTAGGTAATCAAACATCTCAAAGCCAGATAATTGCACCTAGTTTCAGTGCCTATTCCACAGTTGACTGTTAGTTAGATACTAACTTTCGGCATAAGTTAAGATTAAAGTAAATAAATGTCAGTAAACTTAACTTGGATATAAACCGGAATGGCTAAACAGGCCCTCAGTAAGTATATCGACACGTATTTATATCAAGTAGAAAAAAAGATAATATTACGCCGCATTGTTACAAAAATAGAATAACTAACGTCCGTCACCTTGATAAATAAGGCGGATCAATACATATATAAGTATTTTAATGAAGGACATAGGTATACATTTATTTGAGCTTTTGAAAACTAGGGAAAAGCATCATTGTAAATTAAAATGTGTATTGTTGAAAAACCTTTTCAAATACTGTTTATTTAACGCAATTAAACATTACAGTTTAGTAATTTTATAAGTAAATGAAACCAAGTCTTAGAAGGCTTTGCTTACAGTGACCAATAATGATTTATTATTGACTAACGGATCCTCGCGGTTTTACCCGCGTGGTACCCGTTCCCGTTGGAATATCGGGAAAAAATATAGCCTATGTCACTCGAGAAGAATGTAGCTTTTAATGGTCAAAGAATTTTCAAAATCGGTCTTGTAGTTTCGCAGCCTATTCGATGCAAACAAACAAACAATCAAATCTTTCCTCTTTATAATATTAAGTACCTAGTGCTTTTAGAAAATGAAGTATTAGAAAAAACTAGTGAAAGATCGTGGGTTCGAGTCCCATCGGAGCTAGTTGTGATTGTGAGACGGGTCGATTTTTTCTAATCCTTTCTTAGAAAAATGGAAAATAAAGTATTTAGAAAAAATCGACCCGTCTCACAACCAGCTCCGATGGGACTCGAACCCACGACCTTTCGCTTCCGGGCGACTGCTCTAACCACTGCGCTACGGAGTCGTTACGAGAAGCGTCGAATTTATCAAATACTTCTTACACGCTGTATAGCGAAAGGTCGTGGGTTCGAGTCCCATCGGAGCTGGTTGTGAGACGGGTCGATTTTTTCTAAATACTTTATTTTCCATTTTTCTATGATAAAAATTGCATTGTGAATGCAAAAAAGTAAAAATTTAAATAACTAATCCTTTCTTTCCAATAATAAAATATGTAGCAAGTTTTATAAATGTGAGAAATGTGACAGTTTAGGACTTTCGCGCTAATAGTACGAGATCCCACTGTATTTCACGGAGTTTGTATGAAAAACAAAGTTATTTTTTGCTGGCGAAATGTGGTAGTGGTATTTTTTTAATACTAGCGGCCACATTTTCATAGGCAACCCTATTTTTATATATTCTCCTAATCTATACTTATATTATAAAGAGGAAAGATTTGTATTTTTGTATGTAACGAATAAACTCAAAAAGTACTGGACCGATTTAGAAAATTCTTTCACCGTTAGAAAGTTACAGTCTTCCCGAGTGACATAGGCTATATTTTATCCCGATATTCCCACGGGAACGGGTACCACGCGGGTGAAACCGCGGGCGGCAGCTAGTCATAGATATACGTAAAATGAGGTTTTAGCGAAAACTCGAGCGCACTAGTTTGCAGTGGTGCCACTTCCTTTTTAAAGCTTTCCGTGTGGCTATAGCGACTCGCCAAACACACGCACACCCTATCCTGAATATCCCTATCGGTTATGCATTGAACTACCGTATTATAATAGGTAACGAGTCAGTGATAGGGTCTCTGACTGAAAGGCGCGACCCCAGACACACAAAAATTGTAGGAGTGAGCGGATATAAGGTGTTCGTGGTAAACTCCTCGACTAAATCGAAATGTGTCTCTTTCTCTGTCTCTTTCTCTTTCTCTGTCTCTGTCTCTTTCTCGTTCTCTTTCTCTTTCTCTGTCTCTTTCTCGTTCTCTTTCTCTTTCTCTTTCTCGTTCTCTTTCTCTTTCTCTTTCTCTTTCTCTTTCTCTTTCTCTTTCTCTTTCTCTTTCTCTTTCTCTTTCTAAACCAACCCTAAAATACTTAGACTTTTCTGTAACTTAAAGTTATAAACTTAAAGCAATTATAATAATCTATTGACAAAACTTAACCGCGACTGAAAAGATTCCACTTTACAACCTCATTTCCGGTCTTTCTTACTGAAAAAGTGAAAATATAATAATTATGTCTATTTGTAGTTATTTAATTCGGAGTAAAGTAGATTTTAAAATGTTAAATATAATTTTGATTGTAATTTACCGTGATTAACGGTATTTTAAACCGGTCAAAGTAAACTTGAGGAAAATTATAAACCTGCAACGTTGAGAATAAGTTGTGCAAGACCAGCCGGCGAAATAAGGCATCAACCGAATGAAATTGTGGTGAAATTTTGTAATACGATATATCTGATTTTTCGTATTACCTATTTTCACTTGATTGTTGTTATGCTTTAAAACCAAACTATCATTTGTTTTGTTTTTACCAAATATGCAATATTGCGTCAGATTAGTGAAAAAAAAATTTGTTAGAATTATGCACGAACTGTTCATTGAAATAAAACAACTTTTTACGGAATCACGCATCACACGTATACATATTTCGAGTTTAAAACGTCGGAAAAACACTAAAAATCCTTTAAAAACACAACTAAAAATTACCAATTTATGTGGGCAATATAAGCGGGATTAAATCCGTAAAATGTGATTTTATTTAAAGTTATGCATAATAGTTACCAACAACAGTAATAACATACCTACAATAAGATAACGTAACAAAAATGTCGTTATTTTTTTTATATTATAAAAAGGCAAAATTTGATTGTTTGTTTGATTGTATTGATTAGGCTCCGAAACTACTGGACCGATTTCGAAAATTCTTTGACCCTTAGAAAGCTACATTTTTCCCGAGTGACATAGGCTATATTTTAACCCGATATTCCCGCGGGAACGGGTACCACGCGGGTAAAACCGCGAGGATCCGCTAGTCTTATTAAATAAATACATAATGTAGATGCCGAACAAGTGAAAGTGCCCTCGGTGCTGCTTTAAGGCTTGAGCACACCAAACGCAGGTCAGAAGAAGCGCTGTTTGAATGCGGGCCCGCGCAAGTTGTAATACAAGAAACTCTATGAACTACGTCACACTAAATTTGAACGCGGGCCCGCGCTCAAACTGCTGCGCCGCGCCGAGCCGCACTGCTACTGCCGGACTACAAACGGCGCGGGAGCGGGGCAGAAGCAGCGCAGGTGCGGCGCAGAGCAGTTTGAGCGCGGGCCCGCGCTGTTGTATAACTATTGCGGCCATGTTAGCATGACACACTGAGGCAGGGCGTTCGCAGTGCAGCGCAGCGCGTCGAAAGCAGATGGTACGAAATAAAGCAATTCATTTTAGGAACCTATTCTGAATCGCAACAGTTTTGAATCGCTTTCTTATAGTTGATGGTATGCACCCTGGATCCTGCAGTTCCGTTTGACGGTAAAATGTGGGGTCTGTACTGTAGTGTGCTTGAGATGGAAGTACTTTATTTCAATCAATTTTGACTACTGGTGATCGGCTTCCATTATCCACCTATCTCCAATAGGTACAGTAAGGCCTAATGTTTACGTAACCGCACGTCATGTGCATGCTTTCGACAATAGGGTATTTTACTGTTGTTGAAATGTAGATATTTAATGATGACGTTAAAAAATATTGCAATAAAGAATACCAAATGTGAAAAAATAATATGAATCTGTTTTACAATAAAAGAATTATAGTCTGTTTGATTTTGACTATAGCTGTCTCTTTCTAAAACGAAATCTTCTATGGCGTGACTATGACGCTACTAACCCACTGACGTCACTAAGATAGCGTCCTGTCCTTGTCTAATTATAAAGTTTGAAGTCCTATATCTTTGAAAATATTCAAAATAATTCAAAATGAAAACTTGTTTTGTGTACCTAATATTTCGAAAAACATTTTAAAGAAATAAAAAAAAATCAGTAAAATACCGTATTGACGATTGCATGACGAATGCTTGCATGTTGCTCAGAAACAATTAAAACTGTGTCCACGGAGCCGCGCGCACCGCATGACGAACGCATGATGAGGGGCTGCCGCAACGCCACATTCATGAGGCGACGCTGCCGCACCGTGGACACAGTTTTTATTGTTTCTACGTAAGATGGAAGCATTCGTCTTGCAATCGTCATGCAATCGTCAGCGTAGGTCTAAGAGATTTATTCCTTGGATTTTTTATCAGTTAAAAACATAGCTGTAGTAACGTATTCATGATACTTACATAGGTTTTTCTGTAGGCCAATCTCTGCCTAAGTAGAGATACATTAATTAATTTACTGAAACATTCCTTAATTTGATTTTCAACCTGTTAAATTTTCTTTGACGTAAATGTATTTGTTGTCTACGACAAAATAGCTTCAATTATCTTTAAGCTTGTAATCAATTCATCTACATTAAATCTTATCGTAGTTAAGCATATTCATCGTTGTAATTATAATTCAGTGGGTGATTAATATATTATTATTTTCTGCCCTGTGAGGCACAATTATTGTATCTTGCGACACATTAATTAAGCTGAAAACAGGTCTTATTAAGATCGTCCATTCCTCTCTATACTACTTAAAAATAATGGACTATGTTCCTGAACGGAACAGGCCTGTCATTAGTGTAACTCAGGGATTTAGAGTTACCACAGCAAATAGGCTTAACATCAACATCATCATCAGCCATTCTGAGTCCACTGCTGAACATAGGCCTCCTCCTTTCAGCGCCACAAAGAGCGGCTGTAGGCTTTTGCAGCCAACGGCTTCCCGAAACCTTCACCAGGTAATAGGTCCACCTTGTGGGGGGCCGTCCTAAGCTGCGTCGTCCAGTTCGTGGTCCCCAATCCAGAACCTTGCTTCTCACACGGTTGTCAGTTCTGTCGGCGATGGTGGCTTGCCCATCGCCACTTCAACTTCGCTACTGGAGCTATGTCGGTAGCCTTTGTTCTTCTGCGGATCTCTTCATTGCGAACCTTATCACGAAGAAAGATACCGAGCATAGCTCTCTCCATAGCTCGTTGGGTCACTCTGAGCTTGTTTAAAAGGCCAACTGTCAGAGACCACGTTTCAGTGCCGTATGTCATCACTGGCAAAACACATTGCTTGAAGACTTTGGTCTTTAGGCTCTGCGGGAGACGGGACGACAAAATATCGCGCTACTTCGTACACCTTTAACACGATCGACGACCGATTTGGTGCAGGGGTCAACTACCTGCCTTCTGCGCCAGACGTCTCGGGTTCGATTCCCGAACAAGACAAATATTTGTGTGCATGAACATGTCTATTTGTCTTGGTCTGGGTGTTTTCTATGTATATTAAGTAATTTCTATGTATTTAAACAAAAAGTATTTAAGTATATATTTATCCGTTATCAAGTACACGTAGACACAGTTTCTTAAGAAATTAACTACGGGCTTAGATAATTGGTGTGATTGTGAGAAAATATTTATTTATTTACTTCCCGAACGCTGCTCACTCGGTTTCTTCGTGCCACGTCTTTAATCGCTGTTAGCAAATATTTACTTAATTGAGATAGGTAGGTATAGTAAAAAACACGACGGCCTCGTTTTTAGAATCGATGCTTTAATTCTTGGCTATTGTACTTTATTTTATAACTTGTTTAGAAGTAATATTCGTACACATACGATACGACGTCGCATATCGTGCTACGAACGTGGCATCGTTTCACGAACGTCGCCGTCGTATCGTGGAAATCTACGACGTTTAACCTACACTATTTAACTAGGCATTTTCGAAATATTTTTTTTCAATTTGTATTGTAATCGAAAATCACAATAATTTAATACTATTTAAAGTACAGCGCCATCTAACATTATGTCTGAGACCTATAGAAAACATGAAAACTTTCTGCGTAGCAAACTGTCGTAGCAAGGCTGGTACACACGTTCCGATCCGACCGCCGATTTAGTGCGGACGAACTTCGCTGCAAATCTGATCTGCGCTACACACTTTCAAACCATGTCTGCCGCACCCAAAGATATTATAATATAACAAGATTGCGCACTCATGAGTTACAGCCGAGCCGAGCGAGATAGGCCTATTATGGTGTGCGTCCCTCTCTAATGAGAGAGACGTGAGTGACTACACGATTTGGTTTTTTCGAGGACAATTTATAGATAACCAGACTTGGCTCACGTGGAAATCGAACACCACGCTTCCTAGGGCGCTCTTGTAGCTAAAAAAAACATACATTTAAACATCCGAACTCACTTTCTATAATATTAGTTAAGATGAGGACTCCGCGCGGCAAAGCATAGAGGGTACTTTGCATTACTTATGAGGCAATAATGTGACAATCGACACATACACATATGCTTTATAAGCATACTTACTTTTGAACCGACTTCAAAAGAGGAGGTTGTCAGTTTGACCTGTATGTATGTTGCTAAAATGGATAGAAATAAAAAGTCCACGTACAGTAAAAAAAAATCTGTTTATTAGTTAGACTATACATTGCTAAACAAAATTGTCTTGCGGATCTTTTGACGCATGGAGGCTTTGTGTCCAATTAATTTTAAAGATCGTTTTTTGCATACCTACTTTTTTAACCATAAATTAAAATACAGATGTTATAATACATTTAATAAGTTCTGTTTCATGCCTATTTTCTGATAAAGTTCTTCTTCTTTTTCTTCTTCTGCTGAGTATTGTGTAATTTTTTTCAGGTATGACGTTAAGCCAACCTTTTTTAATTTCTTCATCTTTAGGAAATCTGAAACAATGAAAATTAATGTTTGGGTTAAGTAAGAAAGTAAATTCCCGTCTATAGATTACAAACGAAATGGACACCCTACTATACGCAAGAATAAAACTTTGGTTAAATACTTACCTATGAAAAGATACACCGCTAGGTTTATATGATTCGCTTTTGCATCCTTTCACACATCAAGTGAGAACCATTTTTATTGATTTAAACGTAATTTTAAAATGATAATTAAGATCCACACACTAACTTTACACACATAAATTAATTTGCCGTCGCCATATTGATGATGTTTTTATTTTTATTAAAATTGTCCAGACGCAAAGTGTTGCATATTTATTATAATTAAAACTACCATAACACCGACTCTTACATTAAACAAGTAGTTTTTCAAGGTTTTAAATAATACAAATGATATGGACTTTATTATTATCAGCTTAACATTCCTTTTAATTAATTAATATTTTGAAAATTCTCGAGAACAGGAAATATGAATTTGAATTTAGTTCTACTACAACCAAAAAAATTTAATGGTGGCAGCCCAGAAGACAAGGATGCAATCCTATTTAGGAGCCTCTCGCTCGGCTCGTTTTTCCGTATATCGAAATGTCAAATGAAAATTAACCTTATTGTAACTGCATAGAATCGAATTGACATTGCTTTTATTTTCATAGTGCACAATCTTGTTATATTATAATATCTTTGGCCGCACCAAATCGGTCGGTGCTACACACGTTCTGATTTGGTCTGCCCGCACCAAGCTGTAGAGCTGCACAGGTGTTGCCAATCACCCAATATTAATACTAATTTAGAATTACTTACTGAAAACATCGATTTGCCTGCAACCTGCAATAGAAAGTAATATTTTCAGTTTTTTATTATTTTAAATTGTAAAGAATTAATTAAGTAATTTATTTTTTGATTTTCTGTAATTTTCAATAAAATAAGTAAGTACAAAAACTTGCTAAAAAACTCAATGCAGCACTTCTTGATGAGGTGTTATGCCTTCTTTATATATATTTAGATTTACGACAATATGCGAGTTATAAAATAAAAAAAAAATGAAAAAAACTATTACTTAAATAAAATAATCTTTGCATAAATGGGCAGATTTAAACCTTTCGCTCGTTCAACCCTACAAAACTTATAAATGAGAATTAAGTTGAATCCCCCCTGAAAATCATCTCACTCTCTCATCTCACTAAAACATTTCTACGGTGGTGGCGTGTATGGCGGGTCGTAACGTTCCCTAAAATATGGTTGAGCGAAGCGATGGCTGGTTCATGCGTCATGCTCGTGAACGGGTGCTCCCAGTGGGAATGGGTCTGCTCTTATCTGCTTGCCTTAAAATGTGTTTTCTTTTGTTTTTATTCATTTTATTAAGAATTACATATGAAACATGTATGGCGCAACTTGCAGTATATAGTAGAATTGTCTTTTGTTTTTAACTAATATTAAAGCTTTAAGTAGAGTTCCTAAGTAATTGAAAATTGTTCACCGGGGCGCTATGATCATTAGTTCGCCTATACTTAACTGTATTTATCATAACCCATTGTGTAATTGTGATGGAAACTGACCATAGTCATACCATGTTAAGGTCATTTTTCAATTTGACGACTCTGTATGAAATAAAACAGGGAGAAAAATACAACCCTTGGAGTTTCTTGCCGGTTCTTCTCCAAGGTCTCCCGCTGTAGGGTTTGCGAACCGATGGCGTTGCTTCTATGACGTTCACAAGTATTGTAAATAACAATCTAAATTGAATAAACAAATTTGAATCTTTGAATCCCTCAAACGTATTCTTTACGCCTTAAATATTTCCCTCTTCTGCCTAAATCTAGGGAAAATCTCCAAAATTGTCAACACCTAGTTGATCCGGTCGGGAGCCTACATACGTTCCGATTTGGTAGGAAGTGAAGTTCGTGCGAACCAAATCTGGCCAGACTGCGTCAAACACATTAAGTAATAACTATGGTCGGACGACTACGCTACAAACGTTCAGATTTGGTTCGGAGCAGACCAAATCGGCGGTCGGATCGGGACGTGTATAGAGCCTATGCCTTCAAAGCATATATACACTTAGTTTGCGTTTAAACTGAAAGCCGCTAGGTGGCCGAAATTTTCAAAGAGGAAGAAAATTTTGTTTTCGATGTTTAGTATTTTTTGAAAATGTTGAAACTTATAAATAGGTAAATAATCATTGTATCTGTATTTATTGTATAAAATGTAATGGTAACGACTTAATTCAATAATTATTTAACTATTTTACTTGCAGAGCAAGGTTATTGTAATTGTTTTTTCCGAAAACATTTCTATCATGGAATGCTTGGCTAATATATGCAGCAGTTGTACCTTTGATATTTTGATCTAATTTAACTTTTTGTGTCACAAAATGAATAGGTAATTGAAGAACAAATTATCTATAATTTGTCACAGGTTCCATAAAACATCACGTGTAAACCTTATCAGGCTAATTTAGTTCGGTGCAAAGGAGCTGAAGAGCCGCGTTCGCCCACGGGTGACCCCGTGAGGTGGAAAAATGGATCCCACACCCGAAATAACTCGATCTCGGATCACGTGTAGCCTGCGGGTGTACTGTACCCCGTGAGCGTACGAGCGGGTGTACCCCGTGAGCGGGCCGTACTTGCGGCACCCTTATACCGTGTGGCAATGTTAGAACATAGTACATAAGGTAAGTCAGTAACGCAATTTGGTACAAATGCTGTAAATAGTGCACAGTGCACTTTCTACAGCATTTATTGTTATTTTAGGTTTATAATCGAAGACTTCAATAGGAGCAATGAAATCTGCTTTCTCACTTTTTAAATATTCACGGGTAGGTACTTACTACTTTCTAAGGTAGTTAAATTTTACTGGGGTTAGGTGGGGTGGGGTTAGGTTATTTTTTATTTTTTTGTGGGTCGTTTATCCACGGTAAACAACCCACAAATTCAAGCTTGAATTTAGGTTTAGATGCTATAGGTACTCAAGGATACCCTATCATAAGAAACTTATTCCTATCCTACTATGATTATAAATGTGAAAGTTTGGATGTTTGGATGTTTGAATATTTGTTACTCAATCACGCCTAAACAGCTGAACGGATATGGCTGAAATTTGGGAAACAGATACTTTGTAGCCTGGAGAGGAACATAGGCTACTTTTTATCCCGGAAAAATATCACACTCTCGCGGGATAACGTCGTGTAGTTCACGCGGGCGAAGCCGTAGGCGAAAAGCTAGTTTTCAATAAATATGCTGTTCTTTAGACATAGAGGTATAGAGTAAAATTATTACGCAATTAAATAAGTATATGATTTCATCAATTAATCCAAGTACCTAGCTGCTGTATTTTTTATATTAAAAGTTAAACTTAACCAAGAGGCCGCTGGCCTTTGGACTAAACTGGGTAAACCGGCGGCACACGGTCAATAAAGACAATTTCTTGGGTGATCTACGATGGCAACTATAGCCTTTACTTTGTAAACAGTAAGTATTTATTATACATATATTTCTTACCACGTTTATGTTACTCACTCGACGCCAAATCACGTGGACCCATCAGTGTTTCTTTCTAACCTCATGACCTCACGACGAGTACCTATAAGTTATAGAAAAATGGAAAATGAAGTATTTAGAAAAAAACGACCCGTCTCACAACTAGTTCCGATAGGACATCCCATCCCATCCCATAAAAATAAAAATTGCATTGTGAATGCAAAAAACTAAAAATTTAAATACTTACCTATAAGTTAGTATAAATATGTATAAGTTATAGTTGAAACATTACCTAGGTACTGTGGTATCATATTGTGAATGTATGATACCTCCTTGCTTTGTCTATGGCCTATTGATTCTTTATAGTGTTCAAAATATCGAACGTAGTGTCATACGCGAGTAATTTGTTTTAGTCGATTCTGCCCTTGGCGCTGGAGTAGTTAGGTTCTTATGGCTGTGAGACCGCAGTAAAATTTTTATTTCTCTCAATTCTGCTTTTATTCAGTTCCCATCGTTATAAGCCCTTACGTGAGCGTCGCAGTACTCATCAAATCCTTATCTTTGCGCGTGCTTTTGTAGTTTTCACACCGGTTTCAATGCTGCTTCATCTAGCCGACATTAAAAAACATGTTGCTAATTTGACTAGACTTTAATTTGGGAATCCATTGGGAAGCGAACCCAAAACCTCTGGGTACCGGTGGTATGTATCACTAGACCACAGAGGCGGTTAAAATATTCAATCTTTTCGAAGTAGTTTTAAATAAAACGAACGAATAAAATTCCTAATGATCTTGAAAATTAAATCAAACAAACAGGAAATAATATTTTACAAGTAAGCTAGCATTAATTTAAGGCAAAATTGTTTGTCTGATGTTTAAAAAAGCAGTTGTGGCCAAGCGTGAGCGGTCACGTGTCCGGCGCGCCGCGGCCGAGCACGCGGCGAGCACGCGACGAGCCTCTTAGATAACCTGTTATGTAACTAGCTAAATTAATGACAGACTATTAGAAAAAAAATCGAGATCATTATGCCTTCTGTAATGGCGTTCCTATACCTTGCTGTTTCATCGTGAAGTAGGAAAGGTCGGTGACACCAACTCTTTTAAAATCAGGATACATTCAGGCTCGTTTTCAGGCTTTCCTATCTCCTATCAGGTTTTCCTATCTTGTGTTGTGTTAGACTTATCTTATGAGTTCTTAAATTTTGCCATATACAGGGTTAATTTTTGAACACCATCCAAATGTTTAAGCTCGTCTCAGAATCTGTAAGTGATCAACTTTCTCCTAGAAACATGGGTCGAAATATGACATAAAATTCTTGACTCTTCATACAAATCAGACTGATCACCCGATCGATTTAGTATGGGATGTCCAAAAAATTTTGACGTCTTTCGACCCACGTTTCTAGAAGAAAGTTGTTCACTTACCGATTCTTAGACGAGCTTAAAAATTTGGATGGTGTTCAAAAATTAACCCTGTATACTTGTATTAGGTACCTACTGTCAAGTTTTCTGAGCGATCTTCAGTAAGAGTTGTTTCTTAGACATACAACTTCTCATACAAACAACACAGAGCAAATAGGATCTACATATTATAAGTTATATTAGTTTAGACTTCCAAAAAAAGCGACATTTATTCATTAGGTATAAAAGGTCTTTATGAAATTATCTTCATCGTCTTTATACCTATAACCTATGAAATTGCCGTTTTTTTCTCACGTGTTCATTGATCTCTATTTTTTTATTATTATCAATACGACAATAATATCAAAATAACCTAATAGTAAGTTTAAAAAATAGAGCATGTCGTAATGTTAAATATCTAAAAAAAGAATAATTAATTACGCGTCTAAAATTTTTATAAATGCTTCAAAGTATTGGTTGTCGTCAATTTGACTGCTTCGTACAGTTTTTTTTATCTAAGGCAGTTTTTTAAATCATATTTTTTTTTTATAATTTAGGAAAAATTATATTATAGGCATTAGTAAGATTAATGTTGTATGATCATATCTCTAAACTTTCGTTGAATTCGGAGGTCACATGTCCAAGAAATCCACAAATACCTATCTTTGTATGATAATTCCAACTTCCTATAATTTCCCCATAGAAAACGACAATTTCATAGAAAAAAATGGGTATATCAGTCCCACAATGCAAACGAAATCTTGAAGCTTTTGAATTATTTGAAATTATGGTAGGGTGTTTTATTCCGTGTGAGGTAAAAGAAAAACAAAATATTTATGTCACATACATAAATCTTATAATTTTCGTCTTATTTCACATAAAATTCAGAAATAATACAATAAAATCTTCTCTTACATTGCACAGTAAAACAACAGATTGTACTTATATCTAGAAAGAAAATACAATTAGTAAATTCAAAAATAGGGTAACAAAATAACGTACTTTATGTACCTACATTGGACTATTTTTTTGTCAATAATACGATATAACAAATAAATATGTGTAAGCCACGTCAAAGCTTTGGAAAATCATAATAATTTTAAAGCAAAATCACACACAATAAAAATAAAAATAGAACTTTTTCAATCATTCATAACTGCATAAACGTGAATTTTTAAAAGTATTAAAAGAAACAAAAACAAGTATAAATAAAACCAAAAATAAATCATTAACCCTTGCATATGACGGGGCTAGTTCAGAAAAAAATATTAATTTTTGGCACAAATTTATTACACTTTTATTAATTTATAAAAAGGATCTAGATTGCACCAAAGTTTTAATATATAATAATTGAAACACGTTACATACATGTAAAATCGAAAATGTCATCGTTTATATCCATTCAACGATTAAATTTGTAAAATTTACTATGACTATACAATATAATGCATGCTGTAAAAATATTTGAGTTATTTTTTAGCTAATGGATTAATTATGTCCAAAATAATAAAAAATACATGATCCCTTTTTATTTAAAATCGTTTTCATGGACTTAAACAATAACATATACATTTACAATTTATATAAATCGTTGTATATTAAGACACAACTTTGTACTGAAGTTACAACAAATAGAGTGTGTATTAGGTAAATACAGGCCTGCTATTATCATGGTATATGTGATGGTACAAAATGGGGATACTTATAATAATAAATTGATCGATAAAACCTTACAATAATGTATAATACATAATCAGTCAGAAGTTACACAGGAAATTAAACTACATTGACCCAAATTGGGACCCGGACACACTGATTAATCTGAACACTTTGGAATTCACAAATTATTGTCTAATGGGGGACTTATGTTCAAAAATGCCCGAACTAGTTAATATAATTAATATACCTATCAAACTCAATTGGTGTCGATTTCTTATTCAGTACAACAATGATGTAAGTACTAATATTTAGGTATACATATACATGACGTGTCATAAATTGATTGTCTCGTCCAGCAGGCCTGTGTGAAACATACCTACCTACCTTGGAAGTATTACGTCAACAACAAATGTATGCCCTTTAAATTTACGTATAATTCGTTCAAATAATAATGCAAAATTGATCTTGCCACTACCAATTATCGGCCATTCCGAAGGAATCACCATGGAAAGGTAAATAAATCTAAAAACATACCTAATTAATTCGAAAATAATTATACTTACTTCAAATAATTACAACATAATAAGTTCTTTATTATTATTCTCTTACAATTATCAATTATTATGTATCTCAACAGAAAAAGGTGTTTATATACAGAAACGAAATCTTCAATTTTATCTTACATCACAGCAATCGCCTGAGAGACTCAAAACTTAACACTAAAATTACTTCCCACTTGAGTCTAGCGTTCTTTTAAAAGGACGCTAGACTCAAGTGGGTTTAAAAATGTCAAAAATTATAATATTTTTACGGTTATAAATTCTTATTAAAAAAAACAACTTTTTGTTGAAACTAATCTTTGGTCTCAGATCTCTTTTTGTCATTTTACCTCTGCGCCAATCTACTTAAATATACTTTTAACATCTAACACTGAGACGGGAGAAAAGTCAAACTTTGTTCTTCTGCATTCGACAATAAAAATCATACATATTAAAATTCATTAGAAATGTTACGTGGAGAAATGATTTAAATGGTGATTCCGCATTAAGTACATTCAAAATAAGTAACAAGTATGGCATCACTAACTATCTATTACTCGTAATCGTAATAAGAATTAACTTAAAAATCATACTTAGTTATAAATAAGATTGGAATGTTCGAAATATTTGTTCAACTAGTCTATTTTGCTCTCGCAAATGGTAACAACGATCAAAACATTAAAAATACTTTATCAAAAATCCTAAACGACGACGTCACAAACTTGAGCTCGGACGCGCGAAATCTCATCGAGACTAAATCGCAAGAATACATAAAAATCACTTAAAAAAATAATATGGACACTTCAACAACCGTTAATTGACGGGATAACTCACCATCCAACAACTATACAATGTATAACGTGCACGATACAACCATCAACTATGCCGAGCTTACTCTAGTCACACCCATAACATTTCCGGAAACACCTATCTAATCAACGTAACCGTGTCTGATCTTTCTAATACCGTCGGATGCCTTCTCACTCTTAGATAATACTGTAAAGAACCTAATCCCTCAAACGTTCCTCACAACACCTCGCGAATTATTTCTAAGAGCGTCAGGATCAAGGGAACTCTTTAAAATGCATTAAGTAAATGTTTCACCTCCCGGCAGTCCGTTAATAATCTATGTAGTACCTACCTAACCAATAAATATTCTAATCAGGGAAATAAAATGTCATTTCATTGAAATCATCGTGTGCTTCTGAACCTTGGACGATAACTCAAAAGTGCGTGTTTAAAGGAACCCTCTTTCCACTTCGACCGTACACCTTCTTTGATCCGTCCTGAGCATCATCGTGTGGAAGGTATTCAACAATTCTAACCTACGGTTTGTCTTAAACTAGGAGTAGACTATTTCGCTGACTTCTGTTTCTGACTTGACCTTGACGGCGGTGCTGGCGCAGGTTATGTCAGGGCCCTTGGGTCCAAACTGGTAGACCAGGCGCGCGGTGGGCACGGAGACCAGCACCAGCTGGCGGTAGTGGTACCTCATGGCGCGGCTGAACTTCTCGAAGGTCATGTTGTCGTTCTGCTTCATCTGACCCCATAGCTTCGCGACTTCATCGGGTTTCACGAATCTGTAAACAATTGAAAGTCACGATCAATAAAAGCATTTAAGGGTTTTGTTTTTAAAACTATGAAGGTTGCATGGTGGAATATGACATATGACATGAATTCAGAACAAGTGGAAAATATTAGGCTTATTCAATCGAAAAAATCGAAAATTTTATCATACAATGAAATAATAATACATTTTAACATCGTTATGGTGTTCATGTTGTTGTAGCAGTCGTCATTAAATACTAATTAATCAAACCAGTGACTACCGTTGAACATGATATATTGTAATTTCCATACTGTTTTAACTATAATGCGTGAAATATGCGCGTTAGTAAATTACAAATGACCAATGTCATTAGCTGATTGCACTGGCTGCAATATGGGTCGCGAACGATTACCATTTGCAAATCAAGTGTGAGATAGCATATCCTCTACTGAAAATCTTATGTTATATCATATTCAATAAGTAATAAACTGTATGTAACGAACGATACTATATTTTTATGATAGTAATGACTTATGTTTATACTTTTGAGAACTAATGAGTCGATTTGAATTCAAATGCCTTAAGAAGTATGTCCGCATTGCAAAACCTGATTATAAAACATTATTTAAGGTATCTCAGATATTACATAAGTTTTATTAATGATTATAAAGTCAAGTTCAACTGGAATAACTAATAACATAGCCCCTCGTGCAATTTTCTCATTAAATGGATTCCCCGCCTTTATAGAAGTGGAGTCAGTAGCTATGGCATATATAGCGGTCGCATTGGTGTCAAGTTCTGATGCAAAATGTCCAGTTAATTGTGATCGGAGTCAAGGTCGCCTTGTCGCCGTCATTACCGGCCTGAGGAGCGAGGATCTACCGACATAATATTATATAGTTTATGACAATGAGCCTATTCAGGCGTCCGTGCCCTTGGCGAGCCAATGAATCGGTGCGAGAATCTATAAAGTGGAATAGTCGTGCAATATTACTGCTGCACTCTTTCAGTCATTGCTTTAAATTACTTTGTGAACCTATGGCGTAGCTTCTTTGACATATACAAAGCCATGTAACAAACTAAGATGAATTAGTAATTTTGAATAGAATAGCAAACACATGACTCTGGCTCTAAGTTTTATCGTAACTGTTGGTTTTTAGAAAATTTTAATGATTAGAAATAGGGTACAAAATAGTTGCTGTCGTATCTAAAGAAGTGATTACTTAATTCGGCAAGGTAATGGCCAAGTTAATCCTTCTTTCTAGATGCAAATTGTGTAACATCGACGTTAAACTTGATTGAAAAACAACTGATGGCAATGGCATTGGCAATACATAGCGTGTCTGCTGTCATTTTTTCTACAGCATCATTTACAATAATTGCCTTTTTTTCTATTGGCCATTGGGCATCCTGATCGATCGGGGACCTTCAGCCCATTCGTGCTTGTAATAGTGTTTCCGAGTGCTCTAATTGTTTTAAACGCAATATTTCAGCGGTCGCCCTTATTGTTTTATCTGTAGTAACGTAGTCAGGACCAGTGCCATTGAGGGTTTATGGTTCTTTTAGCGCAAGAATTGCGTCAGAGTTCTTTAATTTAGAACAATCATCAATATCAGTAAGTTGTTTTGATTTATTTTTAATATCATCTGCAATAGAATTTTTAAATTTATTCGAAATGCCTTTAATTATAAGTATTGTTTATATGTTTGAAAGACATTCTGACTTGTTTGTCTCTACAAGAGACGTGCAAGGACCGAAATATTCCAAATATGCATTAGAGGCACATAATGTAACCTCCCGTCAGTATTGTCATGTGTGGCTCGTCGGATCATTAACCTTCTGCGCGTGATTCACGAATTTGGATGCCTGGTGCATACGGGCGAGGCCAGCGCGCGGCCTTGCCTCGTATCGCTCGCATCGAGGCATCAGCAGGCCAAGGATCTGGCTTTACGTGCCGAGAATTGAGGGGGTGAAATTGTAGCACTTGCCTTGCACATGACTGGGTGTCAAAACTGTGCAATGGTTGTTGTGGAAACGTATGATAATTTCAATATTTACAAAGTTAGTTGCGATGAAAAAGAAGTTAATTTTTTATTCATCTAAACAACGTCCTAAACCTTACTTCTGAATTTAACTTATGAAATTTAACCCTTCCGAAAAGGTTGAATACCTCAAATAATTCTTTAGTTTATCTGCAATGACTCTCCTTCGAAGTAAATTTGTTAAATATCAAAAGACTGTATAACGACTTACTCTATAAAAAAATACATTTTATAGTGTAAACAAAAGACCCTTAAGTTTGAAAAATAAAAAATTGCGAGTAAGAGTCATGTTTGTGACTGTTTTTCTTCCTTATCTTTAATAATATACGTATAATTTTTAAAAAAGAGTTAATTATGAACTTTAGAGTGTAGCTTGTGTTGTTTTGGTTGAACATTGAGATCGCCTTGGATAGAGCAGTTAGTTCAAGGGTCGGCGTACGTGATCGGACTGGTAGAGGTGTGATGAGGGGAACTGTAGATTTGTTTTGTTTTAAATCAATTAGCCGTACTAATATATTTGTTATAAATATGTCACCATTTCTATTTTATTAACATACTCCCGAATCACCCGATGGAGGTCGAGAAGACGGGTTTGATATACTAATACGATTTAACAATATCTTCTTATTTATCGTCCCTCGTATTCGAAGGTCTGACTGGTCAAATCAAGCGTGGGAAGCGTTGCAGAGTTATCAAATATAGTATGATTATAAAAAATTCACGAGGGAATTATGTCAGTATAAAAAAAACACCTTTGCTCTAACTATGACAAATCTAATTGCGGGATTGTTGGTTTTCTCTTTATTATTTTTCGTATATAGGTACTTATGTCTTTTTCTTGCCAACAAGCTGTTTTTGCTGCGCATGCATGCAATATTGTTGAACCTGTTATTATACATATTCATAAGTAATACATATCATAAAATATTATAAACAGGATATATTTTTTATTTGTTAGAAAAACTTATGTTATTAACAATGCCATTGCACTGGATTTGTATCTAGTGTAAATTATACAAGTAATTCCGTTTATACAGAAGCACCATATTTAGCATTCAATGCAGGTTTGTTGTAGGTAATGTTAACTTTTAAGTAAGGCCAAGCGAAATAAGGTTACTCTTTTAGCCTTCTAGCCTTTAAATTTTGAGTATTACTTTAAATAAAATAAAGTAATAGCTACACCTATATTAAGGTGATGTTTGCTATGACACTTTGTTGATTTTATTTCTGTACTTATGCATAAAATTTGCCATAAAATTTTATGTCTTGTTTATATTTTTATTTCTCATAGCTTTAAAAGTTGTTTAGTAACCTAACATTATCAATATGATTGACCCAAAGATCGGTGTTTAAGATAAACAGAGTACACCACTAAATGATGCGTGTGACGTTCGCCGAAGTAACGGTCTACTGTCTTAATTTACATGCCATTAGACGCGTGGACGGCGGCGGGTTATCTAACAACACATTAAAACTCGGCAAACCATCAACTTAATATTGTTTAGTTAATTGAAGAACGCCAGTTTCCTAATTTTAAAGTTTAGAAGTAAAACCCAATTAGAAATTCCAATAGACTACAATAGGCGTTGTTGATAAAAATATAATTAAGTGTAATTTTTGGAAAATTTAACAATTTTTGCATACTTGCAAGCCATTAGAGCCATTTGAGAATTTAGTATTGCCAATCATCATAAATAATCACTTTTTCTTTAGAATGATATAACTAAATCAAGAAAACATTGTGTTTCACAGGAAAGCTTGAAACTGTGGTAATTTTCCTTAGCTGTAATTTATGTAGCTTCTTAGTCTAGTATATCATCATTTTAACTTTTATTATTCAATTTCACCCGCGTGGTACCCGTTCCTGTGAGAATATCGGGATAAAATATAGCCTATGTCACTCGGGAAGAATGTAGCTTTCTAATGGTGAAAGAATTTTCTAAATCGGTCCAGTAGTTTCGGAGCCTATTATGATGCAAATGAACAAACAAACAATAAAATCTTTCCTCCAATTCCTTTGGTCCAATCTTTTTCCATACAAAATGAAACACAACCCGACTTATATTATTGAAATTGTATTGAAAATGAAAGACAATATTACGAGAGCTTAGCGCATTCAGAAATCCTCTCGAGCTTTAAATTTAAATAAATAGTTAATGCAGTCATTTCTATTCCAAGTTAAGCAGTCAAAAGTGCAACATACTCATCTCAAGAGTGGTTTACATGCATGTGGCATTTAGGCCGAGGATCTGGTCTTTCCAGGGCCCGTCAGACTTTGACAACCTCACGGCTTGGCAAGCTTATTTGTACAAGATAACTGTATTATTTTAATGCAAAATGTTGCCATTGTGTTGCCGTGATCGTTTTAAGAACATGTGAAATTATCTTGTGGTTGAAGCGAATACATTCAAAGAAAATAGTACAACTTTATACGAGATTAACTAATTTTATGGTTTTTTGTGGTTCTTCTTTTTTGGTTTCAAATTTCAAAAGCTGGACTAAAAGTCCGGTAATTACAAACAACTGTATAAGTAAATGTTTTGATCTGATTATTCCTAAAAAATACAACCTTTGACCTTTTCATAATTTGAATCAATTTTATGTCTTATACGATTCTGGTTTGCTTCATCAAGTCTTACTTATTAGCACTCAAAGTCAAGCTCAAAGTTTAAAGTCGGCATTAATTGCCGTAATTCAGCTTGAGCCTTCGATGGGCAATTAAAGTCATCGATGAGGCCATCGCGAGCAGACTGTAATCGCTAAGGTCGCAGCGAGTCAATATAACGCGCTGTAAACACCGCCATGGGACTGTGTTGAAGTAAATTAAAACCTGATTTACTAAAAGAAATATTAGAAACATATGTATACTTACATTTAGTAAATGAGAGAGCAATTTTGATAATTGGAAAATATTGAATAAAAATTTGGATGTATGTACCTTTTACTTGCTCAATCAACATTGTGATATGCTACGAACGAACATTGTTGGTTTGGTTTAAAGCCATTTTAAAACAGGGTGTTTAAAAGCAAAATTTATACTCGGACATTTACTTGTTAAGAAAAAATATTAAAAATCTAACGTTAAGTAACTTTGCAACAAAAACTAAATAAAAAAAAAGTAATCATCAGCACGAAAAACCGCGTGTTTCTAGGTCAATTTCTACAAAGTATTGTGATATATTGATGATATCATATGTTTTCCTCCAATATTCTATAACGAAACCGCCTTTAACGTCACCAAACCTGCCCTGCAGTCGGTGGCCAAACGAGTCGTGGCTAATGACTGCATGACTGGGGCCAGTAACACCCACTCACAGAATTTGGCGGATTTTTTTTACTGCACCTCACCTTGACTCGTCTTTTTATTGCAAACAATAAAACTGTCGAATCTTCTTTTTTTATCGTTCTGTTTTTTTTTGTTTATTTCAAATATCAATCTTGATGATTGTGTGCATTCAACTAAATATAATGTTTTATACAATTAAATTGTCTATTTACTTTAAAAGATTTATCATTAAACGTTTTTAGATTAATCATAGTCATACGAGGTTTTATCTTTTTTAAATCATGCTTCTCATTAAAACAATTGCTGATATTTTGATAAGATTCTGTGATATCCAACACAAAACATTATTCAATAATTAGCTTACTAATTGATATTTATGATACAAAAAAGGACTACCTACTAGGTTTCATTGGAGAAATCCAATGTTTGAAGCCTAGTAGAGAGTAGTTTTCTACGATCTGCGAAGCAAATAGAAAACTCTACATATTTCTTTAGCTTCAACTACCTAGGTACTTTATTCTTTACTCCATATACGAACATGCTAGCCGATATTCGATATTCTTGGCCTTTTGTATAATAAAATATGTAATATCCTGCAGTGAAATATATCTCAAATAGGTATACTAAAATCAAAATGAAAACAACATTTTTGTTTGTGCGGAATTTTTGCCAAATCATAGTACAAACAAGACAATATGTTTATTTACAAGTATTTTTCGTCAGAGTGTGCCATTGGAGATGGCATTGACTCCCCGAAAGGGGGCGCCCCGAGGGCTGCACCGTGTCTCAAAGGTCTGCTTGCAAACCACTTATCATTCGTCTCACGCGCTTCGCACACTGTGCCACATTTTAACTGCTCATTATCGTTGTTATATATATGCTATTGTTTTTTTTTGGAACTAGCTGCCCCGGGTTTTAACCGTGCGGTTTTATCCTTTATTCTGTTTAGGTCATGGTCTATTTGTCTCTAAAATTTTAGCCAGATTCGTTCAGCCGTTTGCGCGAAATTGTAAAAACCAACTTTCATTAATACTATTATTCGATGATGATTTTTTCTTTCCTGGAATGAAACTAGAAGTCATAGCCTACGTTGCGATGTTGATTGGTTATTACTACTTTATAATGTACCTACTATCTTAATCCTACTTGAATTCATAATTCGTAAAGTAAGTCTCCACATTACTGGGTCTCGGGTTCGATTCCCGAAGAAGACAAATATTTGTGTGCATGAACATGTCTATTTGTCTTGGTCTGGGTATTTACTATGTATATTAAGTATGTATTTACAAACAAAAAGTATATAAGTAAATATTTATGAGTTATCAAGTTTTCCATGATACAGTTTCTTAATGAAATTAACATGGGCTTAGATAATTGGTGTGATTGTAAAAAGTTATTTATTTATTTATTACTTATAGTGTTTGCTGCTTCGAAAATAACGATTTATTATGTCGGATCGGCAAAAAACATATTTAGATTTCAAATGTATTATGATGTGTATTCAAACTCCGAAAATAATCTTAATGTGGTTGACATAACTTTACTACGAATCTACTACGAATTTGGCACCAAACAAACTGCAGATGCAAACAAATATGTTCCTTAGATACATGTTGATAAGGTGAGAATTGGCTTGTTTCTGCTGCTGAAAGCGATCATTTTTAATTCAGGAGGAGTACAAAAAACGCGTTCGTGGAATCGTGTGGGACACGCGACGTTTTATGTTGATTTTTTAACTGTTTTCGATGGCAACACCGCTTTATACATATGTGCACGTTTAATGCAGCAAATCTATATATTTATATATTATATAAATCTCTTTCGTTACAGACTAACTGACAGACGACTCACAGCCGAAACTACTGGGCGCAATAAGATGAAATTTGGCATGTATGTTCCTTGGGAGTGTAAGGGAGCACTAAGAGAGGATTTTTGGAAATTCCCCACCTAAGGGGGTAAAAAAGGGTCCACGCAGACGAAGCCGCGAGCGGAGCGCTAGTTTTATATACGAGACTGAGATCAAAGACGAAATGAGTTGATAATACGAATACAATTTTTTTTTTACTTAAGGTGGTTCGATGAGCTCAGTAGCGCCATCAATGGAATTTATGATATATCAAGGGCTTAGAATAAAAGTTTCGGTTATTTCGCGCAAATAGAAACGCAAAATGCAATTTTTAATTGTTTTTTCATGGCCTCAAATATGAGCACCAAGTTATGAATCTCGATATTGCCAAATGTGGCCACTTTTGGCACTATTGAGATTCACGACTTATTGCGTAAGTTTGAGTTCTCAAAAGTATATTTATAAAATGCATTCCACTCTTTCACCTGCGCAAAATAACCGAAACTTTTAATCCAAGCCTTTAATAAAATGCAATTGATTTATTTCCATTGGCGGCGCCACTGAGCTCATCGATACACCTTAATTAAGGTTAATATTACTTAGAGCATTATTTCGCTTCTAAACCATCTTTGGTCAATATTAACTATAGGTAGGTGTAGATAATAAGTATAACTACTTACTTTCTTTTACGTCACTGAACATTAGAAAGTTGCTGACAAAATACATGTGCCAAAGTGCGCTACCATATCAATAGGTATTAGACCCACCTATTAGAAACTAAAAATCATCTACGTTATATACTTTTGCATAATCAAATGACCACATAATATAGATAAAACATGACAAACAAACACAATTTCTATGAAACTGTTGCAACATTGGCGTAAACATATTCTGCGAACGACTTTTTTATGTTCTTGCGTCACAGACTATGGCACCGCATATCTTGCGCTGCATATTGGAATCAACATCTTTTTTTTATAAGTAGTTACTAACAATAATATTTTCTGATCAGACGGCTTTGAAAAATGAAGCCACTAACTTACAATACAACCACAATGTATAGCAACAACTATGTATAGAATGACGTATGATAAATGTTGTAATTAAACATATAGCTATCATTAATATAATAATAGCTGTAGTAAATCATTAAATGCTAACAGCGAATCTAACTTGACTTCTATGAGAGTCATTAATGATACTGCAGTATGACATCTAACAAATAAATCCACATTTAGTAGAGTTTAAAGGGCGCAGCCCTATACAATCATGTTACACTTTATAATATATATTTTATGTTGATAATAATTCCAATAATTTCGGGTCATGGCTACCAACGCACGCACGATACATCATTACATACAAATCATTAGCATATATTACGAACTGGTCATAAAAAATGCAAAAAGTTTAATTATGTTTTTGTTAAGTATTCTTCTAACTAAATAGTTTTAATTTCGAATATGAGTAAGGTCTAAATGTATCATTATGCTTCAGTCAGGGTAATATCGGTACATTGTACAAATTAATAATTGCTTTACTTGCATTATGTATATAACAAATCTTTTAGCTGAGAATAGTTGAAAACTCAACACTAGTATGTGATAAGCATCACATTTTGATTCCCAAATTGCGTTTCGTCTTCCACACCCCTAATAATATGGCTTTCAAAACTAATGGTACAGTCATCGTCAAATTGATATAAGCGTCTAGAATAGTCAAAATCATCTGAAAAACATTAAAGCAATTTGATCTACGCAGTTTGAATCATCATATTGTTGTTAGCACGCAAGGTGTTCAAAATATCTTAGCACTTATTGTTTCATATTTAGGTAGGTATATGAGCAGTCAGCGTGTTCAAAATTATCTAAGCAAACAAAGCTATCAAAGTTATCTGTGCTTAAGAAACAATGAGTGCCAAGATATTTTCAACTCCTTGCATTCCTACAACAATATGATTATTTGAACTGCTTAGATCAAATTGCTTTTTATGTTTTTAGATCATTGACTACTCTAGACGCTTATATACCTAAATTTGACGCTGACTGTACTCTCTGTCTCTATCTCTAACTCAGTGATTGAGGATTCCGGGAGTAGTGCGCTTCCACCTTCAGTCTTAGTGATGAAGGCTAAGTGCTGCCCCGTTGTGAATAAAAAAAAACTAATTTATATAGTAGAAAGTTTATTTAAATGCTCTTTTGTCAGTTTTGTTTACAAATAAGTTGGTCCAGGCATCGTTCGGCAGGCAACCTGACAACTTATTAGTATTTTAATTAAATTCAGTCGGATTGAGGGCGTGCGTCAAGTGTTTTTCGCGCGTGTTATGGTGCTGCCCGTGTTTCATTTCACATCGCCGTGCGTGTGCGCTGCGCCGATAAACAAACGCATTAGCATCACAACTACTAGTTGAAATGTCAACACGACTATCATAGACACAAATATGGCGTTTTTGGAATAATTTAATGCTTTGTTGCAATATGTTTATTTTCAATTTGAATAGTTTTCAGATAAATTAATATAAAATAAATAACATGTTGTTCACGTTAGTCAAAGTCAAATATCGCATTAAAGTGAAAGGGTACTGTCATGTGATATAATGAAACAACTTTTAGGCACAAACTTTGTATGAAACTAAAACATTAAGTTAGTACCTACATTAAAAGATCGTTAACACATCACCAAAATTTATACTAATCACTTAAGTAATTAGTTGCTCAGGTACTAATTGTTGGACTCATTTTAGAGCAAATGGACTTCAAATTGACCTAATGAATTATTATTTCGTTGTTGTTAACGATATCTTAAACTAGGTATACCTACCTGTTAAGTATAAGTATAACTATAGTATTATATTATCTGTGGTATAACGAAACCCATTTTACATAATTAGGTATCAAAATCGAAAAATAAAGTTCGACAAAACTATCATTAAAAAGAAGAATAATTAAAAAAGTCTAAATATTCCGCGAATCAAACAGACCATTGTTGATACACCAACACGTGTCTAATAAGTAATAATTCTATCAAATAAACGCGACCATCCAATCGCGCGATTATCAAGAACCGCTTAAAATTCGTCACACTACGTCACTTTCGCTACATCTGCGCGTGCGCCTGTGTGCGTGAGCGCGCAAAATTATCCTCAGTCCGTCCCTCTCTAACGCACCGGCACAAGTGCGACAGCACTACCATCGCTGTGATACCGTATATATCTCGTAAGGCCGCGATATACAAGCGAATTCGCAGCTTTTTTGTACTTTTTGCAGGCTATGATTTTAAAAGCAAATTGGCGCATATGGACCGAGTAAAGATGTTGATATTTTGTCATAGGCAACGATGCTAATAAAACTTGTAAATTTTTTGTGAAAAACCATTCTTGTTTATTTTTGTCTGTGTGTGTAATTTCTAAAGATGGAAGTTCGTTCCATGAATAACGAAACAAAATAACAAGGCATACAAAGCTCGGCACTAAATGAAAAATTAATGCTTAAAGTTTACCTGAAAACACGCGTCGAGAAGAAGTAACACCAAACTTATTTATGAAAGAAAAACGGCGGTTACAAACAATTTGTGGTAGATTTTACCACACACTTTTAAAGTCTAAATAATTGGGTATTTGGCTGTTGTTGAAATGTAGATATTTAATTATGACATTCAGAAATATAATATTATTGAATAACAAATGTGGAAAAAGGAATTTAATCTGTAATATAACAAGCTAATTATGAGCTACTTAATTGTGACTCTAGCTATCTCTTTCTAAAACGAAATTTTCTATGGCGAGAGTATGGCGCTATAGAAATGTGACGTCACGTTTCTATAGCGCTCTCCTTGTCTAATTAGAAAGTTTAATGCTCAATATCGCTGAAAATATGCAAGATATTTGAAAATAAATACCTATGTTGTGTTGCTAATAATTAAATGAACATTTTAAGTCAATAAAAAAAATTCAGTCAAGTACCCAATTAGGTATTTTACTTTAAACTTGTTCTTAACTTTTTTTGTTAGCCTTTCAGAGTGAATCTTACTTTCAGAGCCAATTTAAAATTTACCACCTCATTAGCGCCACTACGCAAGAGGAAAAGGTAGATTCTGACGTAACTGAACAAAGAAATTGGCTAAATCGATTTCTAGACAAAAAAGTTAGAGATGAAATGAAATCAGGTGCAGTTAGAAAACCTAGGACGGAGGCCAATGAGTAGTAATAAAAACAAGAATTGAGAAAATTCGCTTTAGAAATTGTGCTCAAAGAAAAATAGATGCTTATTAAATGCAATCCTAAAATAATGTACTGTTTGTGATCGTATTGTTATTTCAGTATTCAGTTTTCAAAGAGAAATTGTACTACACAAAGAACAATTAGTTTCACAAGTGTCTGTCGAACGGTTTGATATCCAGGCCACTGCTCCCCAACAAAGCTATCTAGACTCCAACTTTTCGTTCTTATACAACTTTAACTCAAGTAGAACATGATTTTTGATACAACCTACTTACAACCATTAGAACTATGAAAATTCACCTGAAAGTATTAATTGACCGACAGACTGTGTCGTCCGTAAGCAATTGTCGAGAGCAATTGAACTCTACTTTCGATTTCGTTTCATGTTTTACTGACATTTGTGAGTCATTAGCAGTTCCCGTCAAGTTGCCAGCAACAGACCCATCAGCAGGGTATTGGTTACCTTATAGTGCTTTGTGGTGACTATTTTCATCAGTAACTTTGAAATCTTTCGTAAAAATTACTAGCAGTTTTCGGGAAAACCGTCTTACAGTTGACTATGGATTTCCACGATTCTACGAAATATTTTCTTCACTCTGTATTCTGCGAATATGTTTAAAATAGACTTGACACGTGTATCGCAAAAAAAAAATCTTAAATCTTTTAATCTTTATAAGTTTGGGTGTATCACTATACATCAAACAATACAATGCAGTGAGCAATTGTTAGGTTTGGTATGTAAAATATGATTTAGAAGTTGTTTTATACAGGGTAAATTTTTAATCAGTGCACAAATTTTTGAGGTCGACTCAGAATCGGTAAGCGAACAACTTTCTCCTAGAAACGTATGTCGAAATATGACAAAAATTTTTTGACTCTTCATACAAATCGGACTGATCACGTGATCAATTTAGTATGGGGAGTCCAAAATTTTTTGTCGTATTTCGACCCATGTTTCTAGGAGAAAGTTGTTCGCTTACCGATTCTGAGTTGATCCCAAAAATTTGTGCACTGGTCAAAAATTTATCCTGTATATTAAACGCTCAAGTATCCTAACAGAATAAGGTTAAACTCAATAAAAAAAGATTTTGTGTATTCTTTTTTTTATATTATAAAACATTTTCATGTTTAATCAGCAGAGACATCCGGGCGTCGAGATAATGTCTGGAGTTTATTTTTTCTTGCAATTTATGTGTTTTCTGCGTGAGTCTGATGCAGCACTCACTTTTTGCTTCTACGCCTTATTGGTGTATGTGGTGTGGTGTCCTGTTTTTTCTAAAGATATTTACGTCTCATTGTGTGCAATTTCATGTAGAATAGTATCGTTGAAACCGGGAAATGTGTTACTATGGAAAAATGTATGTGAAAAGTGCCCTGCCTCAGCTCTACAGAAGATTTATTGACTAATTTAATACGTTACTGATTGATTTATATTGAAGTGTTCATTATAACATGTAATAAGGTATTTGTTAACAAACATTGTTTGATATAAGCGCATTATAAAAAGATAAGATACGATATAAACACAAATTTTTTCCTCGTTCCATTCGGAAGTATATTTATCGATACAATTCGACGAATTGTAATCAACAAGAACATTGTCTATAAAATTAAAAAAGCCCCGTTTCAATGCTACACACACTAGTAAAATAAATAATGTGAATTTAAATCTGTCTGTTACCCTTTCACGCTTGAATAACTGACCCAATTTTGAAGAATTTTGATGTAGATTAATGGGCTACATTTTGTCACGAAAATAAATCTTTAAGTCGAGAAATATGGGATGTTAGTTTTAATGGGGACTGAGAAACATTTACAATGACAGTTGTGGCAGCTTGCATATAATAAAGCTGTATTTAAATAGTTTAATGTTAGACTACTACGAGTAGGTATAGTATAGGTAAAGAGAAAAAATTAACAAATAAATAAATAACACATTCAACCGTCACTGGAAATTAGCGTGGGCATTCGTGCATGCATAATTAATTGCAGTCTTATTGCAACGAATCACTGTCCTTTCATGATGGGTGCAATATTATGATAGTTCAGACAGACAAACGCTTGCACTATTAGTTTCCTCTTCGGACTTGCGCTATGCGCAAGCGGCAAGCGGCTTTTTGCTCACGCGCATCGGCCATTTCGCAAAAAGACAATTTACCGATCACGTAGCAAAGTAACAGCAAAAGCTTCAAATCAACGGTCTCTTTCAGCAAAGGCAAAAAACGTGCTCTAAAACCTTCATGCAACGCTCTGAAAAAAGCTAACGTTACACTTAGTACGGTAGTAGACAGTATAAGGAAAACTCATAGTAAATAAATGTTAGGTCGTTCAACTTTAGGAAAAAAACTTAATAATTTTCGCCATATTCATTTACCGTAAGGAAAACTATGAACTTGAAATTTTATATTGCAAAATTCTCTTGCCGAAATCTACATAAACAAGGAAACAGAGTAAACATATACACATATAGTATAATATACATCTTAAGGTCGTTTGCTACGTAGTGCGTGCGTGAGTGTGCGGGCGCCGGTGTGCGTGCTGTGGGGATTCCCACCGTGCAAAATAACATACAACCTGTTCTCATATGCTACTGATTCATATGTTGACTTAATTGGTGCTTTGCGAAACACACATTTGCCTAATCGTAAGTAATATCCAGTCTGAGCCCCGGGCACCGGTTACTGAACGGAAAACACAAAGCGAAAAATAACTGCTTAGAATATATCTTAGTAATATTATTGTAAGATTACGTAAAAGTATTGATTGAGAATTTAAGAATAGGATTCATAAAAAAACCTTCCATAGTGAGATTAAGTAAAAAGACAGTTAAGCTGAAGCTGTCGGCTCAAACGAAAAAATGTTATAAATATGCGCAGAAAATATTTATGCCTTCGATAGCCCAATGTTTGAGCTAGTTACTAACAAGCTATTTTGAATCAACGCAAACGAAGAAACATGAGTAGAAGAATAAAAATGGCAGTCCCAGATTCCAGAAAAGATAGATTATAAACTCTTATCATCCATAATGTGGCTAGATTTCTACTAACATTGATATTTTTAAGTAAACTGTAGACGAGAAACTCATAGTGCACATCTGTGTTCAATTTGTCATGATGTGAAAATAAATGGTTTTTAAAATTTGCATAGCTAGAAATAATAATTGATATTCAACACATTTTGATAAATATAACAATGCAAAACCGCACATCACTATCAAACTCTAAAATTACCCAGGTAGGTACAAAAGCTTGACGTAAATGCGATTATGAACAAATAAATGCATATTAAACTTTCCTCTTTAATCATATGAATATTTTCCATTTAATTTATATGAAACTTATCAATTTAAACCTGTAATGTGTGTTAGCTTAAACAAGTTTATGTTATTGTATTAAATCTTTTATAGACCTAATATTACTTTGGCAAGAAATCCATACTAATATTGTGAATGTGATTGTTTGTTTGTCCGTCTTTCACTTCAAAACGGAGTACCAGATCGACGTGATTTTTGGCATGGAGATAGTATGGGAGTTGGAGAGTGACACAGGCTACTGTTTATTCCAGAAAATCTCACATTCCCGTGGGATAACGTCGTGTAATACAAGCGGGCGAAGAAGGCTAATGTCTTTTACTGGACAAAAGATTGGTAGTGCTCTTTCAGACGCCTTGAAGCAGTTTACATACGAATTGTATTCTAAAGTTCAATTTATCATAATTTCTTAAAATTTAATATCTATAAAATTTTGGAATAAAATAAACTAGGATATTTCGACAAATATTATTCTGTGATTTCGTGTTGCGACGTGGCCCCCAAGCTAAATTTTATATTTTTAGTTGCTTATATGCCTGTATTGATTATCTTAACTAAAAAGATTATTATAAATACCAGTTGTCTTTTAGATGTTACCTATATAAGTCGATCTTCTCCGAAGGGGAGTCCTGGAGGCCTATAAAGGATTTTCCAGAAAATCTATTCTAGGCTCCCAGCCTCTCTCAACTACTTTTCTTTGTATTATATAAGCTGTACTCTTAAGATATACTGGTTGTGATGAAAAAATAAACTATTTGATTTGATTTGATTTATATTACGCTGGTTTTATACATCATACAATACATGTGATATACGTACAACTACAAAATACTAAACACTAAGAAAAACAAAGGGATTGTAAGAAATAACGCACAAAAGACGCTTCCCGGAAGGAGGAGTCTTACTAATCAATATAATAGAGCCACTATGAGAAAAAAATGTATACGTATCTACTGGTAGCGTTTGGCACGCAATTTTCCACTTTATGTGAATGAAAAGAAAGTATATAATGAAGGAGCGACACGAGCCACGAGGCTGCCCTAGTTATAAATAGATTTTCACGAAAAAGAAATGTTACTGGGACTTGGTGCAAGCCTCCGCGTAGAGTAATTAAAGATACAGAGGCAAATTTAAATTTACGATGAAAAATTTGTATGGTCTAGTTAAAAATATGTCTTATCCTAGTAAAAAGATAACTGGGACACTTTATAAGGAGCGTCCTCACTGAGAGCATTCTTTCGTGAGCATTTGTAATAATTAGGCAATCGTAGGCGAGCAACAAATGCTTCCCAGGGAGCCCAGCATGCACTTTCGAGCAAAACTATGAACGTTCCAGTCGAAAATTCCCTTGCGAGCTTGGAAGACTTTACGAGATCGTATTTGAATAAATACGATCTCGTTGGATATCATTCATTACAAAATTTCGGATAGTGTGGTCGTAGCTGTTCTTTGCTTTACAAGTGACCAGTAATATTCCTACATACATGCTCATTCATTTCAATAACTGAGTACTCACTTTCGAGCGTTTTATTTGTGTGAACATTCGAATGCCAGCCGTTTCTGCGATAATCGTTGCGGCGTCCACACCGGCCGAAGTTCGCGCTTGCGTGTAAGCTTTGTAACGCTCGGCTCAACGTCCAAACCACTCGAATATTCGACGTCGAATGCTCATTCATGACACGTGAATGCTCTCAGTGGGTACGCTCCTATATACAGTAAACATACAAAAGGCACACTGTACACTTAGGATGTTGTGGCGATTAAATAGATTACCCTAATAAAATTTACTGTTACTTGAGAATCCAAATTCATGCTCATAATCCTGACAAGTTTAAACTGGAAACCATAAGGCAACATTGTTTATAGTTTATTTAATTATTCGTATTATAATAAATTAACACTTGTTAATATGTATCTAAACTAAGCTTCAGGAAAACGTTATATAAAACAATGTTCTAATTAACCACATAAATTATGTTATAAACCTATATGTCAATAACTAAAAATATAATATGTATTTTTATATGGCATTGGCTAATTTATCATTTGCAGTCGAGTATAATCAGCATGGTGTTTATATGGCTAACTTTATTTTCCAATTATGGGTTTTACTACAAATAGTTATGGTTGAATATACGAGGCAAATAGCTGTAATTATGACCTAATAATGGTTTTGTCAACAACTTTGTCATTTGTCATTCCAAGTTCATGTACCGAGTACTATCAATTTGTTCGTTAATTAGCGGTCCGAACGTAATGTCTCTAACTGAAATGGAACCCCTTATTATTAGTTATTTTACTAATTATTAATAATCCCACTGGTGAGGCAGTAAACAATTGTTATGGGTCGAACAGCTGCGCTTATCGCAAGAACTCCTAAACTTGTTGCTCCAAAGTTTATTAATTATTTTTTCTGAGCGATAAGAAAAAAACTGTATTTAATTACGCTGCCCAATTAACGAGTCAAACGATACTGGCCCTTGTCTAACTGATAACGAAAAATAACTATGTTGATTATAGGTGTATATTTTCATCCCAACAATTTACTGGCCTTTGATAAAAAATATTTTTTTTACTACAGCCATCATACTCATCACATCAATCGTTATTATTATTAACATCTTACAAAAAATTGTCACTCGCTAAAAAATTTGAGTTTTTAGCCTTATCAATTATTTAATTACAATCTAAACTTTGCGGCAGTATAAAGTGACTAAAAGTTAGGAAAAATGTGATAGTAAAAATTGCATTGTGAATGCATAAAAAATTATATAAAATCTGACTAAAAGTTGTTAAATTCTTAAGACTATTTATGAAATTACAAAATATATAATTAATATTTATCCAAAATTTCCGAAAACTATTGTGAAACCTAAAATGCGACAAATAATCATTATTTACCCTTTTGCTTCACCTCATTTGTAATAAGAACTGTGCCTCTGAAGTAAAAAAAAATTGCCGCTCAATGTACGCAACAATATTTAAAAATAAACCACTTTAATCTCTGTCCTCCTCCCCTACCCGTGTTCTAATTTCTCTGGACCACACTCACAGACGCAATTAAGTCGGGTACACGAGCTGTCGGGGGTGGTGGGGAAAGAGGGGGGAGAAAAAATGCGCGTGGAACGGGGGAAAAAGAAAAACGCGCAAAGCGGAAACAAGTTCCCGCGACACGTGACTGGAAGCGCCCTGGCGTTGCCATGGCGACGGGAGGGACGTGGGCTGCATTTTTTTTTGTACGCACAGTGTTTTTGTACCGGGGTGAATAGACGCCAGCTAATACGGAGATGGTGATGGTTTCTTTTTAAATTATTATGTTTTTCTTTGAGATTTAGAAACCTAAACAATGTCCCGTGGACTAAAGTTAGACCTAGTTTAAAACTAATGCTAATTCTGTCTTTCATTTGGGAAATGAAATTGACAGCACCAGCTTAGTACCTGTTTTAAACCAGGACTATTTTAGTTCACGTTTTGGAACAATAATGGGGTGTAAGTTTAAATATGCCACTTTAGATTTTGTCTTAAAATAACGATATCCCACAATTTATAGACATGAAAATTTAATAGCCATACTTTTATTGTCATTGTAAAGTGCTAAAATAAATAGCATAGAAGCCAAATAAATGTTCAACTATTTATGTAAAGAATTACAAAGTTTTAATTGTACATAAGTAGTTTTTTTTGTATTCATAATTTTGAAAATGGATCGATTCAAATAATTTCATGAGCTTTTCTTTGGATAAGCATTTTCCGCCATTCAGATATTCATTTCAGCTAGTAGATAAGATAAACTACCTATCTAAATGAATATTGAAGCTTAATAATACAGCGGAAAGATGGTATAAAAGTGATGAAAATGTTGTTCTCATTTCATCACCATTTTTAGTATTTATCAAGAGTTTTGTCGTGTTTAAATCACTATAAATTTTACGTAAATTCCTTTTTTAACCATCAGTCTTTTTATACTTAATAATTGCGTTATTGCAAAGGCATAAAAACCCGGGTGGCGCGCTAGTATGCTATAATTTCTCTAAGTATATTTCCCCCATGGTAGTTGGGCGGCCCCCCTCCCCTGCACCGTACTAGTATAGATTTTTTCTTTTCCGTTGCTACGCAGCCTCAAGGACGCCTCACTTCCGGTACACCCGAGCCTTAGCCCAATACTCCGTTTATTATAAAAAAATAACGAACAATTACACCACATACTTCCTTAGCTCTTAAACAAGCCCATTACATGCTAGAAGCTGCTTATATTTGGCAACGGGTATTAGATATGCAGTTGTTTTTGTTCTCGAGTACTATGCAGTAAGAAGACATTGTGATAAACCTACTGAGGTAAACTATGAGTAACACTACAACTAATAACTAAAAAAACGTAAAGTCTGAATTCACAATCATTAGCGTTAATAATGTTTTCCGGATTCAGACCCAGAGGTCCCGGGTTCGATTCCCAGTAGATACATATTATATTCGGTTTGTTTGGTGGTAGAACTTGTTCTTAGTCCGCCTGGCTAGCTACCACCATCTTTAAGTTTAATTAATTTAAGTCTGAGGCCGTAACAATGATGTTTTCAGCATTACATATTGTGTTTCGACAGTTAGAGATAAGATAGCCAGTTCCTCAATGACTGAGGATTCCAGGAATTGTGCGCTACCATCTTTAGCTTAATATCAGGTGTGATGAAGGCTAAGTGCTAAGTACCCCGTTTTGGATAAAAAATGTAGGGTGTTCCGGTTTAATTTAATAATTTATATTTATTTGATGGCATGGGCATTCAATTACCGAGCATTTGTCGTTGAGACTGTTAGAAAAACGTTTTGACAAACCGTAATCGAAATAAACGTTTAACTAAACAATGCAACGTCATTATGTTCAAGTAAATCCGAAGTCAGAGGCAATTGCTTTTACAGATGACAAGTTTAAGATGCGATTAGTGCCACCATAGAACACAACCTTAAAGTCAGTGATCATCACAATGCCAAAGAATCATTCTCAATAATCATGAGCAAAAACTGCGAGGTCGCGATAAAAAAAAACTCGATTGTTTAAGCCTGTGTAGCGTTGAAACAAAAAACATATCCACTCCACCGCAACAAAACAAGCAACCGTCTAGCCTCAGTTTGTTTTTAATAGATTATTATTTTTATAAATGTATGATGTGATGATTGATTGCATTGCCCAAACGCAATTTCTTTATCTCACGCTTCAATCAGAAGTTGTGGCACATGGTTTAAGGAAATTAAATAAAACGTCATGAGTAACGTAATACACCTATAGCTATGGAGTTTCCAGCCATCATGGAGGTACTTATCTAACCATCCATAAGACTGGAACGAAACAACATCGTTACAAGTCTTAAAGAATAATATTTTTCATGAAACGTTTCATGAAATGTCATCAATTTTTATAATGCACTATTAATGAGACAATTGAGGCTTTATTTTGACAAAAAAATTGTTAAATTTTATTTGTAATACCGTAACTAACTCATTTGTTAGTTATTCTTGTTTTGTTTTCGTTACTTTTATAATGACGTTTCAGGAAGTAATGCAAAGTCGTAAGGCTCCCGGCATCGCAACGGCGGCGGTCCTTCAAACGACGTTAATTACAGTAAAAAACTGCAAGCGGCTTATGTAATAGAGCACTACTTGATTGCCTTATGCACTTAACTTGCATTCTAAGTACGAAGTGCACTAAACCGGTCCTATTACTTAAGCAGCTATCTGCTAGAAACATACAACACCATGTGTGTTAAATTTTAAAGGACTATATCGTTATCTTCACCGTCTCTTGTAATCTTTAAACTTGAATTTTATAGTTCTGAGAACAGTAATGCGAAGTATTATTATAGTAAATAAATCTTCGAATCAATTATCATAAACAATCACTTACCTAGTGATATTTACAACTCGTTTTTAGTTTTAATATGTTTTAAATATGTGTATCAATTTATCGAACATCGTCTATTTCGTTCGTAATCGTAACATTAGTACAATAAAACCGCAGAAACACCACTCGATTGTATGCTCTGACACATCGTGATAAAGTCCATCAAATGGTTGCATCAAACGACACTTGAACTTGGTGTTATCTTTGACACAGTAAACTGTGCCGCCTAGATAGCAGATATTGGACCTTAAGGGCTTAGAGATAAAGGTGTCGCAGACTGTAATTATAAAGTTGCATAGCTTTAGAGGCCGCATCCACGAGACAAGCAGACAAGGTTAAGGCGATAAAAACACAACAAGCAGTCATTATGTTTAACTGGCGATATTAACACCTTACTTAACTTGCACGAGGACTTTATTTGGTTGCGGTGCGCCGCACATAACCATAAAAAAGGAAAGAATATGACAATATAATTGATTTAGTTTTTATTATGCGTATTGAAAGATACGAAGTTTAAGGCGCTACTCGGAAAAAGTATGGACTTTTTGATATAAAACTATAGGACGGTTAGAGTTGTTACAAATCTGGTAATAAGATATGTATTTCTTTATACCTTTATCTAGAATCGTATAGTTTCAGAAACACGATTTTATGGGCTCGACACTTTTTATTTTCTAAAAGACCTCTAAAAATACGAAATTTCAAGATTATTCTTAAATAGGGTTACATATACTATTGGAAATTGGTTTAATTAGTGGACAGTAATAATATTTAGGATCAGTAGAAGCGTTTTTAAAAAATCGCTATAGTTTTTTAATACGAAGTGATTTTGTGTTTTTTTTGCCTAATCTGCAAAATCTCGCTTCCGCGCGCGTCGTTTTCTCATTGCTATCTCGCTTCAGCATAATTTATCGCCTTAACATTCGTTAGGTGCTTGAATTAATTTTATTATTTCACTCTATACCCTTGCTTATCCCATCTGAGGACAGCCAATAAACAATAGTCTGTTAATTAGCCGATTAAAATGTTCAAAGTAATGTTGCGTGTTAGACGCTTGTATACCAACAGTGAGCTAAATGTAGATTATAACGACATTGCATCAAGGCCTCATTAGAAAAAATAATAATTAAAAAATTAAATACAAAACACGAATGCCAAAATCTGCCTAAATTCAAAAGGTCCCCATGTAATAGTTAATTCATTAACCCTAAACACATAATAAATAACACTCCTGCTTTTGGGCAGTCGCAGATTTTATAAAAAAAATATGTTATTCACCTATTGCACATTATTGCTACTCAACAATAAGCTATAATTTGATATCTTCAATACAGTTGTAAAGGTTACAGGTTTATCAAGTTCTGGGCTGGGTTTCCCCGTAAGTAGTGTTTTTAATATATCGCAAAGATAAGTTTGCGAATTTAATGCTAAAGTGATGAAAACTCGTTAGTTATATCACGACAATGGCCTACATAGATAGATATCTGGACTATATTTTATTAAAAGTGTCAACTCGACCAAGAGTGGATACATACATAAATGATATGTGATATAATATATTTATGGGGATATACTGTCCTATTTGTCGAAGCGCCAAGATTTCAGAAGATTCTGCTACATCTACTCTATGTAACATTCCCTATTCGATGTATATGGCCCTAAATAAGTTTTTTGTAAAAAAACAATTTCATGACAAGCTTTTTTGCTGACTGTATTTAAATATTGTATTATCATCTAAACCAAATGTATACAAAATTTCAGCTCCATCGGACACTAGGAAGTGGGTCAAATTAAGCTTGCAAGATTTGTCCCCTACTAACTAACAAACTAACTAACTAACTAACTAACATGGCAAGTTAATAAAAAACTTGTAAAAAAGGACTGAAAACCCCTAAAAATTACATAAGCAAGGCCTGCAAATAAATTTATATTCAGGAAGTAAAGAAATTTTCAGCAATTATCAATCTAGCTGAAAATGTTTCTTTACCATAGACTTATTGTATTGTATATCTTTTTGTTTTGCAAATAATCTCTTCAAAGTAGCCCATCAATAAGTATACCTATATGTTTAGTTGTTAAAAAAGTATTTTGAGTGATTGAATAAGATGTATTCCTAGAAATTGCATATGCAATTAGTGCATGTGGTGTGAATTATGTTCTAGCACCACACACACAGTGGACTGCTCATACTGATAATGCTATTATGGAGAACACATGTGACATGATTTATTATCATAACATAAGGAGTTATGTAACGTCTATTAGAATATATGGTGTTTTTTACTAATATTAGAAAAGTTAAGAAACTTTGGGATAAGAGTAAAATACATAATTATTTAGGCAAACGCTTACAAAGTGGTATATTTTTTTAAATGAGTACTTAGGTAAATTTTTATTTTTGAGGTCAATTAAAATTAAGAGTTCAAGGAATGACTTCCATTTTAAAATATTTGAAAAGAAGACTCTTTTTTGCATGCTCATTTTTTGTTTTCTATCTATGATACATTTTGTATTGGGAAATAACAACTTGTCCTGTGAATGTATGATTACACAGTTTGAATACAATTTGTTACTACTTTATCATTATAATAACTCGATAAAAGATTATCTAGATTCTGTCCAGTACAACATTTAATGTTGTTAGCAATAAACATAAATTGAAACACTCATTTCAATACAATGTGCGTGACATATTTTGGGTCTAAAAAACCGGACTATTTATAAATGATGATTGTGTTGTTACAAAGCAACGCAGATTATATCAGACCACTTACAATATAATTATATATATTATTACCTATACACCATAATACAACCTGCAGATACCTGATTCAAGGAGAACGATAATTGCGAGCTAATCTCGCATCAACAACATACAGTCTCATACAAACGGCGGCACATACGGTTGTCTTATTGAATAAAATTCCCCTAGTTCACGGAATACATAAAGTACCTATCACACTAGTTAATCTTGGCAGCGATTCAAACGCAACTCAACAAGTTACGTCCACGCTCGAGATTAACACAGATTGACAATAAACGCCCGACTCAATATTGTCCAGTGGAGCTGTAAAACAGTTTATTGTCAACGAGTGGTCCTTCACGTGCTACCAACGTGATAAATAATTTATGAGCCGTTTATAAACCATATGCGAGATGTGCTGCGCGGACGGTCACGATGCACCGTTTTTTTGCAGGTACGAAGATTATTGAGATATAAATGTGGACTCACCTGAACTTCTTTAGTGAGTAGTCTTCCCATTTGATGATGGCGGGGTTATGCCGCGAGTCCAGCAGCAGATTCCTTAGGAACTCGGGCACTGAGACGCTGCGCGGGCGCTTGCACACCTTGCGGCCACTGCCGCGGGGCCGGCCGGGCGGTCTTTTGAAGGTTTTGCGTTTGTCGTCCTCGTCGCCGGACTTGCTGACGTCACTGCCATAGTAGACGGGCGACGCTGTCTCCGACGACCGGTAAACGTCTTCTGCGTCGTCGCTAGAGTCGCACGCGCCCTGTAGCAGGCTGCTGTCGTTCGGCCTATAGTCCGACGCGTACAATCTGTTCTTGTGATCCAACGAGTCTAAGTCTAACACTGTCTGCACTGTGTCTGTATGCTGGTAAGGATCACTCTCCACATATCTGAATACCGAAGACTCTCTATCCCTGTAAATTTCTGCACTGAGCCGGTTCTGGAGCTTCTCGTACACCTCGTCGGCCAGTCTTCTACTCAACAACGGGTCCACGTTCTGTGTGATCATCCTCTGAAGTATTTCTTCGCGTTTCATAACTTTCAACTCCGATCCGTTAACTTTGAAGTGGTAGAACGGGACGTCATATTCACTGAATCCTATGCATTGGGCGGTGTCGATGAGCCAGGAGACGGTGTCGTCCTCGTTCCACTCGGCGACGACTTTGTACTTCCAGTCATCGCGGCGGTATTCCCTGGAGTTGACGAGGTTGTGGTAGACGGCGGTATCCAGCTCAGGTTCCTGGTAGCTATCGTACGTATTTGAGTAGTAGTTCCCGTAAATGTACGCGGTTCCCTTTTTGAAAACTTGGAAGTCGTCGAGACGAGCCTGCGCGGGCGGGGCGGGGTAGAAGTCGCACATGTTCTGTTCGTGGGGGCGCGCGTAATCGATCATTTCGGCGGCGGCGTGCGTCGCGGCCGGCGTTCGGCGGCGGAATGCGCGCCGGGACCAGAGCGCGCCTTAAGACTACCTAGTAACACCTTGTTTGTTTACATGCGCCCGCCGCCGCGCCCGCCTCCGTCGGGAAGGAAAACTCTCGTGTACGCACTTTACGAGCCCATTGATAAACTTTTAATAGTACGATAAGTTTATTTAGAACATTTTCACACGTTTGATTTAATAAATCAAGCGGAGTTCACTCAAGGTCTTTTCCTATACGAACGACCGATTGGCATGACGCCATTTTCCTATTAGCGTTTCCTATAATATTCAGAACAGCTGTAGCATGCTGATTACGTAATAAGAGGAACGAATACCTTACAATAATAATGTAAACAAAGATAAAAAAGCTCTGATACAACCGGACCGCGTTAGAGGCGTAACGCCTTGTCCGTGAAGACATGGCTACGACGTAGCACTAGCGCCCTTTCTCGTAGAAAGTTAAAAATTCTACGAAAACTTTCGTAGTAAGTATACTAGTTTTTCGAGCGATCATTTATTTGTTAATTTTACTATTAGTTGTTAAACTTCAATGTAAAGGTATTTTTATTTGAAATTCGAATAAAAAATATTTTATTTTAAGAAATGTATAATAATGGTGAATAAAAAAAAAAGATTTTAATGATACTTACTTATCTTTAAAAAAATCTACGTTTATTTTTATTATTGTTTAATGTGATTGTACGAAACGAAAGGTTTTGTTACTTAAAATGCCTTTTTAAAGATAAACTTAACGCTTAGAAAACTCTTGTTGCCAGAGAGCAGTTGAAAATGAGGTCATTAAAAAAAATAATTAGCTGTGGTATATAATTAAATTACAATAAATTAATGCTATTTATTTTGGTTTCTGATTTAAAGTTTTGGTGGTATCGTATACATAATACGTTAAAATTCATAAAGTTTTATTTAACAATGAAAGAAAGGACGAATTCCATGAAGTCATGATTGAATTAGTTCCTAATATTGACTTGAAATTAAATTGATTCTTTGTTTTCTAATTCATTAGTAAAAGTAATCTTCAGCATATTTAATTTCCTCAACGTAATCATCACTCGTCACGGATGGTTTAAGGCGAGGATTCCCAACCGAAATAGGCACGCTAACGCTTGCTCAGCCGCGCTCGAAACACTTCACGCGGACGCAGCGGCAGCCGGCAGTGAACTGTGAATTAGCGAGCGCCCCGCGAATCGAAAATCACTTAAAATTCAATTAAAAATTAACTAATAAAAAAATTAAAATTATGACGGCCGGAATCCTTCGGCTACTCAAAGACAATCATTTTCGTATATTTTTCATTAACTAAAACCAAGTACACTGCAAGTAATACGATATTTAGATTATGATTAGACGGATGTTTGGGATTTTATTTGACACAGTAAAATATCACCAATCGAAAAAAACGGCCGAAAGCACTAGACAAATAACTGTAAAATAACATATATTTTTTCCAAGTTTTAAATACTTGTGATTTGCGAGTAATTCATTATTAAAAAAACCCTATTTTGGGAAATCGGCGCCTTTATTAAGGCGCCGATTAATATTAATAATTATCACGATTTATATTAATAATTATCACTATTTTCCCTTTCTTATGAGTCCACGACCCTATAGTGACGTGCCATTACTAACTGTACATACATGGCGTGGTTTTCGCGCACGTCAATGCGAATCAGGACGGTTTTTACACGCGCTAGACTCACGGGCGACGAGTCTTGTAGAACTCGTATACAAGGAAAACTTGTAAAAATTATAAAGAAATTGACAATAAACAATTGCTCAAAATCTATAACACACTTACAGAGTTGGTATAGACAACCTTTTCATATAACTGTAACAGCAATCAATGAGGGATTTTCTGACAGATGATTAAAAAAGAAAAATGTTAGTTCCAAAAAACTCAACAGATGGCGTTCATCAGACATGGGTTTGCTTTTTTTTAATTTGCTGGCAAGGAGTCTACGTTTAGACGGTCAATGTTAAAAAAAAACACTTGCAGAAGGAAAAAAAACATTTACAGGACTGAAAAGGCTTATCTACAACTCGCGGTATGGTCGGTATGGTATTGCAACGCAAAACAAGAGGAATAGAATTATTTGACATTTCTTTTCTTCCGTCAACGTCAACTTTTTTTTGGCCTTGCACCTTCTTGCACAACTTTGAAATACAAGTGTAGGTCAGATCAGATGAGATACATGTCTGGGGGGCTACCGCGTAACTTTATGGATATGAACTTCATACGTTTTTATTTTTATAAAGAAAATAGCCGCTACCAGTTCCTTGTTTTGTGACGTCGGGTATAACGTTACCTAGCTAGCAACGTTCAACAGAACAAAGCAGCAAAAATCTATCAGAATAAGGAATTCAAATGACAGTTGAAGCCCATACCCATATCCAGATTTCTTAGCCGGTAGCCCCCCAGGTCAGCGCCATCTATCGAGCTAATAAAAAAACTTTTTTTTTTAATTTGCTGGCAGAAAATCTCTCATTGTGGATAGCGAACATATAAGTACGTAGAACCGGGTTACTTTGACACCAGGGGGTAACTTTGTCTCACATTTGAAAACAGTATAAACATATCGTCCTGTGGTATGAACTTTTATCTATCAGCTGCAGGCCATTGTCGAAGGATTAAGAGAGGTATCATTATGCTCAGTTGATTATTATATTGCAAAACAAAAAGTTTAAAAAATATTCTATTTTGGGTCAAAGTTACCCACTAGGGTCAAACTAACCCGGTTTTATCCTCAAGCACGGAAAACTATCGTTATCTTTACCGTAATCGTAATCGTAAAGCCATTATTTTACTCTTTGCATAAAGCTATACCATACGTGAAAATGCTAACAAAGCTGCAAAAGTGTTGCCTATTTAATTTAAACGACCTTAGTATTCAGTATTATTTTAGTACATCCATACTAATATTATAAATGTGAAAGTATGTTTGTTTGCTTGTATTGTTTATAGTATTGACGACCGATCTGGCGCAAGGGTAGGATACTGCCTGCCGAAACGGTAAAAGATACAGAGGTGGTGCTTTGACTAAATATAAGTACACCATGGACAACTTTAGTTGCAATTAAAAAAAATAACAAATTGGCGGCTAAAAATGTCTGTCTGTCTGTACTTATATTCGTAGTGCTGAAACGGATCAAGCGATTTCAATGCGGTTTTTTTTTTAATTTTGTGTGTAATTTAAAAAGAACAAAATAAAGAGAAAATTTAATATTCTAAAATCCTCCGACACAAAAACCTCAAAAATAAAATTTCTCTAAATATCAGAAATTTTATTTTTTGAGGTTTTTTTTTGTCGTGGGATTTTAATTTTTTTATTTATTTATTGAACACTTTATGCACAAAAAAGAATGTACAGAGGCGGACTTAATGCCTTAGGCATTTTCTACCAGTCAACCTTAGGGTGATGTGGAGTCTATGATGTGGTAGGGTGCACAACCAGCTTATAGAAGAAAAAAAAGTATATATATATTTTATCTGTTTATCTTTATGTTGGTGATACGAAGTTCACCGGGTCCACTATAATTTTTATGGCAAAACAACGTTTGCCGCGTCAGCTAGTAAATTAAATAAAAAGCAAATAAATAGCGGCGCTCTGGTTTTCACCCATAATAATTCGATAACGAAAACTTGAGTTTTTCATGCTTACAGCCAAAATATTCATTTTACGAATTCGTAAAAAGTAACTAAATTTTGCTGTCGAAACTGTCAAATCCAAACCCTGTAAAAGTAAAAGTATAACGTATAAAAACTTTGGTGCAACCGGTGGTTAGGGTAGGTACTGTTGACGTCTGATTTTATCTAAGCTTTACAAGTCTCAAATACCCACAAATCTCGTATTAAAATCAAATAATAGAGTCGAAAACGTTAGGAAAACATATTATAGACAAATGTCACGTTATACTAAGCAAAGTTATTGTAGGTTTATGAAGTTAAAATATATTCTCGGCATTGTTAATTGCTGATAAATATATGGTTAATTAGGTTAGTTGAAACAATTATTCAATTAATTGATTCATTTGACCATCTTGGTCCTTCATTAAACATATATTACCTACAATAAATAGCAAAATATAAAATGAATAGAATAATTAACTCTATATTAAATTAAGGAATATAAATCAATCAAAATAACAATATAACATTAAATAAATTATAAAAATTCATTAAAGATTAACAATCTACACGTATTGTACATTTTTTGAGAATTTTGAATGGGGTTTTTTATCAAGTATTTTTATACTAACGGCGCTTTACAGTACGGCGTTTTAAGTATAACAACAAATAATTAGCCAGTGACACACTTATTCTAATTATTTTTCTGACATTGAAATCAGTAGTTTTTTAATAATTAATTCAAACGTAGTTATTACGAATTTGATTAAAAGATTTAGCATGTTATAAATTTTATAGTATAGCGGCGCCATATATGCCACATTTGATCCATTAAAATTGGCTGTGGTATTTGATTGTGACCATTTTCCTGGAGTTAAAATAAACGAGAAATATACACAATAAATTAATCGAAGGAAAATTACATTAAACTCGCGCCCATGAAATTGTACAGAATTAAATTTTGTTCGACAGTTCATGGGGAAAACTGTGTTATTTTTATGGCTGTAAACTTTAATTGACCAATTTAGTTGAATTTCAGCAAAAACTCATTTACAGTTTAACGGGTATGTTATATTAGTGAGAGTCTAAAAAAATCTTTTCTGGTACGTCTCGCCGCCTTGATTGAAAAGAATTTAGTACTTTTTTAATCTGTATGATATATTTTATTTTTGTATTTGAAAGAGCTAAAGACTGTGTGATCATATTTATCTCTGAAACCACTGATCGTATTTGAAAAGTGTTTGACCAGTGCATCCTACCCTTAAGGCGCTACTCGGAAAAATATGGACTTTTTGATTTAAAACTATAGGACGGTTACAGTTGTTAAAAATCTGGTAATAAGATATATATTTCTTCATACCTTTATCTAGAATCGTATAGTTTCAAAAACACGATTTTATGATTTTGCCTCGACACTTTTTATTTTCGAAAAGACCTCTAAAAAATACGAAAAGTGAAGATTATTCTTAAATGGGGTTACTTACACTATTGGAAATTGGTTTAATTAGTGGACACCAATAATATTGAGGATCGTATAGAAGCATTTTTTTTAAATCGCTGTAGTTTTTTAATACGAAGTGATTTTGTGTTTTTTTTGCCTAATCTGCAAAATCGGTCTCGCTCCCTCGCGCGTCGTTTTCTCATTGCTATCTCGCTTCAGCACATTTTTTCCGAGTATCGCCTTAATGATTCACGGAGCCGAAACAAGGACATTCACGGTGGGACTAGTCAACATATGTATAGTCGCCCAGCGAGCTAAAGAGAGGGCTATACTCGGCGTTTCTCTGAAGCATAGAATAAGAAACGAAGTTATCCGACGGAGACCCAAAGTCACCGACATAGCTCGAAGAATAGACAAGAAGTGACAGAGGGCTGGTCACATCGCTCGAAGAACGACGGCCGTTGGGGCAAAAGAGTTCTAAAGTGGAGACCGCGTTTAGGCAAACGTAGCGTAGGGCGCCCTGCTACGTGGAGCGAAGACCTGCGAAAGATGGCAGGCGGAGGCTGGCTGCGAAGAGCTGAAGACCGAGCTCAGTGGCGTGACTTAGGAAAAGCTTATGTCCAGCAGTGGACGAAAATAGGCTGATAATGATAATGATGATACACAAACTCACACATACATTCATATGTCTACACACAGAGATACACACACACATGCACACACATGTAAACATAGATACAAATGCTCAAAAACCCACTTTATAGTAAAGCTGGTTTCTACTACAGAAACTTTTTTCACAAATATTGCCGCAGAACAATTAAGGCAGAACCTTGCCACGTGCGGCAGGCCTCGCGCGAGGCTGCTCACTTGGTGAGGGAGGACCCGCCTAATCACGTAAAAACGGCTGATCGGATTTTTATGAAATTAAAACATAGAGTACTTTTTATCCTGGTTATTGGTCCCCTAAGTATTTTCTCGAATGTCCACGCGGACGAAGTCGCGGGCGGAAGCTAGTAAATAATTAGTGTATGTTTCACATTCAAAAAGTTAGTTCTGAGTAGCTTAGGTACCAAGAACTTTTAGGGTAGGTACTTAAGATGATTTAGGTTTCTATACCCTATTTACCCCCTGGGTTTGATTTTGGGAAAATTAGGAAATGGGTTGACTATTTGTTTTAAGAAGTAAGCCTACAAAGTTTCAAGTTGAAATGTCTATTTTACCCCTGATTTTTCATTCAAAATTTCACCCCTATTGCAACCTTTTAGTGGTTGAATCAAGTTCAGCGTGTTAAACATCAAAATAAATGCCATTTTTGCAATCGTCATCCCATAAAACCTCAATAACGACATCCATATCGATTTTTAGGTTTATTTATCCCATTTAACCTCTAAGGGGTTGATTTTCGAAAAAATACGAAACATGTTTTTGCTTATTTGTTTTACTTTCGACCATAAGCCTAAATAATAAATTAAATGAAGGACTTTCCAGATACAACATTTCATCCCCCTTTTCACCCCTTCGGGGGTGGACTTGTCAAAAACGGTGACACAGGTAAATATTAGTTTTTAATTGCCAGCCTAAATACAATGTTTGAAGATCCTAACTTCAAAACTGACGGACTTTCATACAAACATTCATCCTCTATTTCACCCCCTTAGGGGTGAAATTTCCAAAAATCCTTTCTTAGTGGATGCCTACACTGTATAACGTATCTATGTGCAAAATTTGAAGTCTCTAGGTTCAGCGGTTTGGGCTGTGCGTTGATATCTCAGTCAGTCAGTCAGTCAGTCAGTCAGGACTTTGAATTTTATATATATAGATAAGCTTACACATTAGGTATACCTATATAGAATTAACCCTATTTGTGTTAAGAGAAATAAAACTATTTTTATATAAGTACATTTTTTTATATTAGTCATATCAATAAAATTTCTTTAAAATTTACCACATTTTTAGGTAGTAGTAAAAGGACAAAGAAGTTAGAAAAAAATACACGTAACGTTCTTGAGCCATCAGAAAAGGAAAGTAGTTTTTGTGGACATTCGGACAAACCCAAACTATGTTGCTATAATTTAATATTATATATTAATATTTGGTATTTCAGAACGTGCCCGCAGCACGTAGCCAAAAGCAAATTAATTAAAAACTAATTAACTATTTCTAATTCGATACCGCATTAACAGTGACATAATATGTCGCGAGGTATTAAATTTACTGTGACAACATTTAATTAAATGGACTGACATTCAAATACAGTGTATTGAGTCGGGTGTGACCTGTCCCCTTGCCATTATCAGTGCCTAACTGTAGGTAACATTAAAGATTAATAATTAGTGTGACATCTTATTTATTCAACCACTTTGATATTGTTCAAGCACCTCTTGGGAATTCCCCTGGCTCTTGGTGTAATAATGTAAGATTCTTCAGTGACTGAAAAGTTTTTATTACTGCATTTAGGAATAATTCTCAAGTAAAATAATTGAAAAATATGTTTCGAATCATTTGACTGTTGCAATAAACAACCAACAAACCAAACAGAAATTCTCTTTAAAAATAAAAAATAAATATTGGACATCATCAGCACATACCTACATTGTTCCAATTCCAAAGTATAGTAGGCTAAGCACTAGTAGGTATTATGGAAACAGTGATTAAAACTTAATGTGATTCTTCTACTTTCCAGCCGTGGTTCCTCGCAAAGGTAGCATAAGGCAGCGGTGTTAACGGCCCCGGGTTTCGCGTCTCGCAGGTCCCCCGATAAGGACCTGAGCTTCGTTGTTTGTGGGGTCAACCTGGAGTCACGGAGCCATATCGCCTAAGGTCGCTTGCAACGGCCGACTCCAGACCCTTAGTCGTGGGCCACACTGGAGCAGCGGCGCGTCTTGCGTCCGCGTTGAGCGGGAAAAACAAATATATTGAGACGGACGAGAGGGGCCACACTGGCGCGTACTGTGGTCGCCGCGACCGGCAGAGGTCGTGGACTCGTGGGCCACACTGGAGCGGCGCGTCTTGCGTCCGCGTTGAGCGGGAAAAACAAATATATTGAGACGGACGGGAGGGGCCACACTGGCGCGTCCGGCGGTCGCCGCGACCGGCAGAGGGAATAGTACGTGTTCGCGCGTCCTGCGGATCCGCAGGTCGCTCCAGTGTGGCCCACGACGGAATAGTACGTGTTCGCGCGTCCTGCGGATCCACAGGTCGCCTTCGCGCCCCGCGGTCGCTCCAGGTCGTGGGCCACACTGGAGCAGCGGCGCGTCTTGTGTCCGCGCTGAGCGGGAAAAACAAATATATTGAGACGGGGGCCACACTGGCGCGTCCGGCGGTTGCCGCGACCGGGCGGAGGGAATAGTACGTGTTCGCGCGTCCTGCGGATCCGCAGGTCGCCTCTGCGCCCCGCGGTCGCTCCAGTGTGGCCCACGACTTAGCCTGTTTGTACATAGGAAGGAGTTGCTGCGCGTGCGCCGACGCTGCAGCAGCAGCCGTAGCCGCGGCAAAATGGCGGCCGACCTGTCGCACTCATTAGCGTACGTGGCTAACGATAGGTCGTCAATAAGTTATTATACTCGCATTACCGCACCTGAGGCTGCGCCCCGGCACGAAAATATTGAGCACAGTGTTATAATTGTACGATTTATCATGTAGGTACCTGTAATAAACTGGTGAAAGAGTTCGATAGCCTTCATCACACCTGATGTTAAGTGATGATAAGGCTGAAGGTGGAAGCGCACTACTTCCTGAATCCTCAATTACTGAGAAATTGGCTATCTTATCTCCACCTGCCGGAACACAACAATGCTCAAAGCATAGTGTGGTTATGGCGTGAGACTTAGTTAAGATCGGACTTTCAATAAGCCCCACCACCAACCAAACCGAAAACCTACAATATGTACCCCCACTGGGAATCAAACCCAGGACCCCTGGGTCTTTTTTTTTTTTTTTTTTTATAGTGAGGGGAATGCGTTTACGCATACCCCGCCCGCGTACGGTGTGTGCGGGCGGTGGTTATGTGGGACTCACCTATCCGCTTTCTGACCCCCCATCCAGCGACAGGGACTCGATGGGGGGTCAGAAAGGGGGAATACCCACTAAACCCCTCACTACTTGCTCTCACCGCCGTCAGTAGGAGCCGCACTGTGGAGGGTCCGATGTGACAATCTCCTCCTGCGACCCGACGGCTGGCCCGGCATCCCGAGCCCCTACGCGGCGGGAGGAGGCCGACCAAGCGAGGCAATCCCCCCAGACTACACGGCTGGACTGGCTACAGGCCGTCGCCCGCACTGCACGGTCCAACACCCACTAAACTGGAATGAGGTGCGCAAAGCGCCGCATCCTCCGTCCCACCCGCCTTCGTCGGAGCCGATCCGCATGAGCTTCCTGCTCGCGGATCCGCTCCGATGCCTCCTTCTGCGAGACGACATCCTCGCAACAGGATAACGGTGGTGTGTACCACTAAACCACATATGTTGAAGTGACTTCGCAATTCTGTCCGGTAGAACCGGGAAATATCCATTAAAAATCTGTACGGACCGATGTATGGATCAAATTAAACGAAATGAACTTACAAGTCAATACGGTATTTTACTGATATTTTTTTATTTCTTTAAAATGATTTTCGAAATATTAGTTACACAAAACAAGTTTTTATTTTGAATTATCTTGAATATTTTCAAAGATATATGACTTCAAACTTTCTAATTAGACAAGGACAGGACGCTATCTTTGTGACGTCAGTGAGTTAGTAGCGTCATAGTCACGCCATAGAAGATTTCGTTTTAGAAAGAGACAGCGATATTCAAAATCAAACAGACTATAATTCTTTTATTATAAAACAGATTTAAATTATTTTTTCAGATTTGGTATTCTTAATTGCAATATTTTTTTACTTCATCATTAAATATCTACATTTCAACACAACAGTAAAATACCCTATTAGACTCATTTATAGTATGTTACTAACAGAATAAGTTTTAAGCAAAAATTTCATTTTCATGACAAGCTTTTTTGCTGACTTTACTTAAATATTGTATTGTCATCTAAACCAAACCTGTATACAAAATTTCAGCTCCATCAGACACTGGGAAGTGGGTCAAATGAAGCATGCAAGATTTGTCCCCCACTAACTAACTAACTAACATGGCAAGTTAATAAAAAGCTTGTAAAAAGTACAATCATAACATGCAGTACTAATTTGTTGTATGCTTTATGACATTCTTCACTAATTTATAGCAAAAATGGCTTAGATATACAGCACAAGTTTTACTACTACTTACTGAAGAGCATAATTTTCCGCCAAATCCCGCCGAGTGTGAGTCACTAACTCTTCTTGCGCCCATTCTTCTTGTCAGTTAAAAAAGTCTTGAATGGGTGGTAGGAAAATATTGACGATTCATAAGTACATATTTATTATGTCTAAGTGAATAAAGAATATTTTTATCTTTATCTTTATCTTTATCTAACGGCCAGAATTAATAACCTATCCACAGATAGGGATAGGTGCGATCCAGATTAGTTGCTATGCAACGCTTGATATTACCATCGAATTAACGACAGTTGCCAGGGTGTTGCTAGGTGTTGCCTAGCAACTAATCTGGATCGCACCTATCCCTATCTGTGGATAGGTTATTAATTCTGGCCGTAAATAAATAATTTTCTTTCTTCCTTTACAAACTAGAAACATTATTATTTCCAATGACGGCTGTCGGGCATTGCTTTTTGTGTGAATTGCCGGAATAGCCATATGAATAAAATTAACTGCTTGCTTGCCCCATTATTCTAAAATCGTGTTATATCTTTTGGTTTCCAATTTGATCTGGCCAGACCAATTATAATGGTCGGATGGTAACACAAACGAGTCGGCTGGTGCTCTAAGAAGGTCGCACTGTTCAGATCGGTCAGTTATAAAAAAGTTGCGGTTATTTTCTTTAAGTATTTTTATCAATTTTCCACTGTTTTATCCCCTCCTGATCAGAAGGTCTAAGTAGTTAAATGTCCAACAGCGCGAAACGTCTAATATGAGCAGTAAGTCTATTTAGCAAAATGTCCATGTAGCAAACGTCCAAATATCAGATGGTCTGTATAGCAGAACATCTATTTAGCAAATCGTCACATTATCAAAATGTCTGGATACTCAAGCACAAAATTGAAAACACACATTATATCGGGAGGGAAACTGACATGGAATTATAATATGTACGTAAGTACAGACTCATCAGTTTTTGTACCTACGTAGAGTTATGAAATGATGCTGTGAAATATATTGTTTGCCAGTTTCAACAGTTACCTACCTATATAGTTTCTAACACCCTCGTATCAATAAAAACACATAATGTAACGATAAATTTGACATCGATCTGTGCCCGTAGTGTAAGTTTTTATGTCAAAAAACGCAAACTATTTCGAATGCGTATTAATGTCAATTTGTATGAAAACTGTATTAGCGCCTCTAGCGGCGAGTAGCGCGCTTATAAAGTTTTCATACAAATTGACATTAATACGCATTCGAAATAGTTTGCGTTTGCTTGACATAAAAACTTACACTCGGGGTACAGTACCTCTATTAGTGTAAGTTTTTATGTCAAGCAAACGCAAGCTATCGCGATTCCGTATTTATGTCAATTTGCATGAAAAATCAGCGCCTCTAGCGGCGAGTGGCGCGCTTATACAGTTTTCATACAAATTGACAAAATCTTTGCAGAAATAAGTATGTTGTAATTTTTATGTATAGAGTCGCAAAGTGAGCATGGTTTGTATGAAAAAAACGAGGTGGGCCATTTAATGTGCCGGTGAGTGTATTTGCTAATATTGCAACCACACTATCACTATCAGTGAATAATTGCAACGCGAGCTAGGTTCAGCGGCCGATTGCTCAAGCCCCACCTTGCGCACGCGCTCGCCCAACCGCGTAAAACCCGCGGGGAAGCACACGCATCAAACGAGTGTGACTCAGTTCAGTCCTAATGTCTTAAGGTGCATGTAGTCGTGAAACGATCATTTTTGAGGCCCTAAAACTCATAAATTAGCCTACTGATGAATCCAGAATTAATATATATTAAATATTGATATATAAACTTCAATCTGAGCATTTAAAAAAAACATAGTCTTTAAGATACTATTAAAAAAAATACATTGAAATGAAGCTGTTTTCAACTTCTAATACGCTACTGCTTCTAAACTACAAGTGATATTTTCACGTTTCTTTCAGGAAGAGATTGCTAACTTGTTTAACTTAAAACTGAGCATTTTTCGTTTTAAAATAATACATAGTTTTGACGAAACGTGTGTTTAAGCTGTTTTTGTGCGCGTAGCGAGCGGGAAAATTAGGCCACTTTTCTATGGCCAAGGTCGTTGGCGATACCACGGGCCTTAAAGATTGGTATTCTGAACCCATTTTGGAAATTCGGATTATCGGTTCCGTGGTATTGTAATGGTTTATGCGAGAGCACGCTTCAAAGTCTTCCGTAAACAATTTGGGAGTTGGTCAGTTATCCTTATACATTTTTCATTAGTATCTGATCAGCATGGGTGCTATCAAAAATTGAGTCAAAAAGCGTTTATATCGCCGACTTACATTGGGTTAGTATTTAATGAAGTAGAAAAGTAAGACAAGAGTGGCGAGTAGCGAATCGCGAGGCTACTGTATGTACAATCGGCAAAACAACCATGTATACACCGTAAGGTTTAACGCCAGTTTAAGTAAACTGCACTAAAGAAGATGATTTGATTTGATCTGGTAAATCTACAATTGTGTCATAGATTGGCAGTTCACCAAACGAAACAAATAATATTTTTTGTAATGTTTTTTAAACAAAAGGTAATTTGGGCTGACCTTGAGCTACCTGGGATCTGATACTTTCAAAAGTAATAAAACAACAACAGATGGTTTCGGTAATAAGTGCCCAAAGCAATAAAATTATAACAATGACACCTTTTGTAAAATCCTAGACAACGATTGTCATTGAACCTTCAGCTTCGTTGGTAGAAAACAAACCAAAGGGGCGGGGCCAAGGAGTAGCCCTTGTTGTCCATGCAAGCGAAAAAGTTTTATAAGTGTATACCTACCTGATTGTTTTGCTGATCGTACCTACTTGATCAATGTAAATTCGGGGAAAAGGTGTCATACTCTTGACTAACAGTCAAAGAGACAGTTAACAACAAAAAAGGCAGGGGTTCTTTTTCTCCTTTTGTAGAACAGAGAGAACCAACCTCTTTTTTTTTTTTATCCACAACGGTGTAGCACTTAGCCTTCATCACACTTGATGATAAGTGGTGATAAGGCTGAAGGTGGAAGCGCACTACTCCCGGAATCCTCAATTACTGAGGAACTGGCTATCTTATCTTTAACTGCCGGAACACAATCATGCTGAAAACATCATTGTTATGGAGTCAGACAGACAGTGGAGGCGGACTAAGAACAAGTCCTACCACCAACCAAACCGAATACAATAAGTACCCCCACTGGGAATCGAACCCGGGACCTCTGGGTCTGAAATCCGTGGTATGAACCACTAGACCACAGAGGCGGTTGATGGAGACCTATTCACATGAGGCACCATTATCATCATAAGAGGAGCTTCAACGATATCCTTAGCAGTTGGTTATATCACTAGGTGATGCTGCCTCCATGATACTCGCTCGACCACTGATCTGATGTACATATTTATTGTCCAGTATGTCGGTGATATAACCGGTAAACTATATTTATTTCCTTTTCCTGTTGCAGTTGCAGTTGCTAAGGAAAGCATGCATTTATAATTAAACTAGCGGATCATCGCGGTTTCACCCGCGTGGTACCCGTTCCCGTGGGAATATCGGGATAAAATATAGCCTATGTCACTCGGGAAGAATGTATCTTTCTAATTAATGGTCAAAGTCAAAAAGTTTTCTAAATCGGTCCAGTAGTTTCGGAGCCTATTCGATGCAAACTAACAAACAATTAAATCTTTCCTCTTTCTAATTATTAGTATAGATTAAACGAAACATATTCCCACAGTCGTTCTAAAAATAACAAAAATAAGACACCGATTAAGAACTAAACAACCTAGGAACTTTTTAAATTGACTTCTTTAAGTTATTTTTTGTACATACCAGTCTGTGATGAGAGACAGCTACGAAATTCGACATCCAACAATAATTAAAGGACATTTTTCATTTTCGGCTAGGACTTTGTACACTATTCGTACTAATAGTAAAAAATATAGTAAAGTCATATAAAATATTAAAATTCTCATTGTCTTTCTGGATAAATGGTACAAATATAAACTTTAAAATAAAAATTCTTTGCAAATCATGGTCACACTGGCAACCATATTTAAATCACGTTCGGAAACATTGATGTTTCTGTACGAAAAAACGATGACATTGACGACTGATGATAATCCGTCAATGTCCGCCTTTTTTTTAATGTGAGTGTGACGTTTTACTGCCATATTGAATCGCGGTTGCATCATAATTAAGACTAGATAATGCTTTTGTACCATCAAACGCGTTAGCTTATTGCGATATAATTAGTTTTCAGTTATTATATTTATCTTTTGCTTGCCTATGGTATAGTGTACAAAGTCCTAGCCGAGGCTCCATACAAAACTGAAAAATATCCTTTACTTTGGTTTGTGTTTTTGCCACATAATATAATAACTTGAATTTAACGGGCAACGAAAGATGGCTATTGATTTTAACTACGTAGGTAGGTTAATTACTTCAAGTTAATTAAATTACGTCATTCATTTACAAGTCCAATAAGACTCATACAGGGTCAGAGTAGTAAAAACCAGATACAGTTTTGGATTGATTTAATTTATAATTCTTACAAAGTTGTGTATGATGTAAGTATATTGCACGTCTCGCTAGGTAGGATAGGACGCACGTGAGACGCCATACTCAGTATATTTGTTACTAGTCATTTTAATTTGGTCCTTATGTCTATAAGAATGTAACCTATTTTAGAAATGAGTGTAGTGGCACGCGTCTTGAGCAGGTTTCAGATAAAGTAGTATGCAACTAATGGTTTGGTTTTTACTAATAGAATTATAATTTATATAAAATGTGGTTTCCGATAAAGTTAATGATAACGCCGACTAATTCCCGACAGTTCTTGGCTAACAGAATTTGTCGATCGTCTCACGTATTGTCTTCAATTTAGTTCCATCTTGTAGTGATGACGATGAAAGGGAAATTGATATTTTTCATTTGTAACAGCAAAGGAAACTTACAACTCGGTCAAGATAACATGACACCTGCCGGTTATACCCGTCCCTCTTACTCTCCGGGTATAACAGAATCGAGTGAAAGAAACGGGTATAATATGCAGGTGTCATGTTATCTTGACCGAGTAGTACTTGGTAGCATCCCGCGAATGCGTCCCAAGCGCTTTTCTTCTTCCTTTGTGATGCGCACCGCCAAGGAATGGAATACCTTGCCCGCGTCTGTTTTCCAGAATGACTACAATTGACTACAACCCTTAAATTTTTAAAGCTAGAGTGAATAGGCTACTTCTGGGTAAGCTCGCTTCATCTTAGGCTTCTTCTCAACCCTAAGGTTCTGTGTGAAGCCAAGAGCAAGCCCATAAAATTTATCTTTATCACATAATATCATATCCTAGTTTATCTTTATCTTAAAATTTATCGTTATCTCTGCTAGAAAAAATTGTAAGTTAGATAATATCAGTCTTTAGTTTTTAAAAAACTATTTTAGCTGAGTAGTTTTAGCGTTGGATAGCACTTCCAACGCGCACATTTGCACATAAAAAGGATGCCAAGAAGCCAAGAAGCCAATAATTTAATGACCTGCCATTTAACATAACATCACACAACAGTGAGAATGCAGAAGTCTTATGTCCAAGTATTTTTATTACAACTTTATATTGAACTAGCGGCCGCCCGCGGTTTTACCCGCGTGGTTCTCGTTCCCGTGGGAATATAGGGGTAAAAAGTATCCTAAGTTACTCCTTATTACATCAGCTACATGCCAGTGAAAGCCCGTCAAAATCAGTCCAGCCGTTTCAGAGATTAGCCGGAACAAACAGACAGACAAAAATTGCAAAAAAAAAATTTTTGGTATATGTGCCGCATATATAATCATTTGCATGTAGTAAAAAGCGATTATTTTAATATTACAAACAGGCACTCGAATTTTATTTATTAGTATGTATGTATGTATAGTATATGTATGTATAGAAAATATCAGTCTATTAGTTCGCGCACGCTGCTAGCCACGCGCTAACTAATTCTCGGCCTAGGCTATTATACAGACCGGTTTCTGAAGGTGGATGATGTGTATGTGTACAGTACATGCATAACCTATTACTCGCCGTCTCAGATCAATCATCGACCAGACCAATACAATAATATACCTACTATGAAGCTAGTGGCATAGAAACTTGTAATTGTAACTGCGGAAACTTGTAATTGGCACTCAGTAATTATTTCGTCGGCTAAGTATAAGTATGTATTTAAAAGTAGATGTAAGTTTTCCTAAAAGTTGTAAAAAAAAATAAAATAGTCAAAGCTTGTTTATCTTAAGAGGTTGTTTATCTTATTATTAAGAGGAAAGATTTGTATTTTTGTATGTAACGAATAAACTCAAAAAGTACTGGACCGATTTAGAAAATTCTTTCACCGTTAGAAAGCTACAGTCTTCCCGAGTGACATAGGCTATATTTTATCCCGATATTCTCACGGGATCGGGTACCACGCGGGTGAAACCGCGGGCGGCCGCTATGGTTAAATAAAACAAAATTAAGTTATTTAAAAGCTTTTATTACGTATATTATTTAGAATCACTAATTAAATGTAAGTTGAAGCATTCAACCTAAAGTTTCTTTCAAGTCCACAAATTATTATGTCCTTTACACAATAATTAGTATTATATTGAAAAATTTAAAATGAAGTGTTTAGAAAACATCAACCCGTCTCACAACCAGCTCCAATGGAACTCGAACCCACGACCTTTCACTGTCCGGGTGACTGCTCTAACCACTGAGCTACGGAGTCGTTACGAGAAGCGTCGAATTTATCCAATACCACAGAATATATAATGCCAATACTCCTTACGCGCTTTAAAGCCAGCGTTAATTCCATCAATGTGAAGATATTACTACTCTAAACACATGAAAGAAATTCCTTTCCAAATATTTGTCAATCGCTAAATATGAAATTATTGCTATTGAAACTTATTTAAATTTTTACTTTCTTGCATTCACAATGCAACTTTTGAAAAAGAAATAAAGTAAGTATTTAGAAATACTTCATTTTCAATTTTTCAATTATAAAAGTTGCATTGTGAATGCAAAAAAGTAAAAATTTTAATAAGATATAATATTTTAACCAAAATATAGTTTTGTAATCATACTGATTGTCAAAGAATTACATAACATAACATAAGATCATCGTGCCTTAACTGCCACGCTGTTTATTAATCACGATCTCGGAGGGAATCCTGCGCAACATTTTGCCGCCAAGAGGAAAACAAAAGTAATATTTTGGCGCGTTTTCCCCACCACTGACGTCACGAGCCACCTGTGCGTGCAGGGTTGAAACGTGCTAATAAAACCAATAAAAAAGTAAGATTTCAATATTGATGTGATTTGTTACAAAACATAAATAGAACCTAGGAAGATAAACTCAATAGTGCGTCTGTTCTTAAAACTTAAACTATGGATTCAAAATATCAATGAAAAAGCATTTAAATAGGCTAATAGACAGCCCTAGCTTTCGGTTGACAACGTCCTACACAACAATTTGCTACATCTCTCGGAACAGGATAGTTTTTTTTTTAAATAAGATTTGTCGTTTTTAGCGCGGGGAAAAGGCAGTGCGTAAGTAAATATTGTTGTTTATGTCCTTAATAGTTTAACTACGATTTTCGTCATCAGCCATACGACGCCCACTCCTGGGCATAAGCCACCCCCAAGAATCTCCGCAGAGATCGGTCCGATATTCAGTTCTATTTAATTTCTATTCTTGTCCGAAAAGAAGTCTTCAATGCTTACGTGAAGTTCATTGAAGGCAGATTGCCGTTCAATATACTTTTTCAGCAAAATCTATGCCGTTCAGTATACTTTGCAGCAAAATTCATGACGAAGGATTTTTCGTGAATAAATAAATTGTAAGCTTTTTCGTCTGAAATAGATAAAATATAAACTAATCTATAGCGGAAAAATACGAATCTAAAATGTACGATATTTGTCATGCTTCATTTATCCCATAGCATATATATTTTTTTTAATTCACAACGGGGCAGCACTTAGCCTTCATCACACCTGATGTTAAATAGTGATAAGGCTGAAGGTGGAAGCGCACTACTCCCGGAATCCTCAATCACTGAGGAACTGGCTATCTTATCTCTAGCTGCCGAAACATAATAATGCTGAAAACATCATTGTTATGGCGTCAGACTTAGATAAGACGGTGGTAGCTAGCCAGGCGGACTAAGAACAAGTCCTACCACTAACCAGACCGAATACAATATGTACCCCCACTGGGAATCGAACCCGGGACCTCTAGGTCTAAAATCGGTGGTGTGAACCACTAGACCACAGAGGCGGTTAAAATGTTGTGAAATAAATAAAACTTTGTATGTAAAATAATACCTACTTACTACGGGCAAAGAACACTGTAATATTACTACGTACTACGGGCACACGGGTAAGTACTTACATGTAAACACCGTTCGCGTCGTGGTGAGTAAAATGAAGTCATTGGTGACTCAAGAATAAGCGAACTTTCGAAACAAAGGTGGGTTTATGACCAAATGATTGACATGACAATTCTTTTTAGCCCCCGACGCAAAAAGACGGGTTTTATAAGTTTGAACGTGTGTGTGTATCTGTCTGTCTGAGGCAACGTAGCTCCTAAACGACTGGGCCGATTTTGATGTGTTTTTTTTTTATTGAAAGCTAAATTAATCGAAATGGTTCTTAGCTACGTTTGATGAAAATTCATCCGGCCATTTATGGAGATGGTTAACTGCCTGCCGAAACGGTAAAATATACAGAGGTGGTGCTTTGACTTGAATAATGTACGTACGCACACTAGGCAAATTTAGGTGCAATAAAAAAAACAAAATAGCGGCAAAAAAATGACTTTTTGCCGCTATTTATATTCGTAGTGCCTAAACGGATCAAGCGATTTCAATGCGTTTTTTTTTAATTTTGAGTGTAATTTAAAAATGATGAAACAAATATAAAATTTAAAAAATTTAATAACCCTGAGAAAAAAAGTCAAATAATAAAATTTCTCTCTCGGTCGGGGGACCCCCAACGTATAATACACCCTTTCAGTACTTCTCTTTTTGTGTTCCCCGACCGAGAGAGAAATTTTAATATTTTTACTTTTTTTTCTCGGGGTTAAGATTTTTTTTTTTAAATTTTATCCAAATTTTTTACTTTTCATGAAATTTACGACGACATAATTGCACACCACCACCAAGTTTTCACTTTAAAAAACTATAGTACCTAAACCCTCCATCCTATCCCGCGGGAATGTGATATTTTTCCGGGATAAAAATTTACATATGTTCCTCTCCAGGCTACAAAGTATCTGTGAGCCAAATTTCACATTTAGGATACATGTAGGATAGTAGGACTAGGTATTTCATTGTACCACTAAAAGGATATGTCAAACTTTATCCTGTCTATCTAAAACATGTGATTCACAAAAATCTTAGTCAGTAACCTGTAACAGATATCGTCTTCTTCTCAAGCCATTCTAGAGTAGGCACTACCTACTGTTTTGCATAATTTTCTCCGCGGAGTGTCCAACTGGTTCGGATCGACTTGGGGGTGATAAAGCCCACTTGCGTCAAACGGCTGCGGTCAGTATAAAAACCAGTATGATTTCATTCCTATGACGAATTCTGGAATGTGATAGTTCGTTGTTTACTAAGTGGATCAATGTGTTACGTGTTAGGTTGCAGCAAAACATTTTGTGGTAAAAGTGAATGTTCATCTGTAGAATCATGCATACCTGGCGAAAGTTCATATCCAAGTATAAAATTAAGACCGCTTTGGCAAGAATATAAAATTAGAATAAAATATCTTGCTGTATTTTATGTAAATCAAGAGAGTCGAAAATCATAGTTTTATGTGTTGACAATATAACCTTTCTGTTTAAGTAGGTATACTTACGGTAGATTGTGCCCCACAAAAGCTTTTCACACCCTTTTAAACTGTATTTGAAACTAAAAATTATTTCAGTAGGTACTTATAATAACTAACCTATCTGTATCTAGACGCCGAATTTCAGATTATTCCGTTATTTTCAATGAATTTACGAGTATTCAGCTAAGTAGGTATATTACCTACTTTTCAACATTGGAAGTACAATAATTGTATGTAGTTATGTAAACGACATAAATGATAAAGTCAAGCTTTATATTACAGGTTTTTACGACTACACCTAAATTACCTACCTACCTCTACTTACCTCATGCCGCTACGTCCTATGTATGACACGTTTATGTGTCGTGGACATAAGCACGTGCAGAAAAAAAGCCTTATTTAATGTAACGCAACACTTTATACATATTATTGTCATAAACAATTAGATATGTGCCATTTTCCGTAAACTTCCGCTGCGGAAACTTTTAGGCAGTTTCTTGACTTTCTTGTTAAATCTTTTATTGAGATGTTTCAGGATTTATCATCGCTACAAACTCCCTAAATTTTTCACATTTTTCAAAACATTTTTTCCATGTTTTAAAATGTCATCAAATGAAGCTCAGTGCTTAGAAAAGAAAAGCTGCTCTAGAAAAGTACTAAGCATATTATTATGCTTTCGCATAAGTATTATTTTAGTTCCGACTAGCTTTCTGCCCGCGGCTTCGCCCGCGTGGACTATACGACGTTATCCCGCGGGAATGTGTTATTTTTCCGGGATAGAAAGTAGCCTATGTTCCTCTCCAGACTACAAAGTATCTGTATCCCAAATTTCAGCCAAATCCGTTGAGCCGTTTTGGTGTGATTGAGTAACAAACATCCAAACATCTAAACTTTCACATTTTTAATACTAGCTTTCCGCCCGCGGCTTCGCCTGCGTGGACTTAACGACGTTATCCTGCGGGAATGGGATATTTTCCGGGGTGAAAAGTAGTCTATGTTTCTCTCCAGGCTACAAAGTATCTGTGTCCCAAATTTCAGCCAAATCTGTTCAGCCGTTTTGGCGTGATTGAGTAACAAACATCCAAACATCTAAACATCCAAACTTTCACATTTATAATATTAGTAGGATTAGTAGGATAATGTCGATCTTCGGCTAAGGTAGCTACCTAATAAAGTTTTCGTATAGCTGTGTTGAGGTATCAAATATACTTGTTTACAGTTTCCTTTCTGAGTCAACTTTGATTTTTGCACGAAATGTGCATAAGCCACATAGCTAAGAATGGACGAAGCAAGTCGAAAAAGGGGATTTCTACGTTGCGACAAAAGTAGTGATAATATTATGGATGTATGAACATTTAGAACAAAGCATCAATATGAATTTAAAATCTTTCAAATGCAATTCAAGAATGACCTTCAAAAAGTGCATGCGTTTTGCCAAAATCTTATGATGCGCAGACACGGACCTTCGCTGGAACCGGTCCGGTCCGACCTCGCAGGTACCAGGTCTCGTGGTGCGAACCAGTTTGCCACTCGTGCTGCCAACCTCTTATGTGTATGAACTCTTTCAACAAAAACATAAAGCCAATAATAACATACGTATCGCTGTTGACTGGTAGAGCTTATGCTTTTTGTAAAGCTATACAAACAAAATTTTAATTCAGGCAATCCATATCCATACTAATATTATAAATGTGAAAGTGTGTTTGTTTGTTTGTTTAAGTATATGTTTGTTTGTTTGTTTGTTTGTTTGTCCTTCTTTCACGTCAAAACGGAACAAAGGATCGACGTGATATTTGGTATGGGGATAGTTTGGGAGCTCGAGAGTAACATAGGCTACTTATTATTCCGAAAAATTGAGTAAAAATTTTAATTTTCTATGAAAAATCGTTTAAATGTCGTACCTTCGATAGAAAACTGTCATTTCTTCCATTGCCGTTTCCAAAGAGTATGTAATCACTGACGTCTGCGCGGTCAAAATCGAATACTAATATTTTGCATAAGCTTAGAATAAAAAAGTGTACTGTAACTAGCGCCAAAAATGCCCCAGTCGCGCATGCGCGCAGAGTTATCTGACACTCACTCTACTTCACAGAGTAATTTTTTATATGTAGGAAATAGAGACCAAGCTTGGGCCCCTTTATTGGTAGTGTGTAACTAGCGCTATCTGATGTCTGGTGTAGGCAACTTTTGGTGTATAAACACACACACAAGATGTTGGTGACCGGGTCCACTATTATATGGCAAAACAACGTTTGCCGGGTCAGCTTGTAGAACATATACCTAAAGATCTGATTCAGATACAAAAAAGTATCTTAAGCAGTGGGTTACGTTACCAGAATCAAACAAAATTACCTACCTTCTTATTAAAAAATATTCATTTAAGTACATAATTATTTTAATAACAAAAAGTAATTATAAGTTTTTTTGCAATGTGCACATCGGGCCGGTTATGTAAACAATGTAGTATGTACATCCATACTAATATGATAAATGTGAAAGTGTTTTTGTTTGTTTGTTTGTCGCTTTTCACAAAAAAAAAGGGGGAACGAATCGACGTGTTTTTTGGTGTGGGATAGTTCAGCTCACAAGTAAGTAACATAGGCTACGCAGGCGAAGCCACGGGCGAAAGGCTAGTATTTCATATTTCACTAGTGGACATTCTGTAAGCAGTTTCTTAATCATTGTTTTACAAAGACGTTTCCTAACGAAATCTATTAAAAAAAAAGCGTAGGCGAGGCGGCGTAAGCAAGCATTTATTTTGGGTAAAATGTACCAATCAGTTTTGTCAGATTCATTAGTCCTACCTAATTCACTATCGATTTTGTCACTCAGGTCCACTTGCAGCAAATTTGCTGAATCTATTTAACCAAAACTGAGTTGACCCATACAAAAATGCCAAAATGTGAAATCTAGATTTAATAAAGGCGAGATTTAGCAAATTTGCTGCAAGTGGACCTAAATAACAAAATAATATTGCATTGCCTTCCAGTTCTGACCTATGTTCAAAGTTAGAAGTCTCTAGCTCATCGGGAAGCTAGTATAAAATCGTTTTCAAAATTTGTGCTCAAACAAACAAACACACAAACGAGAAAGCAACCTGATAAAATCGGCCAAGTGCGAGTTGGACTCGCCTATTAAGGGTTCCGTACCCACTTAACGTACCGATTGCCTATACATAGCCAAAATACCACTATCATTTTTCGTCAGCAAAAAATAACTTTGTTTTCCATAGTGTTTGTATGAACGACAAACTTACATTTGCGGTTTTGGAAAATGTGTTATATCTCAAAAACTGCTTTCTATATCTCGTTTAAACCAATTTTTGTTGAAAGTTTTTATTAAATCTAACAGCATATATTTTTTCTAGATTTTTCACTCTCTTATTTTAAAAGATAGAGGGGAGAACAGACACACATTTTACCACTTTGGAAGTGTATAATATCTTACAAAATATTGACTTTGATACAAAATAATAAAAGAAACCTAAATAATCATTTTTAAATACCTATCTAAAGACATCCCCTAACGAATATATTTTATTAAAATAATTTTTTTTCAGTTTCAGTTCCATGTAGGTATGGGGGGCCCCTTATTATTTTTTTTAATTTTTTTACAAAATCCAGAAGCGGTTCACAGAATATAATTATTTACCTACAAAGTTTCAAGTATGTAGTCTTAATAGTTTTGGAATAAAGTGGCTGTGACATACGGACGGACAGACAGACTGACATGACGAATTTATAAGGGTTCTGTTTTTTGCCATTTGGCTACGGAACCCTAAAAACGTGGTAATAAAGCCTTTTTCGGTAGCTCGTGCACAAACTAAACACACAACCTTGGCAGCTAAAGCTAAGCCCTGCGCCCGCGCCGTACATCATTTCTTATTCTTTCTATTCTTGTGTCATGACATCGGACCGGACTACGTGTCATCGTACAGGACTTGTTACGCTCAATGTGGACGGTCTAAGTTGTGCTGACACGGTCACAAACCATGTACGATGAAATGATAAACATTTGTAACATTTTGGCTTGTCCGAAGACCGTGTCTTTATCATGCATCGCTAGTTTTGTTGGGCATGCGCTGTGGTAATAAGTACTGTATCAAAGAGAAAATGTAGTATAAAGACACGGTGTTCGGACACGCCTAAATGTTACAAGTGTAGACGCATGGTGTCAATCGAACAAGACTGCGTGGCGAGGCACAAGAACTGCTGAGTTCAAAGATGGAATAAAAAAAAAGATTATAAGTACCTATTTAATACCTACTAGCTGTACCCCCGACTTCGTCCGTGTGGAATAGTGTCCACATTATCCGTACTTACGGGATAATGTTCGGTAAAATGTTACAAGTCTGGACGCAGCTTTACCGCGACTTGCCTGTCCATGCTCGCTCTTTGCTTTTTTATCAACAACTAGTTTGTATCTGTGTGAGCAATGGTTATTAAATGTGTTTACTAATATTGCCATTTCAAAACAAAAAATAATAATGTTAGCTTGTTACTTTTTGTTATTCGAAGTCGTGACTAGTCCACCGTTTGTTGTGTTAAAGTTGTCTTCCCATTTCTCTGAAACTAATATTTGTATAAGCAAATCAATAAATTATTTCTTTTATTTTATTTGTAAAAACTGTTTACTAATATTGCCATTTCAAAACAAAAAATAATAATGTTAGCTTGTTACTTTTTGTTATTCGAAGTCGTGACTAGTCCACCGTTTGTTGTGTTAAAGTTATCTTCCCATTTCTCTGAAACTAATCTTTGTATAAGCAAATCAATAAATTATTTATTCTATTTTATTTTATTTGTAAAAAAACCATAAAAATAAGAAAAGTACTTATAATAAACAATAACTTAAGGACTAGATTGAAACCCTAAATTATTTACATGCGAACTTGTTAGTATGATCATTTAAGTAATAATAATTATACATTACAAACGAAAAAAATGGGATTTTTACTCAATATTAATTGGATTAGAAAACTTTACCAAATAAAATTAATCTATATCGGGAGAATAAACATGCAAATATGTGATTAAACTACGAATTTTAGGTAATTTTGATTCATTAAAAATACTGTTGAACATATCTCTCGTCCACACTTTATCATGGTGGTTTTACCCCATGTACAATAATATTGATAATATTATGTGCTATATTATAATGACCGTGCACTTCCTCATCTAATCGTCTGCCGTATAATTATATACAATAACCATAGGAATTTGCGCCCATAATCAATTATTTAACTACCGTTATATAATGCGAACATATGTATATTTATCGAGGATAAAATACGAGTTTAAACGATTATTTTACCATAACTTTGTCAATAATTTTATTTATATCTTAATTCTCGAATTGACAATAAATTCTCTACATCAAGGTATAAAAATGCACTACGAATACGATCCTTATTTCACGTGGATGACGTCGTGGCTATTGACAAAAGTTTGATCTAACATAAAGATCCTATCCATTATTTTTTCATCGTTTCCAAAATGTTTTTAGGACATTACAGCCGAGGACGGTAAGTAAGGCATTACATTGTCGAGGATGGTTTGAAGAGTATGCTTTAATCATTCGAGGCAATGTAATTACTTACCGGAAAAGGCTTGTATAGTGCTTTTCTCAAGAAATGCGAATACTTATGCGAATACTTACTTACCGCACTCGTGCGGTAAGTAAGTATTGAAATTCATTACCGCACTAATTTTCAAAAGAATGTTGACCTCGGAAAAGTGCCACGTAGGTACCGCATTATTTTTTCTAATGTAATGTTAACATTTCAGAGCATAAATGAGAAAAACAATGTAGATCCTTCCTAAAAAAACTGCAATAAACGATTAGCGCAGCAAACAAAAAATCTTCAAACACACGTAATGACACAAGATACCTCGAGTGTGCAAAACAACAACAAAACATTCCACGGACCTTGACCTCCAGATCGCGGGTTCAGATCTCGACTTAGGCGCCTTCGAGGGACACTGGATAATTTCCAAGGTCGTCCAAACTAACAAATATACGTGAGCGTATATTTGTTAAGCGTGAAACCCCTTTACCCTAAAAGATACTTACTGCAAATGTCTGCAGTTAAGGGACCTAATCATGTAATCGCTTTACCCTAAAGCATTTTGATGTGCATGTGCAAGAATTGCTTTATAACACAACTTGTCAGTGCTATAGTACCTACAGGGTGCCTACCATCAACTTTAAAACAGAGATTCAAAAATAGCGCGATGCAGAATAGGTTCCTAAAATGAATTGCTTTCTTTCGTACTATGACCTTCTAAAAACTGGATCGCAATGAATTGCTAAATGTGAATGACCAAACGATTTGTGTCCTTATTTCTTCTACCCGTCTCTTTCACTTGATTCCGTCATGCCCGGAGAGTGAGAGGAACGGGTATAACCTGCAGGTGTCATGTTAGCTTGGCCGAGTTATAAGTCAAATAAGAGTTCTTGACAGCTTAGCGGCTGTGATATGTCATTGAATGATCACTGAATCGCTGTCATTGATATTAAACTGTCGTGGTACGAATAACCCAAGTAGCAAAACAGCTTTATAATATAAGAATTATAAGGGTAGAATTCTTATACATGTTTTATTAACGCATTACTTTTACCATTCTCCTTATAAATGCAAGTTTAAGTGTTTATTGCTAATACGGTATATTACTCTTGTTAGACGACCTTATTATCGTTTATAAGTCGAATTTATATGGTTACTAGCTGACCCAGCGCGACTTCGTTCCCGTGGCCCTACCCCCTACTCCACCCTACCCTACCCCACCCCTACCCTACCCTACCCCTACCTACCCCTACCCTACCCTACCCTACCCTACCCCTACCCTACCCTACCCCTACCCTAGGGGTAGGACCCCTACCCTACCCCTATCCTACCCCTACCCTACCTCTACCCCTACCTTACCCTACCCCTACTCTACCCCTACCCTACTTCTACTCTACCCCTACTTACCCCTCCTTCCCCTATTTTCTCACCGCTAAAACCTTCCTTGGACTTCCACGAACAATTCAAGACCAAAATAAGCCAAATCGGTCCAGCCGTTCACGCGTGATGCCGTGACCAAGGGAAATAGGGATTCATTTTTATATATATAGATTTTATATCCACTAGCCATAAAGAAGCAAAATGAAGTACTTTTCGCCATATAATAAATAAGCCTTATAGTTGCTTTTGCCACATACTGTTTCAAAATTTAATAAAGCTTTTATATGGCCAATACCCTTATAGTTGTACATCTTACAGCAACTATAAAGCAATTGCTAAATGGAATTTTATATAACTGCTACAAGGGCTTAAGTTTACATCATACCTTTTTATAACCTTTACAAGGGTATTATTCTTATAAATATACTTTATTTGGCCATTACAAGTACTTATTTAGTTAGGACATATGCTTACCTGGACAGACGTATGCTTTTATAAAAATGGATTTACGAGATTGGAAAAGATTAAAATGAAATGGTTCTTATAGACGGAAGATATCAAAAATATGGTGGCAGCTCATAAACAAAGGGTAACGAATTCTTTACCTCTAACAACTAGTTCATCCATAGCCGAGATGAACCAAAATTCTATGGGTTCCGCCGAATTATTATTACTTGACGAAATGAAAAATAATTTTAATGAAGAAAATTCAATGAATCGCCAGGATTGTAATAGTGACTCGTTTGATAAATATGATGAGAGTTCGAGTAACTCTAACACTTGCATGAAAAAAGATGAGTTCCGTAGCCACATAAGTAGCTATGGGCAGTGGAGCATAATATTACACACTGTTCTTTAAACGTTTTGGCCCTTAAAACAATGTTTTATCTACACTCATGTTATAATATTCGAATTATGAACTCATGCCTGAACGTATAATGATACACTTTATGCCATAGTCAACTTTAAAAAATAAAACTGTTTTGATAAAAAAAAAAGATATATAAGTACCGTATATATAATCATATGCATGTACATAGTAAAAGCGGGCATTTTAATATTACAAACAGACACTCCAATTTGATTTATTTGTATTGTATATTGTATAGAGTATAGATGAGTAAATTTCCATGGCCATCACACTTCTTCAAACAATTGGCGGAAATCATCTTTTGTCAAGAAGCGGTCTACCTACATGCATAACTACGCATCTGGCCAGAAAGCAAGAACAAGAACGTAGGTAGGTAGTTAGGTACCTATAATGTACTATAAATAAAAAGTGTTTTTATTCAAATTATTGAACCCTAAATCTTTCAATATGGTGGAGCGCTTAGAATTCTAAATGCTTTTATAAGGGTGTTCGCCATATATGAGTTTTATCAACGCAGTTCACTTGCTAATCTTTCTTATAGTGGATATGAATTAGAATTATCGAAAATAAACCTTGTTTTTAAATCATAAAAATAAACAATTTAAAGAGCGCATCAAAAAAATTACATAAACCACACTTATATTTGCAATGAAAATAATTTGCCACATAGATTTTAACGTATTAGCCTTGAGAAGCCTTTTAAAGTGGTAAGTATATCAATATTTTTACTTAGGTACTTTATGCTATCCTTCAGTAGGTCACTTCACGATTCGTCCACGTTTCGTCTTAACTTTCATCTTGATTTGAATCAAGTCGTCAGAACCCTTACACTTGCATAACACATGCTGCTATAAATGAAAAATCGCTTATATCAGGATTTAATTAACGATTATAAGGATGATTGACCGTATAAAAGCAAATTTCTTGCTTTAACAAGACAAATTAGCAAAACCATTGCTTGTAAAAGGTGATTATGAGAAGGATTAGTTAGTTATATGGTAATTATAAAACTTCGACAAGAGTTACCCCCTTATAATTTGTGCCCAAATGCAGTCTTATAATCGATAATATGGCTTTTATAAGGGTAATATTTTTGGCTTTCATAACCTTTATAAGGCAATTTTTTGCTACTTGGGAAGCGAAGCAGATCAGTTTAGGTCCTAAACAAAACCGCAATAAGAGTTGATGGTAGGCACCCTGGCAGGATAAAAGCAAGCAAGCAAGCAAGCAGGACAGTTTTGTATTTCAGAAGTAAAGGTAGGTACAAACTATTTTCTTTGGTATAATGATGACCGTTTTTAGGGTTCCGTAGCCGAATGACAAAAAACCGATCCCTTATAGATTCTTCATGTCTGTCTGTCGGTCTGTCCGTCCATCCGTTGAAAAACACAGTCGAAAATCGGTAGTTAATTGTATTCTGTAAACTACGTACTACTACGTATTATTTTATACATTAAGTACAACAATTTAATGGGGGGCTCCCCATCATCAGGCATCCCTTTCATGGAACTGAGTCTTATTTTTTTTTTCATTAAAGCTATTAGAGTAGATATGTCTTTCAAAAGGATATTAAGGTTTCTAAAACCATTTTTGCTCAAAGTCAATAGTTTGAATGATAAACACTTCTAAACAGGTAAAGTGTGTCCCCCACCCCCTCTAACTTTTTAAAATAAGAGAGTGGGATATCTAGAAAAAATGTTCCTATGCTGTAGATCTTACTAAGAACTTTCAAACACATTTTCAAAAACCGCAAATGCAACTTTGTCATTTATACAAACACTATAAGAACAAAGTTATTTTTTGCTGACGAAAAATTTAAGTGGTTAGGTTCGTGGTAGGTTAGAAATTAGATATAGAAAATCGGAACGTTAAGTGGGTACGGAACCCTTAATGGGCGAGTCCAACTCGCACTTTACTTGGCCGATTTGTTTTATTGTTATTTAGGTACTTTAAAGCTCAATGTCCCGCCAATCCAGTTCAACACTAGGAAAAGGCTCTACGTAAGCTTAAGGAAAATTTTAAACAAGCAGATATTTAAGTATTAACATTTCCTCAACTCATTCATATCTGATGGTTTTTTTTCTGTAGATTAACAGTAAAATGTGGTAAGGTGAACCAGCCCATAACAGATCAGACTCAAAAACTGACCTTGGCAGTGATACGATCACTCATTCGTGTCGAGAATACTGTGAAATAGTTTGAGCGGGGAATAACGTACTTACGCACGTATGATAATTTTGTCTGCAAGTATTTTTCTACTTCTCGGAAGCAAGGTTAATATTTTTAAGATAACATGAATCGACAGCTTGTAATTAAGATAGAGCTGTAAGCTTTAAAAAAACTAGAGTTGATATAAAAGTAGACGTACTACTTTCCAAGCTTCTTCGTATTGCTATAGAATTGTCATGATATTTTACTATGGGTCTCATAAGAAGGCTCAAGGTCACCCAGCGAGCAATGGAGAGAGCGATGCTTGGTATTTCCCTGCTCGATCGAATCAGAAATGATGAGATCCGCAGGAGAACTAAAACAACCGACATCGCTCAAAGGGTTGCATCATTGAAGTGGCAGTGGGCGGGGCACATAGCGCGGAGAACCGATGCCCGTTGGGGCGGAAAAGTTCTCGAATGGCGACCGCGTACCGGACGAACGTTCCGTGGGCAGGGCAGGTCCCCTTCAAGGGGACCGACGATCTGGTCAAGGTCGCGGAAAGCCGCTGGATGCGGGCAGCGCAGGACCGATAGTTGTGGAGATCTTTGGGGGAGGCCTATGCCCAGCAGTGGGCGTCGTTCGGCTGACATGATGATGATATCATGATATGTAATAAGTAGGTGCATCAATAGTTAACGATTTCCTTTTCTTATTATGAAATAAAGTAATTAATTGGTAACCAAAATTACAAATGAGTAAAATAATATGGTACCTACGTTTGGTTTTGGTTTGGTAACTACCTTAAGTTTATAGGACTGTTGATCCAAAACATACGTTTATTCCCCGCATCATGTTTACAATGATAATTATCATTTCTTAGTCCATACTTGTTAGACGCTGCTAATTTTATTGCAGTCATAAACATTTAACTATGCGCAGTTTTTGTACTCTGCATAGTGTTTCTTAAATTTTCCATCAAATTTCATCAATTAAATTAAATAAAGGTCACCATCTTTTCTAGAACTCGATCGGTGAGATACTCAGATATAGGTACAGAAGACCTGGGGGCCAATTCTGCTAACGTTAAGTCATAATCGTGTCTCAATCGTGTTTCAATAATAATTATAGTTCAATTGTAGTGCTTTTTTACACACTAGTTACAAGAAATGTGTGCATTTTTCACCATACTACTGATGGTCACACCACACACTACATTTACATCACATCATATTGTCATAATTATTGTAACTAGTGTGTAAAAAAGCACTACAATTGAACTACAATTGAAACACGATTGAGACACGATTATGACTTAACGTTAGCAGGCTTGGCCCCCAGTTTCAATCCGGTATAGTACTGTCTTAACCTAGCAAACTAGGAGCTCTGGCTTCGTTGTTAAGGGCAGGATCTTCCAAAAACTCTGTCTTTGTCTTTTTCTTTATGTGTGAAAGAAGAGTAATGAAAACAACCTCAATGTGGTTATTTTGAGCATAAAATAAAAAAATATTCTCGGGCTACTTTTTCAAAAAGTGAATTTATAAAGTCATTACCTATTTTTCTTTTTATTATTCGTGAATTGAGAGATTAATAATCTAAGTGTAAAATCCAAAAAATATAAAAATAATGAAAATTTTCTTTGTCTTTGAAAATTTTTATAGTCGAGTCGAGTCAAGTTAGTACGGTCGACATGTTGCCAAAACGAAACTTGGTGATGTTGATGGTTAAATAACATTTTGTCAAGTTTGGGACCTCGAGGACCCTGTGCGAAAAGAGGAGGGGGTAAAAATGTACCCCAAAAGGGTGTTTTAGGTTATACTTATCTCGTAAAGGACTTGTGATTCATAAAAGTTAGAAATACATAGTATTATATTATCTGTGGAAATACGAAAGAAATATTAAAGTTTGAGTTTGAGGATGAAAAACTCTTTCACACAAAAAACTACTGAATGGAATTAGATGAAACTTTACAGTACACACATGCCACTTTTTATACAAATATTTCCGTTGGAACGGGTACCATGAGGGTAAAACCGCGCGGATAAGCTAGTCCAGTATGCAAGTAATAGTTACCGTACAAAATAAGATTATGCAAGGGGTGTAATTCAACCTTACATAACTTCTGAAAACAGACCACATTCCCCGCACTTTAATGTGGCTAAACTATAACGATGGACAATTTTTAGATCTGTTACGTATAGTGTGTTTAATGAAGCTAGTTGACCCCCACAGTAATTCCTCAGTCACAAAAAACTTTACAGCATGATAAAGTATCAATAAATTAAAAGTATGGTATAAATTTCCAAAAAATAATAATAATAGAAGGTTAGGTATTTTTTAATGAAAGTCTTATTTCATTGATATCTTTTTTAGGAAAAATGCTCCGTCTAAAATTTTTCACCGGACATATTCATGTAACGTATAAAAACAATAATATGAAATATCCAAAAAAATGTCCTAGCAGAAACACCAAATTTTAATAAAACAATTGGGGTGACTTGAACTGAAAAATGTCTCTGTCGAACTTTTTAACGGAATCATACCATTTTGCCAAGCAAACTCATGCTTGAAAAAAGTTTTGGATTTTTATCAAGTCTCACATACTAGTATAAATAACTCATTTGGTAAAATAAATTTGGACTGAGAAATTACTCGGTTCAATATATAAACAGATTTGTTTATTTAGGTATAAATACCTAACTTCCGTGTGAGTTTTTTTTTGGATAATCATTTAAAAGTTTATGGCTCATGCTATTTTATAACCCAGCAAAGTTTCATCGACTGAGGAATTAGTGTATGGGTCTCCATACAAAGAATCTGTTCATTGCCTACACTAGTAATCATACATGTAAACAAAACAGTTTTTTGTGTATTGTTGTGAGATTGTTGTCAAACATGACATGAAGTTTCGTTTAATCGTTACTTTGAAGGTTGCTCCACACAGACCGCAAGATCCAAAGGTCGACAAAACTAGTTTCTTACTAATAACACAGAATTGCTAATAATAAATAATTTTAACCCAATTTAATAGCAGGTTGTCTTACTCTACAATTGTTAGGATTTTTTACATCAAGACCATCTTGATGTAGTCAAACCAGTTATATAAGGTTTATATTTGAACTAGTAGAAGGTAGGGCAGAAGCCCCGGTTTTGGCCACTGTACCGGTTTTGGCCACTTTTTGCTCTAAAAGTTTTCTAAACAACTTTTCGCCATTTTTGCTAAAGGCAATTAAAATAAGGTATTTTAAGGTAATAATAACAACCGTTAGAATTCCATAAGTCATACGATTTTATTTCAATAAATTCCATTTTCTGTTTTAAAAAATGTTTTGTATGAAAATTTAAAAAAATTTGCTTTGGATGAAATACTTTATAAACCTTTGTTTTTTACAATTAAATTGTTGTTTTGCAATTGATTGGTTTCTAGCGCATTAGAATATATTGATTTAACCTGGGTTTGGTTTTGATTTTTCGCTATACTTACGAAAGTTTAACTATCAACAAGTGGCCAAAACCGGTACATTTGGCACCTCTCACACATTTTGTGTTATACACAAAAAACTATTTTTCTTATTAAAATTTTAAAAATGTACCTTTAAAGGTAGATAAATTATCTATAATTTAAGATGTAATTTGTGTCTTAAATACTTAAGACCATTTAGTACTTAGTGCTTAAAAGTCAAAAAATCCTTAAAGTGGCCACAAAGGGTACGTCTGCCCTACATGCCACAAAATTAGTAAATTTTTCAATAAATAAGTAACGCAATTTATAATAGTATATAGTCGTAAAGCCTATAATTTTAAGTGTAGTATCTCATCTTAACCCCGTACAAGTCAACATAATCGGTCCATTAATAAGACCTTGACCATTAAGTTATTATAACTAGCCATAACTGGCATAATCTTCAATAGTTTGTTTACAAACACCTATTGAAACATAACTTACAAAGGCGAAAAAGAAACTGCGCATATCAGTAGCGTAAACATTGACGCCTTACAAATCCTGCGCAGATACACACCCAGGGTCTGATTTAGGCAAAAAAATCAAGAGTAAAGTACCTGGCACGGTCGTTGCCGCATTTTAAGAAGTAAAACAAATTGATAATCAACTCTTTGGTGCACTTTTTAAGGGAGTAAGTTGTTTGTTTCGTTTTGTGCGCGCGCGCAAGGTCATGGCCGCCTCGTCATCGTCACCCGAGGCCTTTGTAGCGATTCGTTGTCGTTACATGGAAATTGCATTCGGTCACAACACAATACGACGATCGCATAATTAAATGGGTGAGCTTCAGTCAAGGCGAGATACCGGTGCTTTCCCGACTGTGACAGGTAGATTACCTACTATTTTATAGGTACAATAGGAATCTACTTCAGTTAACGATGAGATAACGGGTCTTTGTAAACTCGCCTTAACAGTTAATTCGCCATCAGAAAAATATATATATATAATTATAAACTCGTCACGGATAGCATTTTAAAAATAAATTTGATTTACTCTATTGTAAACTCGCCACTGTAGATGTTTGCGTAGGGACTGATGAAAAATTTTACACTAAGATAATAAAATCATTAATTATTTATTTTTTAATCACATTTCTGATAACAGAATTGAATAAATATATCTAGAGAACAAGAGATCGCTTTTGAGGATTTTAGGTATCTACTGGTTAATTTGTATAAGTGCTTGGCCTGCCACCTTAGGGCTCGCTCTAGGCCAAGTGCAAAAGTAATAACTGCATCGGCCAACGTTAGTATATAATTATACGGACCCATGCGGCCGGTCTGGAATGAAGAAATTAAGGAAATTCTTTTTTCAAAAGGATTGTTAAAGGTTTTTTACAAAAATATATATCATACTAGCGGCCGCCCGCGGTTTCACCCGCGTGGTTCCCTTTCCCGTGGGAATATCGGGATAAAAAGTACATATAAACCTTCCTCTTGAATCACTCTATCTATTAAAAAAACGCATCAAAATCCGTTGCGTTCTTTCAAAGATTTAAGCATACAAAGGGACATAGGGACAGAGAAAGCGACTTTGTTTTTAACCGACTTCTAAATCAAAAAGGAGGAGGTTCTCTATTCGTCTGTATGTATGTTTTTTTTTTTTTTTTTTTTTATGTATGTCCACCGATTACTCGAAGACGGCTGAACCGATTGAAATGGTTCAAACGTTATTACATCAGGTTGGTTTCCAAGTTGGTCCCATTTTTTGAAATTTTGAAATCGCTTCAGTAATTTTCGGGAAATCTTGAAAATACTGTCGTTTTCGTTACCACTTTATGTGAATTTAATTCGTATCTGTAGGCATAACTCCTTTGTTTATGAACCGATTTAGATGATTCTTGTTTTGTTAAAAAGGGGATACCTCAAGGTATTTTAACCGACTTCGAAAAAGGAGGTTATGAGTTTGATCACATACCTATTTACCAGAAAACACGTAAATTGCCTGCACGATGCACTAAAAAGAGTGAAATAAAAATTATTTTTATAAAAAAATAAAACCGCCTTCAAAAAAACCACATCAAAAAAGTAAGAAATAATTCCTCACCAAATAAATAACGTAAGTACTTTGAAGTCGGGCGGGTTTTAACAAAAACAACAAAAAAATTGTACATGTTTCACGCCCGACTTCAAAGTACTTACGTTATTTATTTGGTGAGGAATTATTTCTTACTTTTTTGATGTGGTTTTTTTGAAGGCGGTTTTATTTTATACTATGTAGTGAAGCCCTGCCTTATCTATAGTGTAATTATACAAAAAAATTCCAAGCCTAATTTTAATGTATTACTTGAATAGGTACTAGCAGTTTATCGTGTTAATTATTAAGTGATTTGGAGACAACTTCGCAATTTTTTTCTTTCGAGAATATTTATGCAATCGTGTTTTTGAGTAACATAGTCACTAGTGTTAGTCCTGAAGTTTGCTGCATCTTAGTTTGAAATTCAGTTTTTCATTTATATTGATACTAGCGGATCCTCGCGGTCTTACCCGCGTGGTACCCGTTCCCGTGGGAATATCGGGATAAGATATAGCCTATGTCAAAGAATTTTCTAAATCGGTCCAGTAGTTTTGGAGCCTATTCGATGCAAACAAAAAATCAAATCTTTCCTCTTCATAATATTAGTGTAGAACTACAGATTACAAAGGATCATGAAAAGCAATCTGATTTTCGTTGGCCTATAGCGGGCCCTTAAGCATCTTTGGCAATGGCCGATCACAGGACAGGAATGGTGACCAAAAACGTGTTACCCGAGCTCCGCCGTGCTTCGGAACGTTAAGGTGTATCGATGAGCTCAGTGGCGCCGCCAATGGAAATAAATCAATTGCATTTTATTAAAGGCTTGGATTAAAAGTTTCGGTTATTTCGCGCAGGTGAAAGAGTGGAATGCATTTTATAAATATTCTTTTGAGAACTCAAACTTACGCAATAAGTCGTGAATCTCAATAGTGCCAAAAGTGGCCACATTTGGCAATATCGAGATCCATAACTTGGTGCTCATATTTTAGGCCATGAAAAAACAATTAAAAATTGCATTTTGCTCTTCTATTTGCGCGAAATAACCGAAACTTTTAATCCAAGTCTTTAATAAAATGCAATTGATTTATTTCCATTGGCGGCGCCACTGAGCTCATCGATACACCTTAAGCCGTTGGTTCAAGCAGGATCTTCAGTCGTTAATTCCCCATTCCCTAAGGAGGCCTGTCACCTGTGTGCCCGCCCCAGCTGTGGGAAAATTAAAACGTCTCATGATGAATTTAGTCTAAATGAACTACGTACGTAGGGCAGAGGTTACCCTTTGTGGCCACTTTAAGGATTTTTTGACTTTTAAGCACTAAGTACTAACTGGTATTAGGTATTTAAGAGACAAATTATATCCTAAATTATAGATAATATATCTACCTTTAAGAGCTGGTACACACTGGGCGCTTAGCGTTGCGTTCGGCGAGCGTTGATAGCGTACACACTCAGCGCTCTGCATAGCGTTACTAGGGCGAGTATACTTCTGGCTTAGTGCGGATATGGGTTCCGAAGTAAATTGCTTTGAGTATGGCTCCTCTACAATCGCTTCAAAAGACGACGACAACGGAGAAAAAAAAACATGGGATGCACATAATACTAAAAGATAAAATAGACACATAAAATGTATTTTACAATGTGTCAAAACATTGACCTAAGTCTTTCAAGTGTTTTAGAATTTCTATAAAATCATTTGATGAATTTCTGCATATTTTATAACTGACATTAAAGATGATTCATAAAAATTTAGAGGCTCAATTTCCCAAATTTTTTCCCAACGTGTGTCCACTCTACACGAAACCGCGCGATCACATGTACAGTCCCAAGGCAGCCCCTGTATCTGAGAGCGCGCGGCTAACGCCAAAACTGACAGCTCGTGTCTGACGCGCGTCTGTCAAAAAGCGCGCGGTTCAATGTGTACGAAACATCAAAAATGTATGAGATGACAGGTTCTCAGAGCGCGCGTTACCAAAGCGCGCGCTCGAAAGCGCCCAGTGTGTACCAGCTCTAAAGGTACACTTTTCAAATTAAAAAAAGTAAAATCTCTTCTTCTTCTTCCTAGCCTTTTTCAACCGTCGTCAAGGTGTAGGCCTCCCTTAAAAATCGCCACTTAGCCCTGTCTTGCGCCAATTGCATCCAGTTGCTTCCTGCCACTTTCTTTAAGTCGTCCTTCCATCTCATTTGGGGTCTTCTTCTTGGACGCTTGTCACCCCACGGCCGCCATTCCAAAACTGCCTTGCACCAAGAGCCTTGCTTCCGTGCAACATGGCCAGCCCACTGCCATTTGAGACTTGCCACGCGTTTGACGACATCTGTGACATCTGTGAAAAAAAGTAAAATAGTTTTTTATATACAACACAAAATGTGTGAGAGGTGCCAAATGTACCGGTTTTGGCCACTTATTGATAGTTAATCTTTTGTAAGTAAGTATAGCGAAAAATCAAAACCAAACCCAGGTTAAATCAATATATTCTAATGCGCTAGAAACCAATCAATTGCAAAACAACAATTTAATTTTAAAAAACAAAGGTTTATAAAGCATTTCATCAAAAACCAATTTCTTAAAATTTTCATACAAAACATTTTTTAAACAGAAAATAGGATTTATTGAAAAAAAATCGTATGACTTATGGAATTCTAACGGTTGTTATTATTACCTTAAAATACCTTATTTTAATTGCCTTTAGCAAAAATGTCGAAAAGTTGTTTAGAAAACTTTTAGATCAAAAAGTGGCCAAAATCGGGGCTTCTGCCCTATATTACAATTAATAATACTCATCATCATCATCAGCCATTTAATGTCCCCACTGCTGTGGCACTGGCCTTCCTTATGGATGGATAAGGAGAATGGGCCATGACCCACACGCGGGCTCAGTGCGGATTGTTGGGTATTAACGACTGCAAGTGCAGCCGGGACCAACGGCTTAACGTGTCTTTCGAAGCACGGAGGAGTTCGAGATGAAAAGTCTTTGGTCACCCATCCCGTGACCGACCATTGCGAAGGTTGCTTAACCTCAACGATCGCAGGTCGAGCGCGCTTACCACTGCGCCACGGGCTCCTCAATAAATAACAATAACAATAATCACAGCAAATGGAAAATATTTTTTGCCGTGTTGTGACAATAATACTGAAGTGAGAGACCCTTTATTTACCACACTAGCTTTCCGCCCGCGGCTTCGCCTGCGTGGACTACACGACGTTATCCCGCGGGAATGTGATATTTATCTGGGATAAAAAGTAGCCTATGTTCCTCTCCAGACTATAAAGTATATGTGTTCCAAATTTCAGCTAAATCCGTTTAGCCGTTTTGGCGTGATTGACTAACAAACATTCAAACATCCAAACGAATCTTTGTAAACTCGCCACCTAAGTTAACTCGTCACGATTTGAAAAGTTCAATACATTAAAAGTAAATCCGTCACTCCTATGGACGTATTAATTCGTTACAGGTAGATACATGTTATTGTAAGCTCGCCACTATTATTGATTTGGTATAATATTTGCAAGAAGTACCGTTAGCAAAAAAGTTGGCCGCTAATAAATATTTGGAAGTAATAATTTTGACAATGCCAAGTTGATGGATGTATGAATCTACTGACGGGGGTGTCAAATGATCATGGTCACGGACAGTATGGTACCGTGCGGCACGCTCCGTGTCATCCCTAGGGGGATGTGTGTAAGTGAGACTCGCATAGTAAAAAAACGATTATTTTTAGTAAAAAAAACAATCGACAAGTATTTTGCAAAAAAATTTTTTTTTTTTAAATAATCCATTTTTGAACCGTTTTAATTTGCCCGTACCTACTTATTACAAACGTGCATTTTTAACGGACTTTATAAAAGAAGGAGGTTATCAGTTTGACCTGTATGTATTTGGAATTGGATATTATTTAAGTTTAAAGAGTTTCATTTAGGCTTCCAAGAACGTTGCTAAATTTAGTTAGTGGATGTTTGTCCACGAATTTCTCGGAAACTATAGGTCATATTAATATAATTCTTTTTGATATAAACACGTGTATTCCAACTAAGGGAATAGTTTAAGATTCATTCAAATCGGTTTGGTAGTTTTTGAGATATGGATACTTTATGGTACAATTTACACTAAAAATTATGAAAAAAAAGGTAATTTAAAAAATTAAACTGACTTCAAAGATTACCTGTCAACTGAAAAGGAAAAAAATATATTTAAAGTACCTACCTTTTTGAGGTCGGTTCCAACCAGGAGCAGGAAATAGCCAGAAAAAGGCACCGAACTCAAAAAAACACTTTTTGAGGACTGAGGACTACTTGGTTTGGCCTACTTTAAAGATATTATTTATTCCTTTTCAGTTGACAAGATTTAATTTTTTGAATTAGGTACTTACTTTTTTTGTTATTCCCCTTGATTTACACACTATTAGATATATAATATTTACATTTTTTTATTGGTTAATAATATTATTTGGATTTATGCTAATCAGTACACTGTTTTTGTTACACCTCTAGATATATTTATTTAATTCTATTATCAGAAATGTGATTCAAAAATAAATAAATAATGATTTTATTATCTTTGTGTTTCATTTTTCTGCAGTCCATACGAAAAAATCTATAGTGGCGAGTATACAATATAGAGTAAAATAGTTTAAAGCAAATTTATTTTTGAAATGCTACCCGTGGCGAGTTTACACATATTTTTTTGTCGTTTTAGGGTTCCGTAGTCAACAAGGAACCCTTATAGTTTCGCCATGTCCGTCTGTCCGTCTGTCCGTCCCCAGTCTCGCTCATAGAGTCTTAGTACTAGAAAGCTGTAATTTGGCATATTTATCACGCCAACAAAGTGGTAAAGTAAAATTTTGAAAAAAAAAATGTTTATGTTACCTCCCCTACACGTGGAGTGGGTTTGTAATTTTTTTTCTTGTCTAACCCATAGTGTGGGCTGTCGTTGGATAGCAATTTCATAAATATTGTGGGTTTGTAAAGACAGTTTTTTGATTAAGGCATCCGTTTGTGAATTATTAAGCTTTAAAGTGCAAAATTTTGTAAAGAGTCATGTGTCCCCCCCTGTCAGCCAAATGGTTGTTTTTGGATACGTGAAAAAATTCACGATAGTAGTATATATGACGAAGTTAAAAGGAAAACTATCACAGCTAAGTAGGCTTTACAAGTTTTTGAGATATAACACATTTTCAAAAACCGCAAATATAACTTAGTCATTCATACGAATACTATAAAAAACAAAGTTATTTAAAAAAAAAGACAGTGGTATTTTAGCTAGGTGTACGTAGTCCGACTCGCACTTGGGCGATTTTTCTGATGACCAATTAACTGTTATGGCGAGTTTACACAGTAAGTTGACTTCTCTCTGAAACTATCAACCGTTTTGTAAGTGAGTAGGTACATCTTCTATACTAATATTATAAAGAGGAAAGATTTGATTGTTTAATTGTTTGCATCGAATAGGCTCTGAAACTACTGGACCGATTTAGAAAATTCTTTCACCATTAGAAAGCTACATTCTTCCCGAGTGACATGGGCTATATTTTATCCCGACATTCCCACGGGAACGGGTACCATGCGGGTGAAACCGCGAGGATCCGCTAGTAGGGTATAAACCGAACCATGGTGCATTACATGAGGAAAATGAGGTTTTGTCCAAAAGTATTTATTGCAATATGTATTGTTTAATGGCACAATAACATCAGCCCAATTAGTTGAACATATATCCAGGCTAAATTTAGGTGTGAATGATAAAATTATGTAGGCACATGCACCTTCAGACCGCAAACTTGGGTTTTCCTGTTAATCCCTTTATTTCAGGACTATCTGGCTGTTAGTATTGTAATAGTAATGTTGTTTTGTTGCTGGGGTATTACTATGATGAGGAAATAACCACAATTTTAAATTGACTGCATTTCTGAGGCTCAGATAAAGAGCAAAAGGTATTATAACTTCTTTCTAAGATAAACTGAAAACTATTGTGACGTGACTAAACCACTTTTTCTTAGTAAATATTTATTAGTCAAAAATGGAGTAATTACTTACACCACGCTATGCTTATCAGTTTACAAGTAATTGATAAATAGTTTTTTTTATAAGACCAATACTTTGCCTAATTAAGTAAAATGGTTTTGACGTTTAGTTGAAATACATAGGGTTGATACATTCGGTATACTCGTACAACTGGCTTTCATATTTAAAAAAATCATCATAATATAGTAGATTGTACAACAAGTGCATAAAACATACCATTTTACCCGAGACGTATATATCCACCCGAGCCGTAGGCGAGGATGGATAGTCAATTCGAGGGTAAAATGGGTTTTGTGTACTAGTTATACACTCTGCTTTTCACTTCGAGTGTGAGGAAAATAAATTACAATATTGCAAAAAAGAAGACTTCGCCATATTGGCGGGAAAATTTTATTTTTCTTTTTTTTTATACGTGGAAGTGGCAGCACAGTTACTTAGCATAGATCGTAGTCCATAATGCTCTTGGCATACTAATTTCTTACAAAACTCATTAATTTTGCCTAGTTTTATTTATTTAGTAATTTAACATGGATTTTGTACAAAATTTAAGAAACAGAATGAAACAACAAGTTTTTTTAACGAAGTTTAATTGCGTGTGTGCCTGTTTACCTGACGACCTTTGTCTTAGAGTCTGTGACATAGACGAAGATTTCACTTTATGCACTAGAGCATAAAAAGCGATTTTATGCAGCCTATACCCAACATAAACACGAACTTTACTTACAAGCATGAGAAGTGAAAATATAATTTGCTTTATTCCTATCCTAAATAGAACACAAAAAGTTTGTAATTGTTTTGTTGTGCATACTGCTAACAACTGATTTCGAGAGTAGAGCGCTTCTTCAACCTTATCTTCAACCTTCAGACTTATTTTCACTTCACATACTACCCCTTACACGAAAAACTATCTTTAGTTTGATCTTATTATTTTGATTACGTAAAGCGCGACAAGCATTTCTCTTCCGGTGATAATCTTTGGAACTAAAACAGTTTTCAAACGACACACAGTTCATTTTGACAGCTAATTTCGTACTGCAAGAGGCTCCTCTGTCACGGCTGTCACCGGAACAGACAGGAGGGTGGGACTTTATGATATTGGACAGCAGCACTTTGACTTTTAACGGATGGTATAGTATGCCAGCTAGCTAGGGCTACAGGTGTGATGAAGTGCTACTTTGTTGTGAATGAAATAAATTATATCCTACAAATAATATTTAAGAATAGACAAAGGTAGAAAAAATATTGCGATAACCTTTTAAAAACTAATAGCTCACAAATCACAAATTCACGAACAAATTGATTGACTGTGAAGCGACGATTTTCGACAAAATCACATTCTGTATACTAACTAACCAGACAGCCCAAAGTCCCATTTCGTGTAGAGACAGCCCTACAGGCCGCATTGGCAACGCTATAATTAACAACATCAGCGCAGTTATCGCGCTGTAAAGCGGCGATAGCGCTAATTAACGCTAGCGGCCAACAACTTGTTGACACGTGTTATAATGTCACCCGTTTTGGAACAAAAAGCTTAGCTTTTGAGCTTTTAAAACAAATGAAGTGTTAGCTTCTGAAAGCTTATAAAGAAGCAGTGACAAAGTGTCAAGGCGCTACTCAGAAAAAGTATGGACTTTTTGATATAAAACTATAGGACGGTTGAGTTGTTACAAATCTGGTAATAAGATATATATTTTTAAATCGTGTTTCAGAAACACGATTTTATGATTTTGCCTCGACACTTTTTCTTTTCGATAAGTCCTCTAAAAAATACGAAATTCCAAGATTATTCATAAATGGGGTTACATATACTATTGAAATTTGGTTTAATTAGTCGACACCAATAATATTTATGATCGTGTGTGGATGTGTGTACAAGCATTTTTTTAAAATCGCTATAGTTTTTAATAAGAAGTGATTTTGTGTTTTTTTGCCAAATCTCCAAAATCGGTCTCGCTCCCGCGCGCGTCGTTTTCTCATTGCTACCTCGCTTCAGCATAATTTCTCTAGTATCGCCTTAACTGTTCTTCTTATTCTACTTATTCTACTATTCGCCTTAATTATTTCCCAAATAATAAGTTGAAGTCGAAACTAACGTAAATACGTAGGTATGCATCTTCTCAAATTATTTCCCAATTAATAAGTTGAAGTCGAAACTAACTTAAAATACGTATGCGTGTCATTATCGAACAAAACACAATTTGTACAAATATTCGTTTAGGTACCTATACCTACTTATATTGTTTATGGATATAGATTATAACTTTGACAAAGCTAAAGTAGTAAAACAGACGACCCTATACGTATTGATTAGGGTAGGGACACAAACAAAAAATAATTAGGTACTTAGGTATGTCAAAAAATCAACTTGTCATGCAATTTTTGAGTCCGTCTGAGCAAATGCTCACACGGCCTCAAAAACAGTTCCACTGGTAGGTATTGGTTTGCTGGGCTTCCAGAAATTTCCAGACACGTTGTCGGTTAATTGTTTGCCTGAAAATACATTATTTGCCTGAATTCTTCTCCTTTCGTGTTAAACTAAACTGTGTCCGGCCAAAACTCAGCTACGCGAATCGCAGAACTATATATGGGCCTGAATTATATGAAAGAAAACAAAGGTTTGGTGTTCCTTTTCTTCCCTTGAATTAAATACCGATACATTTATAACGATTGAATAAACTGCATCGGTTAGTCACTTATTAGACAATCGTCGCAGTGATGACGATAATGTGAGTCAAATCAAGTGAACGGCCGATTGCCGGACAATGGGGGTACGCAATCGGACCTCGACAATGTGCTTATTGCTATTTTCTAACTTATGTGATTGCGGTATCCACTGGAAGCCCGTCGTCATCAAACGAAATAAGAATATAGCAGTACTTCACTTGAAAGTATTGAAAACTAGCTGCGCCCGCGACTTCGTTCGCGTGGAATAGTGACTTTCGGCAGCATTTTTCATTTTTTAAGCTTATTAGCTTTTTCGTTTTTTATGTATTTATTTTATATTTATTAGTTTAACGCTATTATATATATTAACACAAAAATTATATCACATAGCCTTCCGCCCGCGGTTTTGCCCGCCTGTACTACACGGCGTTATCTCGAGGGAAAGTTATATTTTTCCGGGATATAAATTAGCCTTTGTCACTCTCTAGCTCCTAAGCTACCCACATACTAAAAAAATACGCCGATCCGTTGCTCCGTTTTGACGTGAAAGACGGACATACAAACTATACAAACAGTATGTCAAAAGAAAGTACTTATCACGCTGAACAACTTCTCTAAGATGCTATAATATTTGTATCTCATATAGTTTAACCTTGCTGCTATAGGGTTCCACATCAGCTGGCCTAGCATGACGTACTATATCATATCGCGTGATATAATGATGGTCATGCTAGCCAGGCAGGTGTACCAGACCTTCAAAATTTGTACGTCAATAGAAAATGCTCATCACATTTAACAATTTTCCATAAGACGGTATTTTTATATCTCTCATAGTTTGGCTGGACTGCTATGGTTCCACATCAGACCTTTCGATTTTTTAAATAAATTATAGCCTCCCTATATGTTGGCAACAACTAATAGCTATATAACAAAAAAAGTTTCATTAAAATCTGTTCTGTAGTTTTTGCGTGAATAACGGCGACAGACAGACAGACAGACAGACAAAAAATTCAAAAACTATATTTGTGGTATCTGTTTCGGTTAAGAAGACCCCTGGAGGTATTTTTTTCTATTTCTTTTCAATGTATACAGCCTCTGTACCGGCAAAAAAATATGAATATGGACATATGGGCTTCATGTCAAAAATGGCATAATATGGGCTTCAAATGTCAAATGAAGCCCATGTCCACCCATAATTTTTAGCCGGTAGCCCTCTGAATAGAATCGCATACAGTTTTATAATAATCCTATGAATTATTTTATTTATTTAAGTACTTAATTTATACACGGTAATTTTTTTATCACTCCGGATAAAACTAAAAGGATTATTCTGCTCATGAAAACAAACAATTTTTATTATGGGACCAACACTAAAATCGCAAAAAAACAGCTATTCCATACAAAAGTGCAAAAATATTTAATCAAAATGTATGGAACAGCTGATATTTTTTCGCGATTTTAGTGTTGGTCCTATAATAAAAGTTGTTTGTTTTCATGAGTAAAATAATCCCTAAAAATATCCGCGGTGTTAAAAAAATACCGTGTATATTACATAAACAGTACCTACCTACATATTAACACATTAAAAATTTATATCACATAGCCTTCCGCCCGCGGTTTTGCCGCGTGTACTACACGACGTTTTTCCGAGGGAATGTGATATTTTTCCGGGATAAAATTAGCCTATGGGACTCTCTAGCTCCTAAACTATCCACATACTAAAAAAACAGGTCGATCCGTTGCTCTGTTTTGACGTGAAAGACGGACATACAAACAAACACACTTTCACATTTATAATATTAGTATATATTGTATGTCAAAAGAAAATACTTATCACGCTGAACAACTTCTCTTAAGATGCTGTATTTGTATCTCTTATAGTTAAGCTGGGCTGCAAGGGTTCCAAATCAGGAGTACCAGACCTTTGATATTTTTTAGTCAATAGAAAATGTCCATAACGTTAAACAACTTTTCTTAAGACGCTATGTTTGTATCTCATATAGTTTAATCTGGCTGCTAGGGTTCCACATCAGGTGTACCAGCCGGCCTAGCATGAGCGGCTTATAACGCGCGATATGATATGGTACGGCAAGTTGTCTTGCTTACCCCACTAAGGTGTAAGCAAGACGGCATGCCGTACCATATCATATCGCGCGTTATAAGCCGCTCATGCTAGGCCGGCTGACCTTCAAACTTTGTACGTCAATAGAAAGTGCTCATCACGTTTAACAATTTTCCTTAAAACGGTATTTTTATATCTCTCATAGTTTGGCTGGACTGCTATGGTTCCACATCAGAAATTGCGATCTTCAAAATAAATTATAGCTATATGTTGGCAAGGACCAATAGCTGTATAACAAAAAAACTTTCACCAAAATCCGTTCCGTAAACTTTTTTGCCGACGTCATCACACGAAAAAATTCATCCCCTGTTTTCACCCTCTTTAGGGTACCTAGTTTTTTTACATACTTTGAATGTCGTATTTATTTATCTAATCAAAAGCCTATAAAACAATTTTGAAGCTTCTAGCTTTAAAAATGACGTAATTTCCATACAAACTTTCATCCCCTATTTCAACCCCTTTAAGCCCTTTGTTCACATAAAAAAGTAGCCTATGTCCTTTCTCAGGCTCTAGCTAGACTATCTCTGTACCAATTTTTATTCAAATCGGTTCCGTAGTTTAGGCGTGATTGTGTAACACACAGACAGACAGATTCGCATTTTCGCATTTATAATATAAAAAATAATAAAGTAAGGATAATATAAGTAAGGAAGTAAGGATAAGTAAGGAAGTAAGGATTGTATGTCAAAAGAAAATACTTATCACGCTGAGCAACTTCTCTTAAGGTGCTGTGTTCGCGCCGCGCTGCGAGCGGTGCGTTGTCATTGTCAAGGTCACGGGCGACACGCAATGCGCTCGGGCCGCGTGCAGGCCAGTTGGCCGTAAGCAGCCGTGAGACAAGTTCGTGTGTTTCTGTAGCGACGTGCCGCGCAAGTTACCTACCCATATTGGGACCGAGATTTCGTTTGCACCTACTAGGGCTCCGGTCGGGGTACGGACTTGTAACCCGTGTGTGTTCGCTTTGAAAAGCGCCGGGAAAGTTTTAGCTGTCTATTAGGGCATTGTGTAGTTTTAAGAGTGTTAGCTATAAGAGTATCCCATCGGGGTTGGGTGAAGACCTACTTGGCCAGGCGCGCGCGCGCCGGCAAGACAGCGACCAGCCCCCTGGATTACGGACAGTATCTCTTACCATAAGGTAGGACTAGTCTTAATTTACTTAATTTTGCATGGGAAACCTTCGTTTCAATAAACTGTGGAACACAGTAGATGTGGTCATCACAATTGTGCGTGATCATATTTTTGGTAGCAGAGCGTACCTAGTTGATATAATTAGTTAATTTTCATATTAAAATTAACTAGGTACATAAAATTTCATAGTAAAAATAAAATTATTTTTTTTTTGTTAAAAAGGGTATTTCCGATCCGATTCCCGATCCGATCCGATTCCCGATCCGATCCGATCCGAGACGAGAAGTACTAAGAAATTGTTCTAGTAAATTCTCGAAGCGAATGTTTCTCACTTGGTGGATCCGATAATAGATAGACACTTATATAATTGTTGTCACATACTAGTGTTTTGATACGAGTTTACTCGCCTAGATGTGTATATTTTTTTTTGTGTGTCCGGATTTATTTGACGAATAGTTCGTTCGAAAGTGTGTTTATTAGTACCACATACTAGTGATTTGATACGAGTTTACTCGCCTAGATGTGTATATTTTTTTTTGTGTGTCCGGATTATTTTGACGAATCGTTTCGTTCGAAAGTGTTGTTTATTAGTACCACATACTAGTGTTTGTTCCGAGTCCGCTTGCCTAGTTAAAAAAGTGGAACTAGTTTTAATTATTAGTAGTATTAAATTACGAGTATTATTATTAAAAATAGTTTTGTTTTTGTTTGTTGATAACGGTTTAGTAGTTGATTTGCGAGGTTGACTTGGCCGTGCCGTGTATGCCATACCGTTAATCCTATACGTTTTGTTTATACCGTTATATTGTTAGCCCTTGAAATTGGTAAGTTGTTAATAATTTATGAAAATAGTAGGGTCCGTGTATGTCGTCCGAATTTTAATTGTGTTTTGTATTATCGTGACGCGACCTATTTCTATTGTTTTTTTTGTTGATGTTTACCACTTTTATATTTCTTTGTTTGCTTTGTTTATTCAACGGATTATAAATGGCTCCTACGAATCCGACCTCCGTATCCAGGGCTGGCATCCAAGGAGTTTTGCGTTGGCTTGCTTGTGCGGTCACATTAATAGACCGAGCCGACCGGGTAGGCGCGTTGCTAGCTCGGTATGGCGGGCTGGCAGCTCGGCTGCAAGACCTGGAGCGCCACGCCATGGAGTGTCGCGCGCATTATTTGGAGAACCCCCCAGCTGATGATGCCGTGTCGGAACAGCTGGAGCAGGATGTAGCCCAGGCCTATGAGCTGGCTGACCAGTTCACGGAGGCGGCTGAGAGGGCCCTGGCTGTTCGGAAGGGGGAGCCGGTTTTGAGCGGGGAGGTCAAACCTACCCCGACGGCGTTGCTAGGCCGATTGCCTACATTGGAGATTCCCACTTTTAATGGGGATCTGTCAGCCTGGATGGGCTTCATTAACCTGTTTGACAGCCTAGTGGATTCACGACGGGACTTATCCCCTAGTGAGAAGTTGGCCTATTTGCGCTCCTCCCTGCGAGGAGAGGCCAGCGCGGTGATCCAGCACCTGCTCATCAGTGACGACAACTACCAGGTGGCTCGCCAGCTTCTGGTTAGCAGGTACCAGAATGTCCGGTTACTGGCGGACACCCACGTGGCCACGATTTTGGCCCTCCCGCGAATCACGCGGGTACACCTGTTACGGAGGGAGTTGCTGAACCCGCTACTGTCAGCGGTCAACTCCCTAAGGCGATTGGACCTGCCGGTGGATCAGTGGTCCTTTATACTGCTGCACATAGTCCTCGCCAAATTGCCCGCTGAAATGAAGGGGCGTTTCGAGCAGAGGTACGGAGGCGACAGCGCCTCGTATCTCCCGCCCTTCGCGGACCTCCTTCGTTTTTTGGAGGACGAATGTAGGGTGACGGACCACCTGGAGCCCGCCCCGGTTCCAGGTGTTGGTCGTATGGTGGCGGCGAGGGAACAGCCCCGTCGCCCGACCAATCGCTATGCTGCCTTCCAGCAGTCCCCTCCCCCCGCACCGAGTGAGCGGTGCAGGTATTGCAGGGGAGATAGGCACGTGGTGCACGAATGTGCCAAATTTAGAGGCCTCCGCCCAGAGGGACGGAGGGCCGTTGCGAAACAGCGCCAATGGTGCTATAGGTGTTTGGGGGGACACATGCAGTCGGCGTGTCCCCAGACCGAGGATTGTCGTCTTTGCGGAGGGAGGCATCACCCCCTCCTTTGTTTGGACCGCAAGGACGCCGGGAGCGACCGGGGTTCGAATTCCTCGCGCACGGGCGGGGGCCCGGCAGCCCGGAACCGGTCCCCTAGAGATTCGGCGGGGCTTAGCCCCCCCGTTCAGTCCCCCCCGGAGAGGGGGAACTATAGGAGAGACGCCCCCGCCACGGGCGGGGGTAGGGGGGTACCACAAGAGTACGCCACGGCGGCGATGGGCACGGGCCCTATTTGCTACTCCCCCCCCCTAATGGAGAGGCCTCGATTGGGGTACTATGTACCGAGGCACGCCCCACACGGGTATTACCCTGCACCTAGGAGTGCTGTTGGTCGGGGCCAGTATGTACCCGATTGGGACCCGCTCGCCCGGTACGAGCGTCCCACATTTGGCGCGCCGACTCAGGCGCGAGGGGGACAAGTACCCCCCCAAAATTTTTAATGGCGCCCCTGTCGGACCCAACCACCCCTCCGGAGCTTGTGCTGTTGCCAACAGCCTCCGTGAATGTTTGGGGACCTAAGGGCAATGTTGTCACGGTGCGTGCCCTTTTGGACTCAGGTGCCCAGGGGTGCATAATGTCCAGGTGGCTTGTCCGACAGCTGGGTCTTTTGCTTGTGCCGCATCACGAAGCGGTACGGGGGGTGGGAGACTCGCGGATCCCTGATCCGATTGGTCGAGTTGAGTTCTCCTTCTCCCCCCACTTCACGCCAAGGCCGAAGATCGGTGCTTCGGCGATAGTCTTTGATAAGGTGGTTGGACCACTCCCGCAAGTGCGAGTGCCGCCATCCACGATTGAGCTGACGTCTGGACTGGCTTTGGCTGATCCTTCCTTCCACCGACCGGGCCCAATACACTTGTTGATTGGTGCGGATGTCCTCGGTCGTGTACTGTGTGGAAGCAAGCGAGTTTTGCAGACAGCCGATCTTGTCGCCTTGTCCTCGTCGCTGGGTCATGTGGTGATGGGAAAGGTACCACAGACACCAGAGACCCCGTCGGTAGACCGCCAGACCATTGTCGGTTCTACTTTGTCCGACGTTCTCCAAAAGTTTTGGGAGGTGGAGGAACCTCCCACTGCCAAGTGGTTGGATCCGTTAGCCGAGGAGTGCGAATTGTTCTACCAGAACAACACTGGGCGCCTCCTCTCGGGTCGCTTGATTACCCGCTTGCCCTTCTTGGCGGTTCGCCCTCCTTTAGGGAGCTCCCGACCGATGGCCGAGAAGAGATTGTTGTCCATGGAGCGTAGGATGGCCAGGGATCCCGCATTCAAGGAGAAGTATATAGACTTCATGCGGGAGTATTTGGACCTTGGGCACATGTCCATCTCGCAGTTGGACTGGCGTAATGTGGAACATTACTTCCTGCCACACCACGCTGTTTTGAAGACTTCCAATGGGAAGATCCGCGTGGTCTTTGATGGTTCAGCGCCCACGTCAACCGGAGTGTCGTTGAATCAGTGTCTGCATGCGGGGCCGAAGTTGCATCACGATGTCTGTGATGTTTTGACCAACTTCCGCCGGCACGCTGTCGTCTTTGTGGCCGATATCCGCATGATGTTCAGACAGACCGTGATTCACCCGGAGGATAGACGATACCAGCTCATCCTTTGGCGTGAGGATCCCCAGGATCCGATGTTGGCTTACGAGCTGAACACCAACACTTATGGTTTGCGGTCGAGCCCCTTTGTGGCGATCCGTTCGCTTTTGGAGCTCGCAGAGCGCGAACGGCTACGCTATCCCCGGGCATCTGCTCTTATTGAGGGGGGGGCCTTATTTGTCGACGATATCTGCACGGGGGCCTCGAGCTTAGATGAGGCTCTCGTCTTACGTGATGAGCTGATTGCGCTCTTGAGGGCTGGTGGCTATGAGTTGCGGAAGTGGCTGTCTAACTCACCGGACCTATTGGCAGATTTGCCTAAGGACCACCAGCAAGAGCCGCTCCTCTTTGAAAATCCGGAGACTCCAGACATGCTGTCTGTTTTGGGAGTCCAGTATCGACCAGTCCCGGATTTGTTCACATATAGATTGGAACTGCCAGACCCAAAGGTCTGGACTAAACGCACGGTGCTGTCTACTGTAGCCCGTACCTTTGATCCGAACGGTTGGCTCAGCCCTGTAGTGTTTTCGATGAAGTGCTTCCTACAGGAGCTCTGGGCTGCGGAATTGTCATGGGATGAGCCCCTCTCTGGTAGCCTCCTACGAGAGTGGGTGAGGTTCGTGTCATCCCTACCCGACGTCAATCGGGTTTGTATACCGAGGCAAATGCTGCCTTCGGGAAAGTTTAAAGCCTCCCTGCACGGCTTTTGTGACGCGTCCGAAAGCGGATACGCGGCAGCCGTTTACATCCGAACGGTGGACGCAGCAGGCGTTGTCGCCGTACACTTAGTTACGGCCAAGAGTAAGGTCGCCCCCCTTCGGACTAGGCTAACCATTCCGAAGTTGGAGTTGTCCGGCGCCACTCTCTTAGTACGGCTACTCAATCATGTTGCCGACACCTTGGGAAACGGGGTCGACTTGGAGTCGATATTTGCGTGGTCTGACAGCCAGGTCGTCCTTTGTTGGCTGAAGAGTTCAGTCCACACCCTTGAGGTTTTTGTGGCCAACCGGGTCTCACAAATTCAGACTTCAAAGGCCCCGTTGATTTGGCGCCACGTCCCGGGCGAATTGAACCCCGCAGATTGTGCCTCCCGCGGCTGCGAGGCGCCTGAGTTAGTGGACCACCACCTATGGTGGAGTCCATCATGGTTGTTACGGCCTGAGCGCTCATGGCCTGCCACCCCGGCTGTGGCCAGAGTCCCAGACCTAGGCATGCGTGTTCACGCCGTGGAGACGGTGGCGGCTCCGCAGATGGAGTTTTTGTTAGACCGCTACAGTTCTCTTGATAAGTTGCTCGGCGTGACTGCTTGGATGAGGCGCTTTGTGCGAAATTGTCGCCAGCCTCAGGAGAAATCGTTGTCTCCGGTCCTCGCCCCACAAGAGCGGCAAGACGCTCTGTTGCATTGGTTGCGAGTGACGCAACAGCGAGAGTTTGAACCGGAGCTGAAAGCCCTGCGCTCAAGTAAGCCCAAGTTGAAGGGACCCTTGGTGCGGTTGAATCCCTTCTTGGACAGTACCGGATTGCTGCGTGTCGGAGGTAGGCTCAGACATGCCAACCTGCCGTACGGATCACGCCACCCTTTGTTGCTCCCCAAGGATGGACCGTTAGTTAGACTGTTGATTACAGACCGACATGTAAAGAATGCTCATGCCGGTTGTAATGCTTTGACCGCGCTCCTCCAACGAGAGTTCTGGATTTTGTCAGCGCGGAGAATAATCCGATCCGTTATTTTTCGTTGTCTCCCGTGTTATCGTTTGCGCGCCGATACGATGCAGCCCCAGATGGGTGATTTGCCTGCCGATCGAGTGAACGAATCGATGCCCTTCTCAGGAGTTGGAACGGATTTTGCGGGGCCATTTACCGTTAAGACATCGCGGCTTCGTAATGCTAGAACGGAAAAGGCTTACTTGTGTGTATTTGTTTGTTTGGCCACTAAAGCGGTCCACCTGGAGGTGGTTAGTGCCCTCACCACAGAAGCCTTTGTAGCCACGTTGAATCGTTTTGTGTCTCGCCGCGGAATGCCGTCGTTAATAAGGTCCGATTGTGGAACCAATTTCAAGGGCACCGATAGGTATTTAAAGGAAGTTTGTGAATTTTTGGATAGGAATAATTTTGAGATCGGATCCACACTCTCTCGCAGAGGGGTACGATGGCAGTACTCCCCGCCATCCTGCCCCCACTGGGGAGGGATTTTTGAAGCAACTGTAAAGGCCGCTAAAACTCACCTTCGTCGCGTTATTGGGGAGACGGTCCTCACGTTTGAGGAACTCGCGACCGTATTTTGTAAGGTTGAGGCGGTCCTCAACTCGCGTCCGTTGTGTCCGTTGTCTTCGGACGCGAATGATTTAGAGGCCCTTACGCCGGGCCATTTTTTGATTGGCAGACCGCTTAACGCCTTGCCGGAATATCCTTATTCCGAAGTGCCCTCCGGACGGCTCTCGCGATTTGAATTGCTCCAGCAGCTTACGCAGAGTTTTTGGCGCCGTTGGCATCTGGAGTATTTGCACATTTTGCAGCAACGCGTTAAGTGGTCGGATAGGACGACCCCACCCAAGACCGGGGACCTCGTGTTGGTAAAGGATCCAAACCTGCCGCCCCTCCGCTGGCGTTTAGGACGCATTGTTCAGCTTCATCCGGGGTCGGATGGTGTGCCCAGGTTTGCCGAGGTCCTGGTGGGGGACTCTGTTTTGAAGCGAGCGATCGCTACCCTCTCTCGCCTGCCCTTAGATTGAGTTGGCGGACAGTTTGTTACTGTCCGGGACGGGGGGATGTTCGCGCCGCGCTGCGAGCGGTGCGTTGTCATTGTCAAGGTCACGGGCGACACGCAATGCGCTCGGGCCGCGTGCAGGCCAGTTGGCCGTAAGCAGCCGTGAGACAAGTTCGTGTGTTTCTGTAGCGACGTGCCGCGCAAGTTACCTACCCATATTGGGACCGAGATTTCGTTTGCACCTACTAGGGCTCCGGTCGGGGTACGGACTTGTAACCCGTGTGTGTTCGCTTTGAAAAGCGCCGGGAAAGTTTTAGCTGTCTATTAGGGCATTGTGTAGTTTTAAGAGTGTTAGCTATAAGAGTATCCCATCGGGGTTGGGTGAAGACCTACTTGGCCAGGCGCGCGCGCGCCGGCAAGACAGCGACCAGCCCCCTGGATTACGGACAGTATCTCTTACCATAAGGTAGGACTAGTCTTAATTTACTTAATTTTGCATGGGAAACCTTCGTTTCAATAAACTGTGGAACACAGTAGATGTGGTCATCACAATTGTGCGTGATCATGCTGTATTTGTATCTCTTATAGTTAAGCTGGGCTGCTAGGGTTCCACATCAGGTGTACCAGACCTTCGATATTTTTCCGTCAATAGAAAATGTCCATGACGTTAAACAACTTTTCTTAAGACGCTGTGTTTGTATCTCATATAGTTTAATCTGGCTGCTAGGGTTCCACATCAGGTGTACCAGACCTTCAAACTTTGTACGTCAATAGAAGGTGCTCATCACGTTTAACAATTTTCCTTAAATAAGTTTTAAGCTTCTAGCTTTAAAAATGACAGAATTTCCATACAAACTTTCATCCCCTATTTCAACCCCTTACAGCCCTTTTTTCACATAAAAAAGTAGCCTATGTCCTTTCTCAGGCTCTAGACTATCTCTGTACCAATTTTCATTCAAATCGGTTCAGTAGTTTAGGCGTGATTGTGTAACACACAGACAGACATTTTCGCATTTATAATATAAGTAAGGATAAGGAAGTAAGGAAGTAAGGATGAAGTAGGTATGAAAAAAAAACGACCCGTTTCAAAGCTAGTTGTGAGACTTGTGAGGCAGGTCGATTTTTTCGAGAGCTAGTTGTGAGACAGATTGATGTTTTCGAGAGCTAGTTGTGAGTGAGACAGGTTGATGTTTTTGAGAGCTAGTTGTGAGTGAGACAGGTTGATGTTTTTGAGAGCTAGTTGTGAGTGAGACAGGTTGATGTTTTCGAGAGCTAGTTGTGAGTGAGACAGATTGATGTTTTCGAGAGCTAGTTGAGAGTGAGACAGGTTGATGTTTTTGAGAGCTAGTTGTGAAACATTTGATGTTTTCGAGAGCTAGTTGAGAGTGAGACAGGTTGATGTTTTAGAGAGCTAGTTGTGAGACATGTTGATGTTTTCGAGTGCTAGTTGTAAGACAGAGCGATTTTTTCGAGAGCTAGTTATGAGACAGGTCGATTTTTTCCAGAGCTATTTTTGAGAGAGGTTGATTTTTTCGAGAGCTAGTTGTGAGACAGGTCGATTTTTTCGAGAGCTGGTTGTGAGACAGGTCGATTTTTTCGAGAGCTAGTTGTGAGACAGGTCGATTTTTTCGAGAGCTGGTTGTTAGACAGGTCGATTTTTTCGAGAGCTAGTTGTGAGACTGGATTAGTTTTTTTTCGAGAGCTAGTTGTGACTTGTGAGACAGGTCGATTTTTTCGAGAGCTAGTTGTGAGAGAGGTCGATTTTTTTAAGAGTTAGTTATGAAACAGGACGATTTTGCGAGAGCTAGTTGTGAGACAGGGAGATTTTTTCTAATACTTCTTTTTCAATACTTTCAATAATAAAAACTGCATTGTGAATGCAAAAAAGGTAAGTAAAAATAGTAAGTAAGTACTTCACTTACTTTCCGCCAGCAAGTATAAATTTGACTTCATCATAACAAGGAGTAGCTTAAAATCTGTCTTCAAGGTTGTATATACAATTATATCCCAAAACCTCATTTAAAATGCTATAAGCTAAATGTAGCTGAACAAAAGACAAAGCTTCTATCGTATTTACATATTAGTATTGCAATAGTTTGCTGGTCAACGCCCCTGTCATCGAACATGCAATGAAAAACTCGCAAATACCTACTCAGATAACATAATAATATGACTGCAACAAACTCATGTGAAAGAGTTTCTGCGAAATACCCATAATCCAAATGATTATCAATCGTAAGTAGCTACGCTACCCTGATAAGATTGTACCAGGAAAATTAAGAAAGAAAAGTTAACTAAGCCATAAATTAAATAAGTAGGTAGGTAGATTTCAAAATACACGGGGCGAAAATTAAAAACATTAGGTATGCATATCAAAAGTCAACCTTGCGAAAGCAATATTGATGTAAGTAGGGCAGGCGTACCGGTTTTGGCCACTGTACCGGTTTTGGCCACTTTTTGCTCTAAAAGTTTTCTAAACAACTTTCAGCCATTTTTGATAAAACCAATTAAAAGAAGGTATTTTAAGGTAATAATAACAATCGTTAGAATTCGTTATTTGTCATAAAATATAAATAAACCTTTTTTGCTGACTGCACTTTAATATTGTATTGTCATCTGAACCAAACCTGTAGGTACACAAAATTTCAGTTCCATCGGACACTGGGAAGTGGGTCAAATTAAGCTTGCAAGATTTGTCCCCCACTAACCCACATACTAACTAACTAACTAACTAACATTACGTTAGTACTATTATATATTCTGTGCTAACATGGCAAGTTAATAAAAAGGTTGTAAAAACACGTTAGTTTCACATTTTGGCCACCTGAACAGAAAAGATTATGGGACCGTACATCTTTGTATGTAGGGCAGAGGTATCCTTTGTGGCCACTTTAAGGATTTTTTGACTTTTAAGCACTAAGTACTAAATGGTCTTAGGTATTTAAGACACAAATTATATCTTAAATTATAGATAATTTATCTAGCTTTAAAGGTACATTTTTCAATTTTTTAAAAGTTATTATAGTTTTTTGTAAATAATACAAAATGTGTGAGAGGTGCCAAATGTACCGGTTTTGGCCACTTACTGATAGTTAAACTTTTGTAAGTATTGCGAAAAATCAAAACCAAACCCAGGTAAAATCAGAATATTCTAATGCGCTAGAAACCAGTCAATTGCAAAACAACAATTTAATTGTAAAAAAACAAAGGTTTCTAAAGTATTTCATCCAAAACAAATTTCTTAAAATTTTCATACAAAACATTTTTTAAAAAAATGGAATTTATTGAAAAAAAATCTTATGACATAAGGAATTCTTACGATTGTTATTATTACCTTAAAATACCTTATTTTAATTGCCTTTATCAGAAATGGCTAAAAGTTGTTTAGAAAATTTTTAGAGCAAAAAGTGGCCAAAGCCGGTACAGTGGCCAAAACCGGTACGCCTGCCCTACTTGGTTTTAGTTAATGAAAAACATATGAAAATAATTGTCTTTGAATAGCCGAAGGATTCCGGCCATCATAAATAAAAAAAAAACATTTTTAATTGAATTTTAAGCGATTTTCGATTCGCGGGGCGCTCGCGAGTTCACAGTTCACTGCCGTTGCCGCTGGGTCCGCGCGAAGTGTATTGAGCGCGGCCGAGCAAGCGTTAGCGTGCCTATTTCGGTCGGGAATCCTCGCCTTAAAGTTGGTTAAAATAGGGAATATAGTTTCTACAAAACATAAGAAATTCTTCAAATTGTAAAATAAAACATACTGCACAAACAACATTACGAACCTTAAACTACTACGATGAGAAAGCAACAGCAAGTCAGTATCTGTAGGTAGCGTTCCAGTTTCATAGTTTAGAACTTTAGAATACTTACAATTTTATAATTTCACTAGTACCCCAAGAACTATCCAATATTTTTGTAAAAAAGTCAATAACAGGCCAAATTTTTGTAAACGGCCCTTAAATATAATTTTAAGAGACTATATTTTGGAATCCAACATAATATCGCATTGGAAGGTATAAAAAAAAGTTATACCCCGAAAATGGTGCAATTCTTTCAGCAAATATGCTATCACCAATTTTATCGTTAACATGTGTTTAAGTTCACCATATCTAAGCACCAAAGTCGAAATCCATAAAGATATAAAACGGGAAACTAATACTTTAGGAAGAAGTCAGCTGTTTCTGATAGCATTTTTAACATAGGTGTACTCAATGCCAATTTGAGTTTACGTAGAGCGTTTTTTTTTTAAAGTTTATTTGTTTTTCATTTACAAATATAGGGGGATTATATACTTTTACGAAAGATAATAATAAATGTATTCAAATGTAAAGTGAATAACAATTATACCATTTTTGCCTATTTTTTATACATTTTTTAAAGCTCAGTCATAAATATTGGTGGATTACTAATGAATTAATTATTAAACTAGATAATCTAATTTTCAATGTTAAGAAATTACTGATATAGAATTATTGTTGAGTCTCCATAGAGCGAATTAGTTTGGCTCTCGGGCTATAGGGGCTCCGCGCAGTTTTAACCAGTGGGAATATTTTATAGCCTATGTCACTCAGGCAGAATGCAGCTTTCAAATAGTGAAAGAGCTTTTAAAATCTGTCCAGTAGTTTTGGAATCATCCATTACATCAAATCTTTCCTCTTTATAATATTAGTTTAGGAAAAGATCATGATAGAACTACAGCCTAACCCTGCATCCTGACCCTCAAACCGCCGGCGCCGCTGCCTGCACTTCAGCTGCATGTTAATCGCACCTCTGCAGCAACCACCACCATGATTCACGCCTGATCCCGCAGCCGTGATCGCGGCCGGCCGTCACCGCGACCGCTCGACGGCGGTGTGCATCTTAAACATAAAGCACCCGACACACGTCGTTGTCACATGTTACGGCACGACTGGTGAACAATATTACATATCTGGCGCCTAATCCAACAGCCATGATCGCGGCTGGGCCTCATCGCGGCCGCCCGGGCGGCGGCGTGCATCTTAAAACATAAAGCACCCAACACACGTCGTTGTCACATGTTACGGCATGACTGGTGAACAATATCACATATCTGGCGCCTAATCCAACAGCCATGATCGCGGCTGGGCCTCATCGCGGCCGCCCGGGCGGCGGCGTGCATCTTAAAACATAAAGGACCCAACAAACGTCGTTGTCACATGTTACGGCACGACTGGTGAAAAATATCACATGTCTGGCACCTGATCCAGCAACCATGATCGGGGCCGGCCCTCACCGCGACCGCTCGATGGCGGCCTGCATCTTAAACATAAAGAACCCTTCACGCGTCGTTGTCACATGTTACGGCACGACTGGTGAGCAATATCACATGTCTAGCGCCTGATCCAGCAACCATGATCGCGCTGGCCTTTGCTGCGACCGCTTGACGGCGGCCTACATCTAAAAACATAAAGCACCCGACACACGTCGTTGTCACATGTTACTGCACGACTGGTGAACAACATCACATGTCTGGCGCCTGATCCAGCAACCATGATCGCGGCCGGCCTTCACCGCGACCGCTCGCCGGCGGCCTGCATCTTAAAACATAAAGCACCCGACACACGTCGTTGTCATATGTTACGGCACGACTGGTGAACAACATCACATGTCTAGTGCCTGATCCAGCAACCATGATCGCGCTGGCCCTCGCCGCGACCGCTCGACGGCGGCCTGCATCTTAAACATAAAGAACCCGTCACGCGTCATTGTCACATGTTACGGCACGACTAGTGAGCAATATCACATGTCTAGCGCCTGATCCAGCAACCATGATCGGGGCCGGCCCTCACCGCGACCGCTCGATGGCGGCCTGCATCTTAAACATAAAGAACCCTTCACGCGTCGTTGTCACATGTTACGGCACGACTGGTGAGCAATATCACATGTCTAGCGCCTGATCCAGCAACCATGATCGCGCTGGCCTTTGCTGCGACCGCTTGACGGCGGCCTACATCTAAAAACATAAAGCACCCGACACACGTCGTTGTCACATGTTACTGCACGACTGGTGAACAACATCACATGTCTGGCGCCTGATCCAGCAACCATGATCGCGGCCGGCCTTCACCGCGACCGCTCGCCGGCGGCCTGCATCTTAAAACATAAAGCACCCGACACACGTCGTTGTCATATGTTATGGCACGACTGGTGAACAACATCACATGTCTAGTGCCTGATCCAGCAACCATGATCGCGCTGGCCCTCGCCGCGACCGCTCGACGGCGGCCTGCATCTTAAACATAAAGAACCCGTCACGCGTCATTGTCACATGTTACGGCACGACTAGTGAGCAATATCACATGTCTAGCGCCTGATCCAGCAACCATGATCGGGGCCGGCCCTCACCGCGACCGCTCGATGGCGGCCTGCATCTTAAACATAAAGAACCCTTCACGCGTCGTTGTCACATGTTACGGTACGACTGGTGAGCAATATCACATGTCTAGCGCCTGATCCAGCAACCATGATCGCGCTGGCCTTTGCTGCGACCGCTTGACGGCGGCCTACATCTAAAAACATAAAGCACCCGACACACGTCGTTGTCACATGTTACTGCACGACTGGTGAACAACATCACATGTCTGGCGCCTGATCCAGCAACCATGATCGCGGCCGGCCTTCACCGCGACCGCTCGCCGGCGGCCTGCATCTTAAAACATAAAGCACCCGACACACGTCGTTGTCATATGTTACGGCACGACTGGTGAACAACATCACATGTCTAGTGCCTGATCCAGCAACCATGATCGCGCTGGCCCTCGCCGCGACCGCTCGACGGCGGCCTGCATCTTAAACATAAAGAACCCGTCACGCATCATTGTCACATGTTACGGCACGACTAGTGAGCAATATCACATGTCTAGCGCCTGATCCAGCAACCATGATCGGGGCCGGCCCTCACCGCGACCGCTCGATGGCGGCCTGCATCTTAAACATAAAGAACCCTTCACGCGTCGTTGTCACATGTTACGGCACGACTGGTGAGCAATATCACATGTCTAGCGCCTGATCCAGCAACCATGATCGCGCTGGCCTTTGCTGCGACCGCTTGACGGCGGCCTACATCTAAAAACATAAAGCACCCGACACACGTCGTTGTCACATGTTACTGCACGACTGGTGAACAACATCACATGTCTGGCGCCTGATCCAGCAACCATGATCGCGGCCGGCCTTCACCGCGACCGCTCGCCGGCGGCCTGCATCTTAAACATAAAGAACCCGTCACGCGTCATTGTCACATGTTACGGCACGACTAGTGAGCAATATCACATGTCTAGCGCCTGATCCAGCAACCATGATCGGGGCCGGCCCTCACCGCGACCGCTCGATGGCGGCCTGCATCTTAAACATAAAGAACCCGTCACGCGTCATTGTCACATGTTACGGCACGACTGGTGAGCAATATCACATGTCTAGCGCCTGATCCAGCAACCATGATCGCGGCCGGCCTTCACCGCGACCGCTCGATGGCGGCCTGCATCTTAAACATAAAGCACCCGACACACGTCGTTGTCACATGTTACGGCACGACTGGTGAACAATATTACATATCTAGCGCCTGATCCAGTAACCATGATCGGGGCCGGCCCTCACCGCGACCGCTCGACAGCGGCCTGCATCTTAAAACATAAAGCACCCGACACACGTCGTTGTCACATGTTACGCCACGACTGGTAAGCAACATCACATGTCTGGCGCCTGATCCAGCAACCATGATCGAGGCCGGCCCTCACCGCGACGGCTCGACAGCGGCTTGCATCTCAAATCATAAAGCACCCGACACACGTCGTTGTCACATGTTACGGCACAACTGGTGAACAATATCACATGTCTGGCGCCTGATCCAGCAACCATGATCGGGGCCGGCCCTCACCGCGACCGCTCGATGGCGGCCTGCATCTTAAACATAAAGAACCCGTCACGCGTCATTGTCACATGTTACGGCACGACTGGTGAGCAATATCACATGTCTAGCGCCTGATCCAGCAACCATGATCGCGGCCGGCCCTCACCGCGACCGCTCGACGGCGGCGGCCTGCATCTTAAAACATAAAGCAACCGACACACGTCGTTGTCACATGTTACGGCACGACTGGTGAACAACATCACATGTCTGGCGCCTGATCCAGCAGCCATCATCGCGGCCGGCTCTCCCACGTGCACGTGACGATTAGACGATCTACGATATCTGCTAAGTGTTAGGTACTACATTGATCGGGTCATTATAGAACCTATAATTTTACCAAACTAAAGATAAGCTGGGCAATCCAGAAGCAATGTTTAGATAGTATTCGCCCCGTTATCCCACCGAAATGAATTATGTATTTTTTTTATTATTTTATGCTTAAAATATCATAACTTACCGTTGAATTAGGTATGCATAATTAACTCGAATTACATTTACCAAATAACGAAAACCACAAAACTATTGTTTTGGAGTCGCACCTATGCAACTAATATTTTACCTCATCCAAATTTTTTTTCTTCATACCCTAGCTAGACTGTAACTGAGTTTTAGATCTCCATTCAGATTCATGTCAATCCATATCCATATGAAAGTTGCGTCACACTGCACTGGTGCGGAGAGTGCAAGCGAGTCGGAATCGTGTCCTTAGTATGATAAGTGACAGATATGATACAGCCCTTTTCAGCAGATTCACGGGACTTCATGTTATAAGAGCCCCGTGAGTTGATTGTTGCCTTTATCAATATTGTGGGCGAGCAATTCTTTAATAAAATTAATACTTACAAACATGTCTTTTACTAACATAGATTATAAGGATATTGTTACTAACAAAATATGGACTGAAGTCTGATAATAAACAATTTTTATTTTTATTTTTTTCAACAGCGTTTTTTATTCAAGAGCTGTGTGTCGCCACCTTAAACCTTTATTAGCAACTCAAGCACGCTATCTACCGACGAAGCCTCCATCCTCCACAGAGGCCATTGATTACGTGCGATAGGACCACTAACCACTTACGTAAGGCTCACTCACAGGAAACGTCGCGAGGGTCGACTGCTGCGGGCATAGCAATGTAGGGCATGATTAGTAGATTACCTAGTAGATAAAGTTGAATGACCCGGTACTTGATTCATGGCTTTGTATTAGATGATACAAGGGAAACCCAGTCCTTAACTAGTTTATGAGCGGTTCCTCCCGTATTCTTAGTACCTATAATACATGGGGTATTGTATTGTTTTACATAATATTCCTTGCAATAATTTCATTTGCCATAATGACCCTCGGTCGTAATATTCGTTAGCACTATCCTTATTTACGCATGAATAATGATTTACTCTCATATGCAATAAAATGAGATGCCATAATAACAATGCTATAATTATTAGTACAACTCGGGCGAGCTAACTTGACACCTACTGCAGGTTATACCCATCTCTGTCACTCTCCGGGCATGACAGAATCGAGTGAAAAAATTTCTTCGGCGACCCACGTGCTGAGAAGCAGATGGCCTTGAGCGAGCCGCCGCGGCTGAGGCTGTGAGCGATAGCCATCTGCGACGATTAGCACGCGTGGGGCCCCCGGACCGGAACCCGCAGCACGACGGAGCCGTGACAGAAGACTTGCATGCTGCATTCCTGCTTGCGTGCTGCATGCCTGCTTGCTTGCTGCATGCCTGCTTGCTTGCTGCATGTCTGCTTGCATGCTGCATGCCTGCTTGCTTGCTGCAAGTCTGCTTTTTAAGTTACAATTTTATGTTATTTGATAGTTATAGCAAATGAAACGTTATTAAAATTTCTAACGAAATTATAGCAAAAGAAATTATTGCATTTAAAATTCGGCCAAACATTAGTAAACCCGTACATGGAGGTGAAAGGCAAAATTAAGAAATCTGACTGATTAAATGCAAACTAACCTAAGTAATACCTGACTATTATTTTTTTATCCACAACGGGGTAGCATTTAGCCTTCAACACACCTGATGATAAGTGGTGATAAGGCTGAAGGTGGAAGCGCACTACTCCCGGAATCCTCAATCACTGAGGAACTGGCTATCTTATCCCTAACTGCCGGAACACAATAATGCTGAAAACATCATTGTTATGGCGTCAGACTTAGATAAGATGGTGGTAGCTAACCAGGCGGACTAAGAACAAGTCCTACCACATACCAAACCGAATAAAATATGTACCTCCACTGGGAATCGCACCCGGGACATCTGGGTCTGAAATTGGTGGTGTGAACCTCTAGACAGATACTAAAAAGCTGTATGCATTTTGTACGTGTACCTATGTATACTTGGCATGGCAACATACTACTTTCCCCTATACTATACAGAATTGCATAAATTTGAACATGAGCTTCTGAACAAATTATAATTATGTAAGTACCTACCTAAGTATATTTCTATAATAGTATTATATATTTAAAAACTCTATCTTGTAAGTTACAATTTTCTTTGTTTTCTGAACTAGGTATTTTAGCCACTTGCTCCAATGAAAATATGTGCCAAATATGGCCTAGCAAAACAAGCGTAATAAACGTCTTTTTTAACACGGGGTACCTATGTACCTACCTACATCAATTTTAACAGTTCACTTAGCTATTTGTTAAGTTGTTTTTCGCAAAATTCAAAATTCGCATTAGCAGAATCTGTCTTCAAATAAAATAAAAACAATACACCAATCTCCAGTACTTTTTATTAAATAATATTTTCATATTAAATTATTTGCAAAAATGCTCTCCAAAACAACGCTTGACGGAATACAGCGCCATCTAGCTGCGCAGTTTGTAACCATCACGTAGTTAATTCAACAGCCCCACGTAAAAGCAAACGTTACTACCCGCTACACACGTCCCGATCCGACCGCGCCGATTTGGAGCGGACGATCTTCGCTGCAAATCTGATCCAATCCTACACACGTTATCAAATTCACGTTACCATGTCTGCCGCACTAAACCAGCCCCCTGATTCACGAACCATCGGAAACAGCGGAATCTATGCCATGTCTCTGTCACTTACTGTAGAATAGACAAAGACAAAGCACAGAATTCGAATCCGATTCCGTTTCCGACGGGTTGTGATTGTGATTATGAATCATGGGGCTGGTCGGCGCTACACACACGTTCCAATTTGGTCATGCCGCACCAAGCTGTAGTTGCAGTGCTGCCAGCTAATCTCCCAATATTAATATTATTTTTAATTACTGAAAACATTGATTTGCCTGCAATAGATAGATGAAAAAGAAAAATATTTTCGGTGTTTATTGTTTTATTACTATAAAGAAATCAATTTCATTATGTTTCAGTTTTCTGCAATTTTCATTAAAATACTAAAACTTGCAAAATATTTGCACTTGAATAGAATGCAAGTTATGAAATAAAATAAATGAAGATGACTAATAATAGATAAAAGAATCATTGCATAAATGGCTATCTTTAAACCTTTCGTTCGTTCATTCATAAGCAAAAAGTCATGACCGAGCATTAAATTGAATCCTCTAAAAATCCCTCAAACGTACCTATTCTGTCTGCCGGAAAGGTTTCCGCTTTTACATATTTTCTCCCTAAATCTAGGGAAAATCTCCAAAATTGTCAACACTGCCTAGTTGGTCCGGTCGGGAGCCTACACACGTTCCGATTTAGTTTGAAGTGAAGTTCGTGCGAAACAAATCCGGCCAGACCGCGGCAAACACGAATAATAATAATTATGGTTGGTCGGACGACTACGCTACACACGTCCAGATTCGGTTCAGAGCAGACCAAATCGGCGGTCGGATCGGACCGTGTGTAGAGCTTATAAAGGCAAACGTAGCTGTCAGTGAGTGATTTCACAGAAGCTGTGTGATGTCGCTATGTCGACTTACAATAAATCTGAAATTGTTTATTTGCAAAGAAAACGGGTATTTTCATACAAACAAACTCACTGCCCATCTCTGTTGTAGATCATCTACTCATTATTTCTATTCACTATCACTAAATTATCATAATCAAAATGACTCTTTAAAAGCCTCAAAAAATAAAACCGCCTTCAAAAAAATCACATCAAAAAAGTAAGAAATAATTCCTCACCAAATAAATAACGTAAGTACCTACCTACTTTGAAGTCGGGCGTGAAACATTACGATTTTTTGTTGTGTGTGTGAACCCGTCCGACTTCAAAGTATTATTTATTATTATTTATTTGGTGAGGAATTATTTCTTACTTTTTTGATGTGATTTTTTTGAAGGCGGTTTTATTTTTTTATAAAAATAATTTTTATTTCACTTTTTGTGCATCGTGCAGGCAATTTACTTGTATTCTGGTAAATAGGTATGTGATCAAATTGAAAACCTCCTTTTTGAAGTCGGTTAAAATACCTTGAGATATCCCCTTTTTAACCGACTTCTAAATCAAAAAGGAGGAGGTTCTCTATTCGTCTGTATGTATGTTTTTTTTTTTTTTTTTATGTATGTCCACCGATTACTCGAAGACGGCTGAACCGATTGAAATGGTTCAAACGTTATTACATCAGGTTGGTTTCCAAGTTGGTCCCATTTTTTGAAATTTTGAAATCCGTTCAGTAGTTTTCAGGAAATCTTGAAAATACTGTCGTTTTCGTTACCACTTAATGTGAATTTAATACGTATCTTTAGGCATAACTCCTTTGTTTATAAACCGATTTAGATGATTCTTGTTTTGTTAAAAAGGGGATACCTCAAGGTATTTTAACCGACTTCGAAAAAGGAGGTTTTCAGTTTGATCACATACCTATTTACCAGAAAACACGTAAATTGCCTGCACGATGCACTAAAAAGAGTGAAATAAAAATTATTTTTATAAAAAAATAAAACCGCCTTCAAAAAAACCACATAAAAAAGTAAGAAATAATTCCTCACCAAATAAATAACGTAAGTACTTTGAAGTCGGGCGGGTTTTAACAAAAACAACAAAAAAATTGTACATGTTTCACGCCCGACTTCAAAGTACTTACGTTATTTATTTGGTGAGGAATTATTTCTTACTTTTTTGATGTGGTTTTTTTGAAGGCGGTTTTATTTTTTTTAACAAAACAAGAATCATCTAAATCGGTTTATAAACGAAGGAGTTATGCCTAAAGATACGTATTAAATTCACAAAAAGTGGTAAGGAAAACGACAGTATTTTCAAGATTTCCTGAAAACTACTGAACCGATTTCAAAATTTCAAAAAATGGGATCACCTTGAAACCAACCTGATGTAATAACGTTTCAATAATTTCAATCGGTCCATCCGTCTTCGAGTAATCGGTGGACATACACAAAAAAAAACTTACAGACGAATAGAGAACCTCCTCCTTTTTGATTTAGAAGTCGGTTAAAAAAGAAAAAACGCTTCCCTATTTCCCGCCAACGAAAAATATTGAAAGTTTGTTAACGTTCCATCTTCTATTAAATATTGGCACAGATAATATAATAAGTAGTTCATAGTTCATAGTTCATTTATTCAATAACATTTTTTTTCAATTGTGTCTGAATGTCACAGATTAAAAACAAGTTAACAAAAAAAAGAAATATCATGTCACAAAACAATATTAATAAAAGCATAATTAGCTAACAGTAAAAGCAAACAAAATAGATGAATAATTATTATGAATGTCAAGTGGTAAAATTCTAAAGTAATAAAATAAGAAGAAAAAAAAATCTAATTTAATAAAATAACATAAACATTAACATTACATTTCCTTATTGGGTAAAAATGCACGGATTACCGAAAAAGTCTTCGAGTGAGTAAAAATTTCTTAAGTTTAACTTTAAATAAGTATATGGAGATCGTCAATAATTTTCAGTTCTAGGCAGTGCGTTAAAAAGTTTCACAGCCTGATACCGACAACAGTGTTTAACAACATTTAATTTTGGTTGGAGTTTGGTAATTATATTTTTTCTTCTACTATCTAGTCTTTCTTTCTTGTCGGCTTCAGTTTCATACTTATGGTTATGCTTATATAGTACTATAAGTAGGTACTAGATATTGGACACCATCACTACATTGTTCCAATGCCAATGTGGTACAAGGTACCTTGCGCACTAGTTTTATGGAAATTGGAAACAACGACGGGTATTACCTACCACATACACCCAGACCCGAGGAAATATTAAAAAGTTCGTTTCCAATATTTACCCGACCGGGGATCGAACCCGGGACCTCTAGAGATAGCGGCACCTTAAAAACCGGTGCGTACACCACTCGGCCACTGAGGTCGTCAAAATGTAAAGATAAAGATAAAATAAAGATGTTTATTTATTTATTTATTTATTATTTAATGCTATTGTGGTTTATTTCTAGAGTTCTATGTATTTGAAGAATGTCTTTTTTTATTTTTATCTACGGGGTAGGACACCCTGTGGTAGCACTAAGCCTTCATCACACGATGTTAAGTGGTGATTAATGTTGTTCCTACTGATTTTCAAAATTTGACACAGAAATTATTGTAGAAATATACCTACTAACAGTTTTATTTAAAAAATGATCATGTAATGAGCATCTTTATATGAAAATAAATGAAGCGCCCCTTTTTCGGCAAAAGGGTTTATATTTTACTTAATTTGCGAGAGTTAAGAACTTAGAAGGTATTGCTTAACCGAATATCAATGAAATTATTGATTTAATACTTAGAAAAACAAAAGAGTAGTTTTGTAGTTTCATATTATAAAAAATATATATTTTGTAAATTTTCTTTAAAGACTCAAAATATTTTCTTTCTGTATAGGTATGTAGACATATATGTTTTTATGAAAAGCTTCGTCAAGTGGGTACCTACCTGAGTGGACTTGGATAGGAGTATTTCTTTTAAAAAAACATATGAAAATATTAAAGTACTTAAATGCAAAAATTTATACAGCTTAAATTCTCTTTTTGCTTCAATGGCAGTCATCAAAGAGGTAATTGGCTGAACTTTTAGTCATTCTGATAGCTTACGTTTGAAGAAAGCATGTACAAACTAGCAAAATCGTGGAAATTTTCGAGTTATGCCCCGTCTGAACAATCGGAGATAGAAACAGCTAGAAAAAAATTCATTACTTGCGATTTTTTAACTATCCAACGCATAATTCATTTCAAACTATCCTTAGAAGAAGAAATGGCTAAATAAATAATGAATTCATATAAAAAAAGAACTTACTACAAAATATACTCCAAAATCGAATATCCAAAGGTTTAATGTTCCAGTCAAACCTAAATGAATCAAAACAAATCAATGATGCGCTCGCATGCTATGCATTTGTGTTAAATCAATCGGTGTGACACTTCCCAGTTCACACCCGACGCGCGCCATGTTGGACGGCCATATTGTCCGCCATCTTGTGGGTGCCGCACGCGCACGCGGAAATGGCCGGTGACCTCGCGCCTTCCGTCCGAAAAACAGTATTGGGGAATCATGGATGTTAGCTGGCCATTGACTATATTTATACCTCCCATGGCGAAATTGTTGTGCAGTAGATAATAATGTAGAGCAAATTATCAGTTCAACGTTTATTAGCCACTCAATGGTTACGCACGCTTAAATATGCTTACGGGGCAATGGTTCCTCAGCACAGCTCCGCTCCGCTCCGCTTCGCTCGCTCGGCTTTAAATTAAGTTTTACTCAAAAACTAGAAGGGTTTAATAAAAACTAATTATTGATTAATAATGCTAGTTAAATTTGCAATAAGATTGTATGATTTGTAGATGAATTTTTATTACGATTTAATTAGAAACAGCAAGTTGAAGTTGCAGAAAAGGAAATGTTTTACCGATTTCTTTTTAAAACATGCAATAAATACTAATAAATAAACAATTATTACAGACCAATTTGTGTTTAAATAATAGTTTACAGTGTTGTTATTAGATAAAAGTAAAAAAAGATAACTCTCTTTTAGAAAAATATTGTTTAATTAAAGATATAAAAATGTAAGTAAAGAATCACCCTTACGGGCTACAAAAGTATGGATCGATTTCGTATCGACTTCTTTTTTGTAAATAGATAAATTTTAAATATATACTTTTTATGGGTATTGAGTGCATAACAAGTATATATTAATGTATTACAACATATTTAGTACAATATATTTAATTATATTTTTATATTTTATTTTTCCATACTTAGAAGGAGGTTCCTTGCCTCCTGGAGGCAAGCAAATCGGCGAACTTCAATCGAATATAATCCGCCAAATTTTTATTAAATTGGACCAATTTCTTGTTCTACGATTAAAATAAGGTGTCTAGATTAAAATTGGTATAAGTTGGATATGAACAGAGAGTGATTTGACATAATTAATTAAAGTATTTTAATTAGCTGTCAGCTTGCCTCCAGGAGGCAAGGAACCATTGGGGCGGGTAAAAATACTTGCCTCCGGGAGGCAAGGAACCATTGAGTGGTTATTGTACTAATATTTTTTTCGCCTTCATCACACCTGCCTGATGTTAAATGGTGTTAAGGCTGAAGGTGGAAGCGCACTTCTCTCGGAACCCTCAATCACTGAGGAATCTTATCACTAACTGCCGGAACACAATTATGCTGATAACATCATTATTATGGCGTCAGACTATAAGATGGTGGTATCTAGCCAGGCGGTCTAAGTACAAGTCCTACCACCAACCAAACCGAATACAATATGTACCGCCACTGGGAATCGAACCCGGGACCTCTGGATCTGAAACTGGTGGTGTGAACCATTAAACCACAGAGGCGGTTAACAACTGCCGATAACAACTTATTTGAAATTGAATTGAATCCGACAAAAACAATAGGTAGAATAAGAGTGATAATTTCAACTGATTGCAACTTAACCGAACCCGAACGATTTTCAATCGATGTTATGCAAACAGCACAAGTTTATGCAACGTTTTATGCGATGCGACATAATAAATAATGTATTTATTATGCGACCGCCAGCATGGCGTGAGACATGCCACAGTTTTTCCCACAATTTGTGATAAAGATTCATCTGTTACTGGTCACTAGGTAAGCTCGCGTGGCATCAAGAAAAAGTACCATTTATCGTTAATGATGATGGATTTAGCTATAAGTATAGAGAATCATCCTGGAAACTTAATAGTCTTTAAGCGATTATATTTTTTGCACCAGTTAATAAGTGTTATTCATCATTTCAGCCGTACTACGCCCACTGCTGGGTATAGGCCTTAAGGCCTCCCCCAAGGATCTCCGCATCCAGCGGCTTCCGGCGACCTTGACCAGATCGTCGGTCCACCTTGTAGGGGGCCTGCCCACGGAACGTCGTCCGGTTCGCGGTCGCCATTCGAGAACCTTAAGCGTTACTGCATTATGTCAGTCCAACGACGCCCACTGCTGGGCATAGGCCTCCCCCAAGGATCCTATCTAAATTAATATTTAAAATCATATATTCAGTCGAGGCACTTATTGTAAACGTCAAAGAAGCTACGCCATATCGGTTCGCAAATACTACGGCGGGAGAGGAGACCGTAACGAGAGGAACCGGCAAGAAACTCGTCAAGGGCTGCTTTTTTTCTTCTTAAATATATTATTATATATCCCTGCATATATGTCCTTTTTTTTATATATTTACCTAGGTATATAAAATGAGTAAGGGCACTAGGATCACATAATTTTAGGATCAGGTCATCATAGCAGGTAAATAATTTTTAATGACTTTAGAGCTGAACTGTAACAGATACCTACCAACTATTAGCAACCAACTTTCGCGAGATGATCTTATATACGCAGTACGCACATAGGGTACAACTGTCAGTATCAATAATACAAAAAAGAACCTTGAATAGTTTCAGAATAAAATGTCAATACTTAAATATATAATAGTGACATACCTACAAGCCATGATATAATAAAACTAATAACATTTGAAAACATAAATAAATTATAATAACAGCCTATTTTAAGACATGCAGTCGAGCAGGCAGACCCATCCTATGGAATATCATGTGAAATGTCGTAACATAAAAAAATATTAAAACACTGCTGCACTAGGATTACATTTTTGGAATTTCAGTGAAATAAATTGAAACTCAACCGGAAGACTATTACGATGTTTACTCACAAACAGACTTACAATGTATTTGTTTATATAGTGAATGGGTACAATCACAATGATTGAATAATGTCTTGAGAAGTATTAGTGTGTGGTGTGGTGTGCTTGTTTTTAACCGACTTCTAAATCAAAAAGGAGGATTCGTCTGTATGTATGTTTTTTTTTTTGTGTATGTCCACCGATTACTCGAAGACGGCTGAACCGATTGAAATGGTTCAAACGTTATTACATCAGGTTGGTTTCCAAGTTGGTCCCATTTTTTGAAATTTTGAAATCGGTTCAGTAGTTTTCAGGAAATCTTGAAAATACTGTCGTTTTCGTTACCACTTTATGTGAATTTAATACGTATCTTTTGGCATAACTCCTTTGTTTATAAACCGATTTAGATGATTCTTGTTTTGTTAAAAAGGGGATACCTCAAGGTATTTTAACCGACTTCGAAAAAGGAGGTTTTGAGTTTGATCACATACCTATTTACCAGAAAACACGCAAATTGCCTGCACGATGCACTAAAAAGAGTGAAATAAAAATTATTTTTATAAAAAAATAAAACCGCCTTCTAAAAAACCACATCAAAAAAGTAAGAAATAATTCCTCACCAAATAAATAACGTAAGTACTTTGAAGTCGGGCGGGTTTCAACAAAAACAACAAAAAATTGTACATGTTTCACGCCCGACTTCAAAGTACTTACGTTATTTATTTGGTGAGGAATTATTTCTTACTTTTTTTTATAACATACAGTTACTATTACCAATTGATTTGTATTAGCCTGGTATTAGCTCAATGATTTAAAAGCTATCGGCTATTTTAAATCTCGTCCCATTTTCGTTTTCGCTGGTCATGGTTATATTATTAATATTAGGTACTCAACCTACCCATAGAAAAAAGTGTAATTAATTATTATTTTTCGGGCGGAAAATCTACTTGTAAATCTATTCTTAGATAAGTTTTGGCAATTTACACAACCATTTCTCTGTGCAGCAGTTATAAACAGCGTAAGTAATATTGATAGGAATAATTACGTCAATAATGTTAAGTGTGATTTTATATTATTTTTATGCATTCACAATGAAATTTTGTGAGTATAGGAAAAATGTGATAGTAAAAAACCACGAGCCCCATAAGTAGCTTTCAGGCGGGATTCGAACCCGCGCCTCCGGGAATCCGGCCCGATGCTCTGACCAACTAAAACTACAATCTCAATATGGCTGTTTCATCTTAATCGATTGTTAAACATTTGTAAAAATGTTTCTTTCGGATGTGAGGGCTTCCTCACATTGATGAAGCATCGCTGGCCTACAGCGTAACAAGTGATAGCAAAATTCGACGAGTCGTGTAAGCCTTTCGGTAGCTTAGTTGGTCAGAGCATCGGGCCGAATTCCCGGAGGCGCGGGTTCGAATCCCGCCTGAAAGCTACTTATGGGGCTCGTGGTTTTTTACTATCACATTTTTCCTAATGTTAAGGTGTATTTTAAAAATAGTCATAGTTGAATATAAGAATCGGTCATTTGAGAAACCCCAGAACAAACACTTTTTTTCAATTCGGTTCCTATTCTTCAAAACGAATGTGATTCCATCGAGATACCACATAAGTCTAGTGTATTTCGTTCAAATAAACAAGATCGGTCAGCCATTCAGTAAATTGAATCAGACGTCACCTGACGGAAGTCCCTAAGTCCCCAACCATTGTGAAAAATAAATTATTAGCTTACTTCCGCAGAAAACACAACATGCAAGATGCACCGCCGCGCCCGCCCGCATAAAGACTACGAAACTATCAGTGCACAATACAAGCAGCTAGCAAGACCGAAACTGCTTCAGTGCTGAATTTCACATTTCACTAACATCTCCAGCACGGGTAGCATGATGAACTCGAGAAAGGTTTTGTCTATATCGAAACGTGAAAAACGACATGTCATCGTAGACAAACCTATTTTTCAGCTGAAACTCTTCTCTGGTTTGTCATGCTACGCGTGCTGAAGATGCCCCGGGTTGAGGCGAATCACGTGTAGAGTAGTCTAATCGGTGAAGGTGCAAGATGTGTCGCTTCGCTGTCTTGCTAAGTAGCTGTGTGCATGTGCAATTTATGCGGCCCGCCCGCACTGGCGCTGCATCTTGTTTGTTGTGTGTTTTTTGCGATTTCTTTTTACACAATCATTCAGTAGAAAAATATCATAAGTCTTACAATATACAGTTTTATATGTCTCCTGAAAAATTTAAGTCTTATGGGGTTTCTCAAATGACCGATTCAAATATTTTTATTTTTATTTCAACAGTTTATAGGACAATCTAAGAATAAAAAGTATAACTACAATATCCCACGTTTTTACGGTGCTTATTGGAATCTCTTTTACTTTTTGTGACCTAATTAGCATCGCGAATTTAACCGGCACTAAGATTTGACCTCTGTCTCGTAATTATTGCAAAGTGCAATACGGAAAGACTTCAAACACCGGAAGATGCACCGAGCAGCCTTCCGGCCCACCCGGGAACCGGAACACATGCAGTTTGGTGCATTCGATAGGAGAAATATCAGTGCTACGCTATTAGATGATAATTTTCCCGTAGGTATGAGATATTTTCTCTGGGTAAACCAATAGTATTAGTTCTAAATTTCAGCCAGATCCGTTCCGCCGTTTCGCCGTGCTTCTTTCTTAACATCCGAACATCTAAGTTAAACAAATTCCCAAGTAAGAAGAAAATAGTAATGATCATTACAATTGTATTTCCCCGTCATTGGCTAGTGGTGGTCAAGTAAGTATAGAAACACTGTAGGTTGCTCTAAAGGATTCCGCGTTCGTGTAGACTGGCTATCTAGATACAGAAGATAATTTGTTTAAGGCTTCAACTTCGTCCTTGGCAATGTATCAATCTTAAGGATTCTCATATGGATTTTATCACGTTAAACTCCCGTAAAACCCACGAACCCCTCTTTAAATGACGACCGCGATTTGGCGCAGGTGTACCTGCCTTCTGCGCCAGAGGTCTCGGGTTCGATCCCAAAACAAGAAAAATATTTGTGTGCATAAACATGTCTATTTGTCTTGGTCTGGGTGTTTTCTATGTATATTATTATGTAATTAATTAAAGGAGCCCTGCAAGTAGCTTTCAGGGGAGATACATACTATAACATTTTTCCTATACTCACAGAATTGCATTGTGAATGCATAAAAAATGAAAAAAGGCAAAGTGCTACCCCGTTGTGGATAAAAAAAAAAATTTAATTTTCCCTTACATATTTATCCGTTATCAAGTTTTTTTATGAAATTTACATGGACTTAGATTAAGTGTGATTATAAAAAGTTATTTGTTAGGTATTATTATTATATCAAAATTCTAGCAGTGTTTCAAACGTGAACGAATGGTAATAATGAGCAGAGTTACTTTTGCATTTATTTGTAGTGGAAATTCTTAGTAATTCAGTTTAACGAAGCTTCGTTAAAGAAACTGAAACTAATTTGCAAGCATTACAAGTTTCATTTCGTCACATAAAAAAATATGGCACAAAACGTAATTTCTAAAAAAATTACAATGTTTTAGAAATCACTCAAAACGTAACAAATATAATCGCTCAGATATTAAGCCACACGCTTATCGTTCATAGTAATAGTATAAATATTTATTGCTAGGTATTTCACAACTGGCTATTCGAACGGAAAGTTACCCAAATAAACTGACGCACACGCAGCGTGCGCATGGGCATTGTTCCGATGTAGCATGGGAATCTGAAGCGCTTGTGTTTCATAATTTCAATAAATCACAACCAAAGGCTAGGCCGAAAAATATGGATATTTATGAGCATGGACTTCATTTGACACGTTTGAGGACCATAATATGCCTACATAGGTTTTTTTTATCTACAACTGGGTAGCACTTAAGGTCCCACTTATACCGCAACGCTCCAACACCGCCCTAAACGAAGGCGACAGCTTGTAGGCACCCAGCAGTCCACGCCGCGAAAGCTAGCAGACTCCCAGCTGTCCACGCGTCGACTGCTATTCACTCAATAGGTCATAGCCCATTTAGACCGCACCGCTCCCACCCAACCAAAGTATGAACAGCCAAATATGGACTTAATATCGTTCACTGTAGATGCATTTTACAGTTACAATATAAAAATACAATTTGTAACATTATGTTGTGAATAAATGAATATGAATATGAATAGCGGACAGCGCGCGGTCCGCGAGCTTACCGCCGTCAGACTGCTCGGTAGCTGACGCCTCGCTGACGCCGCGCGGTCCGCGCGCTGTCCGCGCGCTGACTGCTAGCGGTCGCCGCGCCGTCGCCGCCGCGCACCTATAGAGGGAATAGACGCGTGGTCAGCTGGGAGTCTGCTAGCTGTCGCCGCATCGACTGCTGGGTGTCTCCTTCGTTAAGGGCGGTGTTGGGTAGGGGCGGTGTTGGAGCGGTACGTATAAGTGGGCTATGACCTTGAAGGTGCGCGGCGGCGACGGGGCGCGGCGACCGCTAGCAGTCAGCGCGCGGATCGCGCGGCGTCATCGTCAGCGAGGCGTCAACTACCGAGCAGTCTGACGGCGGTAAGCTCGCGGACCGCGCGCTGTCCGCTATTTTATATTGTTACTGTAAAATGCATCTACATTGAACGATATTAAGTCCATATTTGGCTGTTCATACTTTAGTTGGGTGGGAGCGGTGCGGTCTAAATGGGCTATGACCTTTAGCCTTCATCACACCTGCCTGCCTAGCAAGACCATCATTATATCACGCGATATGCTGGTGGTAGCTAGCCAGGCGGACTAAGAACAAGTCCTACCACCAACAAAACCGAATACAATATGTACCCACACTGGGAATCGAACCCGGGACCTCTTAATCTGAAATCGGTGGTGTGAACCACTAGACCACAGAGGCGGTTAGAATTTGGACATATTATGGACTACAAATGTCAAATGCGATGCTCATGTCCATATTTTTTGACCGGTAGCTCCCCCTGTATTTCATTCTTTACTTGTCGTGAAACCAGCTTCACAAAATGCACCAAAAGTGTGAAAAATCTCTTCCTATTAAAATATTTTAGGTAAGTATTCAAAACTTAAGCTATTTTATTCCACAGTGGCCCTTCGCTGGACTTCGTCAGCGTGGACCCCCCTTTTTACCCTCTTTGAGGGAGAATTTCCAAAAACCATATATTAGTGCTCTCCTACACTCCCCAAGGAACATACCTACATGCCAAATTTCAGCTTGTTGCGCCCAGTAGTTTCAGCTGTGCGTTGTCTGTGATCATCATCAGTCAGTCAGTAACTCAAGAGTTTTATATACAGGGTTAAAGGATAAGTCGACCTATTCCCCGTGTAGTTTAATATCATTTCTGACTGATTTGACCATGGACAACCCTATCCTAAATGTAATCGTTTTCGAGATATTTGAACTTAATTGTTGTTTATAAAAAAACCCCAATTATAAAAAATAATTAAGGCGCTACTCGGAAAAATATGGACTTTTTGATTTAAAACTATAGGACGGTTACAGTTGTTACAAATCTGGTAATAAGATAATATATTTCTTCATACCTTTATCTAGGTTCGTATAGTTTCAGAAACACGATTTTATGATTTTGCCTCGACACTTTTTATTTTCGAAAAGACCTCTAAAAAATACGAAAATTCAAGATTATTCTTAAATGGGGTTACAAATACTATTGGAAACTGGTTTAATTAGTGGACACCAATAATATTTAGGATCGTGTAGAAGCATTTTAAAAAAATCGCTATAGTTTTTTAATACGAAGTGATTTTGTGTTTTTTTTGCCTAATCTGCAAAATCGGTCTCGCTCCCGCGCGCGTCGTTTTCTCATTGCTATGTCGCTTCAGCACGTTTTTCCGAGTATCGCCTTAAGTTCAAATATCTCGAAAACGGTTAGATTTAGGATAGAGTTGCTCATGGTCAAATCGGTCTGAAACGGTCTAAACTACACGCCCTTAACGGGAATAGGTCGACTTAACCTTTAACCCTGTACCTATATATATTGTGATACTTAGAGCCACAATTTGTGTGCGTGTTCATTTTTTTTTTCTTTCTTGAGTCACTCGTCCAATGACAAATCCTACTATCCTACTATATTATAATATTATAAATGTGAAAGTTTAGATGTTTGGATGTTTGTATGTTTGTTACTCAATCACGCCAAAACGGCTGAATGGATTTGGTTGAAATTTGGGACATAGATACTTTGTAGCCTGAAGAGGAACATAGGCTACTTTTTATCCCGGAACAATATCACATTCCCGCGGGATAACGTCGTGTAGTCCACGCGGGCGAAGCCGCGGGCGGAAAGCTAGTAATTACATAATTATTACATAGTATTTTCTATATTTACCTCAAAATTCCCACGCGACCGAAGTTAAAACACCAGCCACATCTAGTGGTTCATAATTAGTGCGATTGTGTCCAGCCCGAACCAGATGACGTTCCGTGGGCAGGCCCCCTACAAGGTGGACCGACGATCTGGTCAAGGTCGCGGGAAGCCGCTGGATGCGGGCAGCGCAGGACCGATCGTTGTGGAGATCCTTGGGTTAGGCCTATGCCCAGCAGTGGGCGTCGTACGGCTGAAATGATGATGATGATGACCAAGCATCGCTTCTCCATTGCTCGCTGGATGATTTTGAGCTTTCTTTTGAGACCCATAGTAAAAGACCACGTCTCACGTCCATAGGTCATTACTGGCAACACACACTGGTCAAAGACTTTCGTCTTGAGACATTGAGGTATTTCGGACGCGAATAAGTAGGTATGCCGGAGCTTCCCAAACGCTGCCCATCCGAGCTGGATTCGACGAGAGATCTCTTTCTCAAAGTTGGACTTACCTAACTGGACCTAGTGGTCAACAACTTCGAGTGTAATGTTCGCAACATTAACTAGAGCGGGTGCAACATGGGCATTGAACATGATTTTCGTGTTGTCCATGTTCATCTTAAGACCCACTCTTTGCGAAGCATTACATTAACCTTCACATTACGTGATACATTTTAACCCTGATGAATCTTAGAAGTACGAGATAAAGCTAAGTAGCTAGAAGGAAATAATTTCAATGTCTTTCTGAAAATAATACTGAATATTTAGCACTCCAGTTCCTTGGCTCTAGGGAAAAAAACACTTATTAAGTAGGTTGTTAAAATTAATTGTAACGTAGGTACTAACAATTTGCTAGCTTCAAAGGTAAAATGTTAATTGGTCTGTAATTATGAAATTAGAAAAGCATGAAGTAACCGTCATTATTGTAACGCGAAAACTGTTTAATTTATCACGAGACAATTAATACGCCACCGCTAGTCAAATTTCATCATCATCATCTTGGGTATTCCTAGGCTCTAATTACCAAAAAAGGTCATTTTTATATCACGATAACCTAAATGTTTGTAATTAGCCCATATCGTAAACTGGTAGTGTTGCTTGACACACTGTAAAGTTATTGGAGGTATAACTGGCAGATAAAACTTGAACATTTTTTTACAAGCTTTTTTTAACATGCCATGTTAGTTAGTTAGTTAGTGGGGGACAAATCTTGCAAGTTTAATTTGACCCACTTCCCCGTGTCCGATGGAGCTGAAATTTTGTATACAGGTTTGGTTTAGATGACAATACAATATTTAAGTACAGTCAGCAGAAAAACTTGTCATAAAAATGAAATTTTTACTTAGGTACTAAAAACTTATTTATCATAAGGTTAATGATGAATATGATAAATAATTGAAATACCACACCCTTCCCACTGTTAGAAGAGCATTTCTATGGTGCGGATTTTACACGTTAGTCATTGAATTTTGGTCGTACTGTTGCTATTGCTGTAGCTAATAGCAAAGCATTTGTGTTGTTTATTTTACGACACTTCCGACAAATGATTGACGTTTCCACCGCACATAGTCCAAAAATAAACTAAATTACTTTTTTTATTCACCTGAAAATAGCAGTAAGTACAATCATCTCAAATTCGTACTCTAACGAACAATTTTTATCAAAATATTGTAACAAGCAGCATTTACATAAAATGTTCCTATTAATTCTAATGACCTGAGTAATATTCGATCTAATTTTTTTTTGAAAATACTACTTTTAATAACAAAGTTACACTAACTTTATTTAGGTAAAATGTTAAAGCTACGAAAACCCTGAATTTAAAACTGAAAGTGATTAGTTCTGAATCAGCCTTGATTGATGATCGTCCCATCATAGTTAATCTAATTACCGTAATTAAGTGTGCAGCTTACAAACATAGTACCTACTTGATAGCTAAATGTTGCAGCGAGATAAAACTAGATCCAACGGTGCAATTGCAGCTACCGGCGCGATTGCACCTTCACCTTGAGTGCTTGTTCCATTGCGGAGCGATGCTAAGCTATATTATAGCAGGGTGGCCAATTCTAAGAAAGTTGGGTACTTATTCTAAAATGGGGAATGGGTCTGCTCTTATCTGCTTGCCTTAAAATGTGTTTTCTTTTGTTTTTATTCATTTTATTAAGAATTACATTTGAAACATGTATGGCGCAACTTGCAGTATATAGTAGAATTGTCTTTTGTTTTAAACTAATATTAAAGCTTTAAGTAGAGTTCCTAAGTAACTGAAAATTGTTCACCGCTATGATCATTAGTTCGCCTATACTTAACTGTATTTATCATAACCCATTGTGTAATTGTGATGGAAACTGACCTTAGTCATACCATGTTAAGGTCATTTTTCAATTTGACGACTCTGTATGAAATAAGACAGGGAGAAAAAAACAACCCTTGGAGTTTCTTGCCGGTTCTTCTCCAAGGCCTCCCGCTGTAGGGTTTGCGAACCGATGGCGTAGCTTCTATGACGTTCACAAGTATTGTAAATAACAATCTAAATTGAATAAACAAATTTGAATCTTGAATCTTGAATCTTGAAAATATGGAAATTCTTTGAAGCGATATTTCCTTTTAATTATTTACAAAAACTTGTATCTATATAACTAATAGGCACAAACACAGAATACGGAAAGATTTTTTTTCTCTTTTCCATAAAGTAAGTACGCGGCGGTCTTCGGTCGGAGCTATAGGTAACAGGTTGTAAAGAAATGAGGATTTATGCCTAGCAAAAAATAAGGATGTAAAAATAAGGCGTGGAATGTTAATTTTGACATCGGCATTATGACATTTTCTCTTCACCTCTAAATAAATAATAATAAAAAAAAAATCACTACTAAATATGAACTTGTGAATCGTCAACATTTTCCTACCTCCTATTTCAAGACAAGAAAAGACGCAAGTTTATTGCCAGCGTTCCTTATGTAACGACATTTACAAAAAAAACATATTGTTACTAATTACAACAAATTGCTTATAACCATCATCATCATCATCATTTCAGCCGTACGACGCCCACAGCTGGGCATAGGCCTCCCCCAAGGATCTCGACAACGATCGGTCCTGCGCTGCCCGCATCCAGCTGCTTCCCGCGACCTTGACCAGATCGTCGGTCCACCTTGTAGGGGGTCTGCCCACGGAACGTCGTCCGGTTCGCGGTCGCCATTCGAGAACCTTTCCGCCCAAACGGCCATCGGTTCTCCGCGCTATGTGTACTGCCCAGTTGCCCACTGCCACTTCAACTGAGCATCCTTCTTGCGATGTCGGTCGTTTTAGTTCTCCTGCGGATCTCATCATTTCTGATTCCATCGAGCAGGGAAATACAAAGCATCGCTCTCTCCATTGCTCGCAAATATATACGCTCAAATTATATACAGTGACATTAAATAACATTTCTACATGTAATTTAGAATTCAATGGGTGATTTTAAATATTTTTTGTATTTTTTTTCTGTAGATTTAAGTAAAGTGATCTGTTAATTGTTATAATTTTAAACTGTTTCCAGCACAATTTTTTTAGGTTTGTTTTATGGAATAAATAAATAGATAAGGAACCGTGTCAACTTTTGAGTTGTTTATGTAATGATCATACCTAAGAGCCAGCGCGCACTTGTGATTTTTAATCGGGTGGTAGCTTGATCGTTCTCGGATTCAGTATAGAGTTAAATGGCAGAGCGCGCACTGACGATTAAAAATCGAGCGATCAAACTATCGGCCGATAGTTGTTCGATCAAACTATCGCACAGCACTATCGGCCGGTCGGTAATGTGCATGAAGGACAATGTTAGCGCGCGCACTGCATTCAACTAACCCACTATTGCCCAACTATCGACCGACAGTTTGATCACGATCGTCTTACGATTCCGACTAAACTATCGGTCGACTAAAAATCACAAGTGCGCGCTGGCTCTAAATCTTTTGATATCTCCATTATGTATAAGCAATAATTATATGAAAATTAAAGAAATATTGAAAAAAATCCCATCATTGCCGCGTCGTTATAGCATACACTGGACCATCACCTTTAGCATTGTATTGCACGTCAGCTGTTGTCAACTCGAAAGTAAAACAATGAGTCAGTCAGTACCGCGCCAGCCTCCGAGCTGCCCGAGTGTGACCGCGCGAACGGCTGATGACGGCCTACTGCTGACGACTGACGGCCGACTACTGACTGACCGTCAACGACTGACTACCGAGTTCACTCCTCAGTCAAAGGTAAGGGAAGGCTTTTGTGATCTGTGCAATTTCCACGAATGTGTTTTGTTTTGTGATGTCATTGTTTATAGTAATTTGTACTCAGGATAGGTACTGTACACTTTCTCTACGTAAAATCAGCAAAATTTAATATCCTTATCAATATGGAATATATAAACTGGTACATATACTTACTAGTGGACCGTATCATCTACCTACATCTAATAAAGATTTTCTTTCACCAAAGAAGATTTAAACACTGCCCGGTAATCCAAAGCGGCTAAAACTGTGGCTAAAACGTCAGTGATTGCATACTCTTTGGAACCGCCTCTGTGGTCCAGTGGTTCATACCACCGACTTCAGACCCAGAGGCCCCGGGTTCGATTCCCAGCGGGGGTACATATTGTATTTGGTTTGGTTGGTGGTAGGACTTGTTCTTAGTCCGCCTGGCTAGCTACCACCATCTTATCTAAGTCTGACGCCATAACAATTATGTTTCCAGCATTATTGTGTTCCGGCAGTTAAAGAATCTTATCTGATAAGATAGCCAGTTCCTTAGTGATTAAGGATTCCGGGAGTAGTGGGCTTCCACCTTCAGCCTTATCACCACTTAACATCAGGTGTGATGAAGGCTAAGTGCTACCCCGTAGTAGATAAAAAAAGCAGTCACGGAATTAATATGTGTTATATAGCCCCCTAACTATACCCATAACAAAAATCACGTAGATTCGTTGCTCCATTTTGACGTGAAAGACGGACAAACAAACAAACACCCTTTCACATTTATAATATTGGTATGGATAGCATGCATTATCATAACTACTTCAATACAGACACAAAATAATTTTTAAAATAAGTATCTGTTGATTTACATAAATTTCAATAATATCCATGACATGACATTACAAAAGAGTCCTACAGTACTTAGCCGGTTTTATCGATTGGGTCAAACACGTCTCTTTTGCAATAAGTAATTGTTTTACATAAAGAAAATTAACACAAAACTTTTAAGTAAGATAGCATTTGAAATAAGTATGGGTGTAAAATTCACGTTCACTTTAAAAAAAATATGAATCATTGGTAATATTATTATTTAGATATAGGTGACTTCATTAGTTAAAAAAAACCACATCAAAAAAGTAAGAAATAATTCCTCACCAAATAAATAACGTAAGTACTTTGAAGTCGGGCGTGAAACATGTAAGTACAATTTTTTGTTGTTTTTGTTAAAACCCGCCCGACTTCAAAGTACTTACGTTATTTATTTGGTGAGGAATTATTTCTTACTTTTTTGATGTGGTTTTTTTGAAGGCGGATTTATTTTTTTATAAAAATAATTTTTATTTCACTCTTTTTAGTGCATCGTGCAGGCAATTTACGTGTTTTGATCAAACTGAAAACCTCCTTTTTCGAAGTTGGTTAAAATACCCTGAGGTACCCCCTTTTTAACAAAACAAGAATCATCTAAATCGATTTATAAACAAAGGAGTTATGCCTAAAGATACGTATTAAATTTACATAAAGTGGTAACGAAAACGACAGTATTTTCAAGATTTCCTGAAAACTACTGAACCGATTTCAAAATGTCAAAAAATGGGACCAACTTGGAAACCAACCTGATGTAATAACGTTTGAACCATTTCAATCGGTTCAGCCGTCTTCGAGTAATCGATGGACATACAAAAAAAAAAAACATACAGACGAATAGAGAACCTCCTCCTTTTTGATTAGAAGTCGGTTAAAAATACGGGGTGTCCCAGAGAAATGGCATATCGAGGGAAAGTACTAATGGAGATACCTAGAAAGAAAACATTCCTTTGACTTATGCGCGTTAATCTTTCTATGCCAAATACAAACAACTAGGTTAGTCGGTAATACTCATAGCATAAATTTGCATTTGAAATCTGGGTGTAAAATTCACGTTCACTTTAAAAGAAATTATGAATGTTTGGTAATTTTATTAGTTCGGTAATTTCTAAGTCAACTTACTTCTACTTCCACTTCTTTAGTCATCGTGGTAATAAGCACCATCAGTGCTCACAAATACAAACATTTAGTTGCCGCCTGCGCAGCTTCGCCCGTGTAGACTTAACGTAACGTCTAAACGCTCCATTAACTTCCCGAAGCATTATTAGTGATAATTGCTTTAAAACAAAATAACAAACTCTAAAAATATTAATAAAGTCTTTGATTCAATCAGGCGTCATTTGGCGGAAGTCCCTAACCATTGTGAAAAGCGAAATATGTAGCTTACTTCCGCAAAAAACACCACATGCAAGAGTAGTCTAATCGGTGAAGGTGCAAGGTGTATTGCTGTCTTGCTAAATGCAGGTATTGTGAACTGGTATTTTCGTGGTGTGCATGTGCAATTTTTGCGGGCGGGCGGGTGTGCATCTTGTTTGTTGTGTTTATTGCGGAAGTAAGCTAGGTAAGTACATAGATTTCGTTTTTCACAATATTAATAATATTATGATTAATTTATCAATTGAGTATTGAGTATCAAGCATCAACGTGGTGAAAAATGAAAAATGAAGTAGGTATTTTGAAAAATCGACCCGTCTCACAACCAGCTCCGATGGGTCACGGATTTTGTGAGACGGGTCGATTTTTTCAAAATACTTCATTTTTCATTTTTCAGTAATAAAAATTGCATTGTGAATGCAAAAAAGTAACAATTTAAATAATCAACGTGGTGGCCAGGGTGGCCTTAATATGCACACTTTTTAATAATGCCGGTAGATCAAACGATGGACAGCGACTAATACTCACGATTTCGGATTCAAATCCCAAGGATTTATTCTGCGTTTTTTCGTAACGCCTAAATATGTAAAGTTATTGGTAATCTTATATAATTTTGGTTGATTTAGGCGAACGAAATAATAAACGTAGTTCGAGCTCGTCTAGACAACCGACATAAAAAAAAGTGAGTGGGTACAAATTTATTCACTAGTTTACAATCAGGAAGTCTATCTTATCTATTGTTTATAAGGCGAACAGTTCGACACGTGTTTTTCTAGGTTCAAAATGCTAGGTCAAAAATACTCTCATGACGTCAAAAGAAATAGACGCCATTTCCGTGTTTTCTAAGTTTTTAAATTGCATTACATGCTCGGCTGACGTGACGGTGAGAGGTTGCAGGGTGGTTAATTTGTATAAGAACACATAAAAGACAGTGCAAGTTTTATCACGAGCGTCAAACGTTGTCAACTTTTCTAAGCTTTCTTTTTACAAGCTTTTTATTAACTTAGGTACCATGTTAAGTAGTTAGTTAGTGGGGGACTAATCTTGCAAGCTTAATTTGACTCACTTCCCAGTGTCCGATGGAGCTGTAATTTTGTATACAGGTTTGGTTTAGATGACAATACAATATTAAAGTACAATCAGCAAAAAAGCTTGTCATAAAAATGATATTTTTACTAAAAACTTATTATACTTACTCCTACATTTTTGTAAACAAATCCCGCGAAGTATACCTACATAGAATTGGTTTCAAATTAATGTTTCATAAATGAATGTGACGTACGTATACGCAAACACGTATTGGTACGTATGGTGTACGATAAACTGATAAATCCAATTTAGCAAAAAGGGATAGGGATTTTGCAAAAACACTGGTAATTATAGACAAATGTGATGAATGTGTGTAATGATTCTTCAAATCATCTTACGACGTACCTATGCACTTTATGACCGATTTTGAATTAATCTATTCGTCGATCAGACATGTACTCATAAACCAGATCCTTTATTAACAAAACAGTTTAATTTTTACTGACAATTTCGAAAAAATCGCTAAATGAAAGCCCTAATCGTCTCTACGCGTAAAACAATTTGTATAAGAAGTCATTTTACTTTAATAACAAAGTCGCTATTCAAACATAGGTACGTAGGTACATTTATGAATATTAATTTTACTATTAAAACATTAAATAGCAGACAATCGATGCGATGCCATCATCTTGTTGCAGTATTCAAATTTTCCACACTACCTCATAACTCATATGTGAGGCAGTTGTTACACATCGGCTTGATAATAAACATAACAATCAACATCTCCGTTGTTATACGATAAACGCGATAACAAAGCTGGTTCACCTGTGGCTCGTCTCCTGGCTACTCCGTGGCCACGAGACGAGGATCTAATGGAAACAGACAGACCACAAGAGTCAAGAGTCAAAAGTCAAATTTGTTTATTCGCAAACCCTACAGCGGGAGCCCTTGGAGAAGAACCGGCAAGAAACTCCAAGGGTTGTTTTTTCTCCCTGTTTTATTTCATACAGAGTCGTCAAATTGAAAAATGACCTTAACATGGTATGACTAAGGTCAGTTTCCATCACAATTACACAATTGTGAAGGAAAAGCGAAAAATGACCCCTCTAATGAAATCAATAAAATAACATTTACTAGGTACAGGAGTTTCTGCAACTCACTAATCAAAAAAGTTAAACGTAAATATGAAAGGGAACTATTACAAAAATCTATTAAAAATAATAAAATGTTATGGAAAAACATAAAGAATATCACGTATACTAACTCGCGTAATAATTTGAACTTGGAACTACTTAATGTCAAGTCATCTCCAGCTTCCTCTGCGGATTTTGTCAATAACTATTTTGCAAATGTTGGTAAAAATTTAGCAGAACAAATACAACTTTCTACTGAGGAAATGGATGATTATTTACGCAATTTGCCAAAGCAATGTAACTCCTTTGTACTATTAGATACGGATGATGGCGAAGTGAGCGAAATATTGCTATCTTTAAAAACCAGTAGTGCTCCAGGCTGGGATTGTGTTCCTACTACCTTTCTCAAACGCGTTAGAACCGAAGTTGTACCTATTATAACCCATCTCGCTAATCTCTGTTTTAGTAAGGGTATTTTTCCGTCTGCACTTAAACAGGCAATTATCACCCCAGTGTACAAGGCTGGGGATAGAGACAGCGTTAACAATTACCGCCCTATTTCTGTTTTACCAGCAATATCAAAAATCATGGAAAAATTGTTAAATTCAAGGTTACTTAATTACTTAAACAAGTATAATATACTGTCACCGTCTCAATTCGGTTTTAGACAGGGAAAATCGACTGAGGATGCGGTCTCTGCACTGACCTCTTTGGTAACTGATCACCTTGATAACCATAAAAAATGTATAGCTGTATTCCTCGACTTACAGAAAGCATTTGACGCTGTTTCTATACCGATCCTTGTGCATAAACTGGAAGCGATTGGATTGAAAGGAATTCCACTAAAACTTTTTAAGGATTATTTGTCCAACAGACGGCAAAGAGTTAAACTAGACTATTATACTAGTGGAGATGCAGAAGTGACATACGGAGTACCGCAGGGTAGCGTCCTTGGACCTACTCTGTTTCTTATTTATATCAACGACTTGTGTAATTTGGATATTGCACATGCAAAAATTTTTTCTTACGCCGATGACACTGCCTTAATTTTCAGTGATGATACTTGGGATAATATTGTGAAACGAGTAGATGGTGGACTGATAAAGATTAGTAAATGGTTACGCACTAACTTTCTCACACTCAACATTGCTAAGTCTAACTATATCTGTTTCAGTGCTTATAATAATAATCAACCAAATAATGACCTATGCATAAAAATACATAATTGCAATAATGAGTATGGCGGAGAGGGCTGTAGTTGCCCAAGTATACTTAAGGTGGAGCATACAAAGTACTTGGGTGTTTATATAGATCAACGTCTATCTTGGTACCGGCACTTGGAACATGTGCACTCTAGACTTAGGAAGTTAATATGGATCTTCAAAAGTCTAAGACACTTGGCGCCGAGTAATTTAACCCAACTGGACCACAATAAGCAAAAACAAACGAATCTCATTACCCAAATATATATCTCATTGGCTCAATCTATTTTGCTGTATTGCATTACAATATGGGGTGGTGCGGCCAAAACCCGATTTATAGATGTAGAACGGGCCCAACGCTGTCTTATTAAAGTAATGTATTTTAAAGAGATTCGATACCCAACTGAACTTCTATATCAATTTAGTAATCTCCTCTCTGTTAGGAAGCTGTACATCCTTCAAACGATTTTGAGAACACATAGATCACTAGTTTTTGACCCTAAGACAACTAAAAGAAGACGAAAAGATATAGTTATACGAGCTCCCAGGACAAACACAGTCTTAGCAGACAGACAATATAAAATACGTTCAATACAACTGTACAACACTATTTGTAAAGATAAATATATATATGACAAACAGTGTTATGAATGCAGGAAAATTGTCATGAAATGGTTGGAACCTAAAACCTATGATGAGATTGAGGCACTATTTTTTACATAAACTAATGTGTAGTTTCAGGAAGTTAAACCCACATTCACAACACACACACACATACACACACACACACACACACACACACACACATATATAAATATAATTGCTTAACATACGTATATACTGTTTTAATTTTAATCTAATTGTTATTGCTGTTAATTAATAATTTATTTTTAAAGTATATGTAAGGAATAATTCTATTCTAAAGCGCGTCACAAACGGTGAAGATGCTATAATATTTTATCTTAAGATATCGTAAGATAAAATATTATAGCATCTTAAGCTATCACACACGGTTAAGATACGATATATTTTGGAATCTTTTCACTCTCTCGATATCACGTATTAAAGGTTTGAGGGCCATAGCTAGAAACAGCTTGAGACCTATCAGAGGATTTAGTTAAAAAATAGTTGATTCCTAAGCAAAACTCCATGTAATTTCTAATAGTCAATTAAAACTGCTATGACCAAATGAGTCAGGCCCTCAGTTCATCAATTGTCAAAAATTTGCTGTCACCTGTCAAAGTAATTAAGCATTGATTGTTAATAATTTTTGAACCCGAATATAGTAAAGAATTCGTGAAATCTTTTCAGAAGTTTTCAATTGTCTAGAATATACCGTTACAGATTTATAAAGGTTTAGCTTGGGCTCTCAGTTCATCAATTTGTACAATAATGAATCTTCCAAATTTGCAAGTAAACTAAAGAAATACATAAAAATACTTTGAATTTCTGATTCTTTAACACTTCTGGGAATTTCTAACAAACGTGCAAACGTTAATAGTTTAGTAATAATTGGAATTTTTTTATTTTGACAATTGATGAACTGAGGGCCTGACGTTTTCGGTTCTACTGACTAGGCTTCGCCACATAGATTAATGAAAGTAAGCTTACGTTTGTTAACGAAATCTTTACTAGAAGTTGACCTAGCATCCGTTTGTCTAAGTACCATACTTTCAGAGATTGAATTTTTAATTTTTGTGAGAACAAAATTGACAGATGGTGACCATCGATTTTTACTTTTTTAAGGACGGTATTATTATAACAAAGTGTAAAAAAGGCGTTAACTATTTCGACAGTAGATGCCAGAATAATAAACAGTCTAAATAATAGCGGTGAACGTCGCGAGTGCGCATTTTTAAACTATGTTATAATAATACCGTCCTTAAAAAAAGTAAAAAATGATGGTCACCATCTGTTAATTTTGTTCTCACAAAAATTAAACATTCAATCTCTGAAAGTATGGTACTTAGAGAAACGGATGCTAGGTCAACTTCTAGTAAAGATTTCGTAAAAAAACGTAAGCTTACTTTCATTAATCTATGTGGCGAAGCCTAGTCAGTAGAACCGAAAACGTCAGGCCCTCAGTTCATCAATTGTCAAAATAAAAACATTTCAATTATTACTAAACTATTAACGTTTGCACCATTGTTTCTACGTTAGAAATTCCCAGAAGTGTTAAAGAATCAGAAATTCAAAGTATTTTTATGTATTTCTTTAGTTTACTTGCAAATTTGGAAGATTCATTATTGTACAAATTGATGAACTGAGAGCCCAAGCTAAACCTTTATAAATCTGTAACAGTATATTCTAGACAATTGAAAACTTCTGAAAAGATTTCACGAACTCTTTACTATATTTGGATTCAAAAATTATTAACAATCAATGCTTAATTACTTTGACAGGTGACAGCAAATTTTTGACAATTGATGAACTGAGGGCCTGACTCATTTGGTCATAGCAGTTTTAATTGACTATTAGAAATTACATGGAGTTTTGCTTAGGAATCAACTATTTTTTAACTAAATCCTCTGATAGGTCTCAAGCTGTTTCTAGCTATGGCCCTCCATCCTTTGGTTAATCTCGATATCTGCCCTAGGTAGCAGACGAATATTCTGTATAACATCTTATACAGGGTGATCAAAAATGAGCAATTCGGATTTGCTATTAGACTTATTGGACAGCTCATCAGACGATGATTCTAACCTGGAATTTGATATAAAAATTGCTATAGCTAATTCGAAGTCTAGATCAGTTTGGATAGAAAATCGTATTAAGTTTAGAAAAGAACGCGGGGAATTTAATCTTTACGAAGATCTCTCAACGAAAAAGTTTCAAATGTATTTTAGGAAATCAAAGGAAACATTTTTTGCAATTCACAATCTGATTAAGGAAGATATTATGAAAAAAAAAGCATGCGAGAAAGTATTACGACTGAAGAACGACTTGCAGTATGCATAAGGTGAGTAATAAAACAAACTACTTTTGTTTACTTTTTTATTTTTACTCTTAAGTTGATACCTAGAAAAAGCAAACAATTTAAATAAAACAGTGCCCGTAGTGTAAGTTTTTATGTCAAAAAACGCAAACTATTTCGATTCCGTATTTATGTCAATTTGTATGAAAACTGTACCCCTAGTGTAAGTTTTTATGTCAAGCAAACGCAAACTATTTCGATTCCGTATTAATGTCAATTTGTATGAAAACTGTATCAGCGCCTCTAGCGGCGAGTAGCGCGCTTATACAGTTTTCATACAAATTGACACCAATACGGAATCGAAATAGTTTGCGTTTGCTTGACATAAAAACTTACACTAGGGGTACTGTATTAGCGCCTCTAGCGGCGAGTAGCGCGCTTATATAGTTTTCATACAAATTGATATTAATACGCATTCGAAATAGTTTGCGTTTGCTTGACATAAAAACTTACACTAGGGGTACAGGTAGGTACTTAACCCATAGTGTGTGTACTACACAATGGTATTGGATTGGAACGAAATAACACTGAAAAAACTTAAAACAGTACTAGTCCAGTGAATAGAGGGTTTTCAGCTTAAAAAGTGGTCCGGTAGTTTTTAATTTTTGATATGTTGTCTAGGATGGTTTGTGAGTATTTAAAATGCAAAATGCACAATTCCTCGCCCTCCGCCCCCGCCGCCATATTGAAAAAAATCGGCATTTTTTTCAGATTTTCGCTTAAATCTTCGTTTAGGTGCATTTGAGCCAGAGAAGAGTCTTCACAATGTTGTAGAAAATTAAATTTTCTATAATTAACACTTTAAATTTTGTTACTAGGACAGATAGTTATATAGTTATATGCACTTTTAATTAAATGGTTTTCCAGAAATTTGTCAAACTTTTAAAGAACAAGGTGCAAAATGGGCCCAGAGTCGTAGCACTTTGAAACCTTATTTAATATATACTAGTAAATAATTACAACATTTTATTATATGGCGACGAAGTTCAGTTGTGAAAAATTAAAAAGTTAGAGTAGTTCAAAAGTCTTGAAATAAGCTAAAAACTTTCGCTAATATCTTCGTTTAGGTGCATTTTAGCCAGAAAAGATTCTTCACAATGTTGCATGCTGCATTTTGCATTTTTAATACTCACTAACCATCCTAGACAACATATAAAAAACGGGACAACCTGTATACACATCTTTTCGTATCCAAAATATATATTTCGTATGTTAAGATAGTATCTTAACATGCAAAATATATATTTCCGTATCTTAACATACGAAATATATATTTTCCGTATCGCTTAGCATCTTAAGATACTTAATATGAAAATATATGTTATCTTCGTCGTGTGTGATGGTCCATTGAGTTGTATGGCGAGCGATATTCTATGTTAAGATAAAATATTATAGTATCTTCACCGTCTGTGACGACCTTAAGGAAGAGTAGTATCTCCTAACACAGGCCTATTTGGCTCAACGGGAGGTACTGGTCATTAGCTTAAGCCTTATGAATTGTTAATGCCAATAAACATATTTTATTTATTTATTATTTATTTTATACACAATGGGTTATGATAAATACAGTTAAGTATAGGCGAACTAATGATCATAGCGGTGAACAATTTTCAATTACTTAGGAACTCTACTTAAAGCTTTAATATTAGTTAAAAACAAAAGACAATTCTACTATATACTGCAAGTTGCGCCATACATGTTTCAAATGTAATTCTTAATAAAATGAATAAAAACAAAAGAAAACACATTTTAAGGCAAGCAGATAAGAGCAGACCCATTCCCACTGGCAGCACCCGTTCTCGAGCATGACGCATGAATCAGCCATGAACTTATTCTATTCTATTTATTTATTTTTATCAAGGTTTGTGTGTGGTTATGTGGTGTTATAGTATTGTATTTTGTTCTAATATTATGTATAAGTAGATTATTTTATATTTAACTTAGGTATTTAATATTTTTATTAGATGCTGCTAGTGTCAATTTAACAAAAACACTCTCTTGTAATTTTACATATTTTTAAAGATAGGTACTTACTTTAAACTGTCATAAAGGCGTATTGTTATTTTTCACTGTGGGCAACTTTTTGGCCGAAGATGTTACTGTTTTAGTTAAATTTGTCTTTCTAGTTTAAGTATGGCTGTTGTTGTCACAATAAATAAAATTAAAATTAAAATCGCTTCGCTCAACCATATTTCAGGGAACGTAACGACCTGCTTCACACGCCACTAACACAAAGGGCCCGAGGCCGCGACTATATTATGCGCGTGCGCTTCTCCGCGCAGGGCTGACGAAATCACTGTGGAGAAACACTATAAAAGTGTGGTGTAATACAAGCGACGCAATGGGCGATTTTCTGAAAGCTCAGTCACTAGATGGCGCTGTCCCACCTATGCAGCTAGAAGGAACGGAACGTTATAAATTTTACTTTGACGCGACTTTTTTACGTAAAACGGAACGTCAGACAGATGTTATTTATTTACCTAAATCTTTAAATTTACCTATTTCGTTTCTGTTCCTCACAGTAGTGCTTATTTAATATATTATTAGTTTCCTTTGGGTTTTTAAAAAGTAATTAATTTAAATATGTTTCATACCAAAATAGACCATAGACATGTACATACTTATTCAACGCCATCTAGTGAAGCAATTGGAAGCTTTTTTTTTTTTAAATGTCCTCTCAGAAAATCGCTCATTCTAGTTAATTAAGATGTCTTCGGAACAACCTACTCTACCTTTCTTAATTTTTGAATGCTTGAATAAAAAATACCCTTATACTGTTTTAACATGTCATTAAAATTATGATGAAATAATTTTAAGGTTTCAGAAAATTGCCCATTTCTGCATTTTTGTTTATTACATAGAAGAATCCTCTTTCGACAGCCCTAAGCAAATGCTGCTTCTCTCAAAACAGCTGTTATTATGACGTCACTACAAGCGGCGACCGGGAATCGATCCGACACACCACCCGGCACTGACACACAATGTCATGGTTGGAGCACTTCGCTTGTCTACTCCGTGGTGAATATTGGCTTTGGAAAAGATCAATGAATAAGATGAAGTCAGAAAGGGGTTGACGTCGCACACTACTGGCAAAATATCATTTAAAATATCTACCGTTGACACGAAAAGAAGAAGAAGAATGTTTTTAGTTTACCCACCGACGGACGGAACGGAACGGAGGCGATATATGCGTTTGGGTTAGTGGTATGGTGGTAGTACCTATGTCTGTTACCATTTTCCTTGGAAACGACTGGACCTATTTCGATGTGGTCTTTTGCATTCAAAAGGTTACATTTCAGAGCAGGTTCTTTAGACATGTTTCACGGTGGTTGGTAGACCGCCAGGGGCGCAGCAACAACCAGATAAATCGGCACTTGAAAAGTTCTCAAAAACTGCTAAGCCGATTTTGTTGCAGCTTTTTACTTATGAACTACTAGCTTTCCGCCCGCGGCTTCGCCCGCGTGGACTACACGACGTTATCCCGCCGGAATGTGACATTTTTCCGGGATAAAAAGTAGCCTATGTTCCTCTCCAGGCTACAAAGTATCTGTGTTCCAAATTTCAGCCAAATCCGTTCAGCCGTTTTGGCGTGATTGAGTAACAAACATCCAAACATCCAAACATCCAAACATCTAAACTTTCACATTTATAATATTAAGTAGGATTGTGTGTAATTTAAAAAGGATGAAATAAAAATAAAATTATGAAATTTTCAAAAACCCCCGACAAAAAACATATATTGGTTGGTGGGAGGACTTCCTCCAAGTCCGCCTGGCTAGCTACCACCATCTTATCTAAATCTGATGCCATAACAACGATGTTTTCAGCATTGCTGTGTTCCAGCAAGTAGAGACAAGAACACCTGATTTTTTTTCGCGATTTCAGTTTTGGTCCCATAATAAAAGTTGTTTGTTTTCATGAGTAGGATAATCCCTGAAATTATCCAGGATGATAAAAAAATTACCGTGTTTTTCTTTTTTATAATATGCAAGGCTTTATTACATACTTGAACATTAGGTAAATTATGGTAATATTTTGTAGGTATACTCATTCTCTTGGGTGTTCTTTCATGATTGCTGCTGAATCACTTCCTATTACAACTTAACAATTAAAATTAAACTCTTAAAATTACATTTTTTGTGACCTTTTAAATGTCGATGTCGTTCATAGATAGAGCTATAATCGAAACTGGCTTATTATGAAATAATAGCAGCAGTTTAGCCAAAAGCGGCTTATAATGAAATAATTTCCTAGACTTCTTATACCTGAAACAAGAAAGAGGGGTTTCCATAGTATTTATATAGGAATTATACCTATGTTTAACGATCATCTGACGACCGATTTGGCGCAGGGGTAGGCTACCTTCTGCGCCAGAGGTCTCAGGTTCGATTCCCGATCAAGACAAATATTTGTGTGCATGAACATGTCTATTTGTCTTGGTCTGGATGTTCACTATGTATATTAAGTATTTATTTACAATCAAAAAGTATTTCAGTATATATTTATCCGTTACCAAGTTTTCCATGATACAGTTTCTTAATGAAATTAACATGGGCTTAGATAATTGGTGTGATTGGAATAGTCTCTACACACGTTCCGATCCGACAGCCGATTTGGTCTGCTCCCAGACCAAATCGGAGGTCGGATAGGAACGTGTGTAGACACTATAAGAAGTTATTTATTTATTTTAATTTTTAGTTTTTTGCATTCACAATTAATGCTCTTTCGCGTGTGAGGGTAGTAATATCTCCACATTGATGAAATTAACACTGACTATACAATGCGTAAGAAGTATTGGATAAATTCGACGCTTCTCGTAACGACTCTGTAGCTCAGTGGTTAGAGCAGTCGCCCGGAAAGCGAAAGGTCGTGGGTTCGAGTCCCATCGGAGCTAGTTGTGAGACGGGTCGATTTTTTCTAAATACTTCATTTTCCATTTTTCAGTAATAAAAATTGCATTGTGAATGCAAAAAACTAAAAATTAAAATAAGTTGCAATAGTAATTTCATTTTTAGCGATTGCCAAATACCTGGAAAGGTATTTCTTTCGCGTGTGAGGGTAGTAATATCTCCACATTGATGAAATTAACACTGACTATACAGTGCGTAAGAAGTATTGGATAAATTCGACGCTTCTCGTAACGACTCTGTAGCTCAGTGGTTAGAGCAGTCGCCCGGAAAGCGAAAGGTCGTGGGTTCGAGTCCCATCGGAGCTTGTTGTGAGACGGGTCGATTTTTTCTAAATACCTCATTTTCCATTTTTCAAGTTATTTATTATTTATCTATCAATTTATCTTTTTAGTTTATTTGAACGCACGTACACAGCGCCGGGACAAACGGATGACATGCATGCCAAATGCATTCTAAAGCACGGATGAGCTCGATAGAACATTTTGGTACCAACCATCCTGTGACCAAGGAGAATCACACTTAAGCCTGCTGTACACGGGTAGAGTAAACGGTAGAGTGAACTAGCATACTTCTCGGTAGAGTACTGGTAAGAACTGGTAAGTTTTTAGTACTCTTTTTTTTTTTTTTTTTTTTAAGTAGGGGGAATGCGGTTATGCATCCCGAAGGTATGTGGGACTCGCCGCTAAAGCCGTACCCACTAAACTCCCTACTGCTTCCCACACCACCTAACATGCAGGACCTACGGGACCGTGATATCACGCACCGTGTGGTCCTGGTGTAAGTTCTTAGTACTCTACCAGTTTTAGTAGAGTAACTGTATACATTGTAAAGTGAACTAGCATACCTCTACCACTTCTCAGTACTCTACCAGTTTTAGTAGAGTAAATGTATACACGTAAATTTTCATTTTGTTAGTAGAGTAACGCATAAATGTCACTCGGCAAGAAATGCTAGAACAAAATGAACACCACTCATCGAGAAATTGTAAGGAATACTCTAATAAAATCTGAACTAGTTATTCTACTAACCGTTTACATGGGTCGAGTACTCGGTAGAGTAGAGTAGACGCTGACGTGGGGGAAAGAAAGTGGTAGAGTAGCTTGCCCGCGGTGCTAGCTACTCTACTCTACCAACGATGTCTACATTAGTATAGTTAGTAGGATAGTTATTCTACTCTACCGGTCTACTCTACCGTTGACTCGTACCCGTGTACAGCAGCCTTTAGTGCCTCGCTACTAAAGTTTCGGCCATTGGTACCATTGGTACTAAACATTATGAAACCGATTCGGCGACACTACACGACGCGCGGTCTAAGCGTAATTACGGCTTTAACGTTTACGATATGACGTCACGGTCGTTGGGGCGGTGTCGTCATGAGCGATCGGCGATTGTTTCCCGGATCATTGGTACGGGGAGCGGCGCAAATTGGTCTCGGGAAGATGCCCATTGCCGTTTTATTGCCGCAAGTTCAAGGCAAACACTATCAAAATTACGGGGAGGAATAAAATAATGTTTTACGTAAAGCGCTACTTATAGATGCTCAGTTAAGAATCATTCGTAGGGTCTTATGCTAAATTACAAATCAATATTTACTATCATTGACATAAAGTACCTTAATGATTGGATTATGATGATGATGATCCTAACAGTTTGCCGTTTGTAAGTAGTTAAAAATGGAAGAACCACCTAGGTAGGTAGGTATAGTAATTATTGCTATAGCGTGTTACAGTTAGCGGTTTATCTCATCTTCCCGTCCAGCACAAACGAATTTAAAAGTCCTAGGTAATATAAAATACGTGTTACGTAAAATACGTTATACGACATGTGGCGCAATTTTAGTCTGACAAGATTTAAAGCCGAACGATCGACACGTTAAGAAGAATATAAAAAAAAACTAGAGTTTTTTGTTAGCTTTGGGAGACCAATCGGATTATGGAGAAGAAAAAGTCTGGGTCAAGAAGGACACTGCTAGTTTTTGACGCTATAATTTCTACTTAAGTAATTAACAAACAATACAAAGTTTTATACCTATATTATGTTTCACAGCTTCATTCGACGCGATTTCAGCTGTACCCCTAGTGTAAGTTTTTATGTCAAGCAAACGCAAACTATCGCGAGTACGAATTTATGTCAATTTGTATGAAAACTGCATAAGCGCGCTACTCGCCGCTAGAGGCACTAGGGGTACTGGTTAACATTATAGTAGTTTATCAATTAACCTTCCGCCCGCGGCTTCGCCCGCGTGGACTACACGACGTTAGGTATACCGCTGGAACCTAATATTTTACTGGGATAAAAAGTAACTTTTGTCACTCTCCAGCTCCCAAACTATCCCCATACCACAAATCAAGTCGATCCGTTGCTCCATTTTGATGTGAAATATGGATAAACGATTTATGTCAAATGTTTGATAGCTAGTTTGTATGGGAAAAGTAAAGTGTGGTTTTTACTATTTTCCACGCAATTTTAATGTTTTTTCTCTCCATAAAAACCTTCCGTGGGACTGAAGGAAATTCTGAAATTTTTCAACCCGTTGATTTTTAGAAAATATACTTAGAGATGATTTATATGAATTAGATTAGATATCATCAGTCGTCAAAGTCATCGTTTTTTCGTACAGAAACATCAATGTTTCCAAACGTGGTTGCCAGTGTGACCAAGGATGGCAAATAATTTTGATTTGAATGTTTATTTTTGTACCATTTATTCAGAAAGACAATGAGAATTTTAATATTTTATATGACTTTACTATATTATTAACTATTAGTACGAATAGTGTACAAAGTCCTAGCCGAAAATGAAAAATGTCCTTTGCCTTCGTATTCTAATGACATTTTAAGTAACAGTTTTTCCATCAGACGTCTTACGGTCACGTGATCGTCTTACGGTCATGTGATCCTGACGCGAGCTTACAAGTTGTATGTAACCACAGCCGTCTCTATCGTCTTCTACAAGCCATGCTATGATACGGAACGGCAACATTGCTGTGAACCGGTTTACTCCTCTGAGTACTAAATCCTATGGAGGTGGCATACCTACGAAAAAGTGAGGGGTAACTAATTAAAAATGTAAGAAAATCTTGGAATTCAATTTTAAATTACTTCTTATTGTCGTATTAATCGGTCCGTCAAACGGTTTCTCGGTCCAGCCGTTTCAGAGATTAACCGGAACAAACAGACAGACAGACAAAAATTGAAAAACATGTCATTTTGGTATATTATGTACCGTAATATAATCATATGCACGTAGAAAAAAAGCGGTTATTTTAATGTTACAAACAGACACTCCAATTTTATTTTTTTGTATAGATGTATAGAAGATATGCTATCTCCATAGGATTCAGTACTCGAGGTTTACTCGCTGTTTACCTGTCAATCGGTGCAAACGGTGTCAAATCGGTTCACTTAAAACTACGTTGCCAACTTTATGCGCATGGCTTGTAGAAGACGATAGAGATGGCTGTGATGTAACCCATCACAAAAAGTGCACAACGCCCCTTAAGAAGTTATCACTTCAAAAATTTGCCGAATTGGTCTTTGCGCTAAGCAACATTCATTTTTATTTATATAGAAGATAGATAGAAGATATTATAACACATGGCTGGTACTTACCCGTGCAAAGCCGGCGCGGTGCTAGTAAATCATAAGGGGAACCTAGAAAACAATCCTCATAGACAGCTGGTTAACTGAGATGCAGCTAGTTTTAACTGACATTCATGAATAACGGTCAGGTCAAACACGTTATGTACTTGAAAGAACTAGTTCTAATAAACATATGATTGGGTCAGGGGGCCGATTCTCAGGCAATCGACAAAAGTTCACATTAATTCAAATATTTTACGAAGATAACACAGTTTGTGTATTGCCAGAATTTTACAATCGAAAAAGTTCGATCGAAAACCAGTCGAACGCTACGAGTGCTAATACAGACCAATCGATGTTCGTATATGAAATTATCTGTCAAAATGAATTTGTTGACATGTGGGACAGCCTAGTTTGTTTGAAACGTTCTAACGTTTCAATAGAAACCACAAACAAAATGTTCGAAATACGAATTACCACACTGAAAAAGTTCGAATGCGTGAGAATCGGGCCCCAGATATAGGTAGGGTTAAAAATTTAAGAGATAGTAGAAAATTTTACACGTAAATTAGTTAAGGTACTTTTTAGCATTCAAATAGTTTTCTTTTAGGCTTATGCCTGTGCTTATGCCCAGCAGTGGGCGTCGTTCGGCTGAAATGATGAGTTTTCTTTTAAACTTGAGACTTTTTTATAGAAAACTAGCTGCGCCCGCGACTTCGTTCGCGTGGAATAGTGACTTTCGGCAGCATTTTTCATTTTTTAAGCTTATTAGCTTTTTCGTTTTTTATGTATTTATTTTATATTTATTAGTTTAACGCTATTATATATATTAACACAAAAATTATATCACATAGCCTTCCGCCCGCGGTTTTGCCCGCCTGTACTACACGGCGTTATCTCGAGGGAAAGTTATATTTTTCCGGGATATAAATTAGCCTTTGTCACTCTCTAGCTCCTAAGCTACCCACATACTAAAAAAATACGCCGATCCGTTGCTCCGTTTTGACGTGAAAGACGGACATACAAACTATACAAACAGTATGTCAAAAGAAAGTACTTATCACGCTGAACAACTTCTCTAAGATGCTATAATATTTGTATCTCATATAGTTTAACCTTGCTGCTATAGGGTTCCACATCAGCTGGCCTAGCATGACGTACTATATCATATCGCGTGATATAATGAAGGTCATGCTAGCCAGGCAGGTGTACCAGACCTTCAAAATTTGTACGTCAATAGAAAATGCTCATCACATTTAACAATTTTCCATAAGACGGTATTTTTATATCTCTCATAGTTTGGCTGGACTGCTATGGTTCCACATCAGACCTTTCGATTTTTTAAATAAATTATAGCCTCCCTATATGTTGGCAACAACTAATAGCTATATAACAAAAAAAGTTTCATTAAAATCTGTTCTGTAGTTTTTGCGTGAATAACGGCGACAGACAGACAGACAGACAGACAAAAAATTCAAAAACTATATTTGTGGTATCTGTTTCGGTTAAGAAGACCCCTGGAGGTATTTTTTTCTATTTCTTTTCAATGTATACAGCCTCTGTACCGGCAAAAAAATATGAATATGGACATATGGGCTTCATGTCAAAAATGGCATAATATGGGCTTCAAATGTCAAATGAAGCCCATGTCCATACCCATAATTTTTAGCCGGTAGCCCTCTGAATAGAATCGCATACAGTTTTATAATAATCCTATGAATTATTTTATTTATTTAAGTACTTAATTTATACACGGTAATTTTTTTATCACTCCGGATAAAACTAAAAGGATTATTCTGCTCATGAAAACAAACAATTTTTATTATGGGACCAACACTAAAATCGCAAAAAAACAGCTATTCCATACAAAAGTGCAAAAATATTTAATCAAAATGTATGGAACAGCTGATATTTTTTCGCGATTTTAGTGTTGGTCCTATAATAAAAGTTGTTTGTTTTCATGAGTAAAATAATCCCTAAAAATATCCGGGGTGATAAAAAAATACCGTGACATTAAAAATTTATATCACATAGCCTTCCGCCCGCGGTTTTGCCGCGTGTACTACACGACGTTTTTCCGAGGGAATGTGATATTTTTCCGGGATAAAATTAGCCTATGGGACTCTCTAGCTCCTAAACTATCCACATACTAAAAAAACAGGTCGATCCGTTGCTCTGTTTTGACGTGAAAGACGGACATACAAACAAACACACTTTCACATTTATAATATTAGTATATATTGTATGTCAAAAGAAAATACTTATCACGCTGAACAACTTCTCTTAAGATGCTGTATTTGTATCTCTTATAGTTAAGCTGGGCTGCAAGGGTTCCAAATCAGGAGTACCAGACCTTTGATATTTTTCAGTCAATAGAAAATGTCCATAACGTTAAACAACTTTTCTTAAGACGCTATGTTTGTATCTCATATAGTTTAATCTGGCTGCTAGGGTTCCACATCAGGTGTACCAGCCGGCCTAGCATGAGCGGCTTATAACGCGCGATATGATATGGTACGGCAAGTTGTCTTGCTTACCCCACTAAGGTGTAAGCAAGACGGCATGCCGTACCATATCATATCGCGCGTTATAAGCCGCTCATGCTAGGCCGGCTGACCTTCAAACTTTGTACGTCAATAGAAAGTGCTCATCACGTTTAACAATTTTCCTTAAAACGGTATTTTTATATCTCTCATAGTTTGGCTGGACTGCTATGGTTCCACATCAGAAATTGCGATCTTCAAAATAAATTATAGCTATATGTTGGCAAGGACCAATAGCTGTATAACAAAAAAACTTTCACCAAAATCCGTTCCGTAAACTTTTTTGCCGACGTCATCACACGAAAAAATTCATCCCCTGTTTTCACCCTCTTTAGGGTACCTAGTTTTTTTACATAAGTACTTTGAATGTCGTATTTATTTATCTAATCAAAAGCCTATAAAACAATTTTGAAGCTTCTAGCTTTAAAAATGACGTAATTTCCATACAAACTTTCATCCCCTATTTCAACCCCTTTAAGCCCTTTGTTCACATAAAAAAGTAGCCTATGTCCTTTCTCAGGCTCTAGCTAGACTATCTCTGTACCAATTTTTATTCAAATCGGTTCCGTAGTTTAGGCGTGATTGTGTAACACACAGACAGACAGATTCGCATTTTCGCATTTATAATATAAAAAATAATAAAGTAAGGATAATATAAGTAAGGAAGTAAGGATAAGTAAGGAAGTAAGGATTGTATGTCAAAAGAAAATACTTATCACGCTGAGCAACTTCTCTTAAGGTGCTGTATTTGTATCTCTTATAGTTAAGCTGGGCTGCTAGGGTTCCACATCAGGTGTACCAGACCTTCGATATTTTTCCGTCAATAGAAAATGTCCATGACGTTAAACAACTTTTCTTAAGACGCTGTGTTTGTATCTCATATAGTTTAATCTGGCTGCTAGGGTTCCACATCAGGTGTACCAGACCTTCAAACTTTGTACTTAAATAGAAGGTGCTCATCACGTTTAACAATTTTCCTTAAATAAGTTTTAAGCTTCTAGCTTTAAAAATGACATAATTTCCATACAAACTTTCATCCCCTATTTCAACCCCTTACAGCCCTTTTTTCACATAAAAAAGTAGCCTATGTCCTTTCTCAGGCTCTAGACTATCTCTGTACCAATTTTCATTCAAATCGGTTCAGTAGTTTAGGCGTGATTGTGTAACACACAGACAGACATTTTCGCATTTATAATATACTAGCTTTCCGCCCGCGGCTTCGCCCGCGTGGTCTACATGACGTTATCCCGCGGGAATGGGATACTTTTCCGGGATAAAAAGTAGCCTATGTTCCTCTCCAGGCTACAAAGTATCTATGTCCCAAATTTCAGCCAAATCCGTTCAGCCGTTTTGGCGTGATTGAGTAACAAACATCCAAACATCCAAACATCCAAACATCCAAACATCTAAACTTTCACATTTATAATATTAGTAGGAAGTAAGGAGTAAGGATAAGGCACCCATTTTGGCGATTGCCTAAAAGGAAAGTACGCAAGTTTGTACTCAACATCATTACATAAATGTATTACTTATGTATTTTTTTAGAGAAAAGCTAAACATTACTCATCATATTTTTTGGAACCAAATTGGTATTAATATGAAAACTTGATTTAAACAAAAACAAGCTAAACTTCAAACAAAAATGCATGCGATAATTATCTTAGGCCTGTGAAGGCTCAATATTTCAAGCCTGTTTTTGTTTTTCAATCAAAGTGGGTGAGGGTCTTAGGTTTATCAGCCGGCGACAAACAATCGCGTTAAATGTCTGATCTATGACCAGACAATGTCAGGAAAACGTACACCCTTGGCTACACCTTGCTGCGAAGGTCCGACTAGCGACCACCCATCATCAGAGCATGCTTTCATTGAATGACAATCAGTGATCGAGGAGTTAGGTATATTATTATATAAGTAGCTCAAGTTTTTAATTGAGGTAAAAACAGAAAAAGGACCTATTGTTTCTTTGAACAATTTTATTTACTAGTTAGATAATGTTCTTTCAGAGTCGCTTCTACAAAAGAATAATATTTAAATTATTTTTTTTGTTTAACTGGGACTCAAATTTACCCGTCGTTAGGTGCCCCTTAGGTAGGGCAGAGGTACCCTTTGTGGCAACTTTAAGGATTTTTTGACTTTTAAGCACTAAGTACTAAATGGTCTTAGGTATTTAAGACACAAAGTATATCTTAAATTATAGATAATTTATCTACCTTTAAAGGTACATTCTTCAAATTTATAAAAGTAAAATAGTTTTTTTTTATATTACACACAATGTGTGAGAGGTACCAAATGTAGGTACCGGTTTTGGCCACTTACTGATAGGTAGTTAAACTTTTGTAAGTATTGCGAAAAATCAAAACCAAACCCAGGTAAAATCAATATATTCTAATGCGCTAGAAACCAGTCAATTGCAAAACAACAATTTAATTGTAGAAAACAAAGGTTTATAAAGTATTTCATCCAAAACAAATTTCTTAATTTTTTCATACAAAACATTTTTTCTAACAGAAAATGGAATTTATTGAAAAAAAATCTTATGACATAAGGAATTCTAACGGTTGTTATTATTACCTTAAAATGCCTTATTCTAATTGCCTTTATCAAAAATGGCTAAAAGTTGATTAGAAAACTTTTAGAGCAAATAGTGGCCAAAACCGGTACCGTGGCCAAAACCGGTACGCCTGCCCTACTTAATACATAGGATACACTGAAAGTTTTACGTAACTAACATTCGAAATTCAAACAATTTATGAGCGGCCAGGAGCGCATAACTTTCAGTGTGCCCCTCGTAATATTATATACCTACCTAGGTATAATCATTATGAGTTATTAAATATACCTAACAATAAGTTAATAAAACCACCCAATAGCAGAATCTCGTAAGTAGGTATTTTATTTTAAATCTACTAACTTAAGTATATATCTTTTATCTTACTATATTATAAAATAATGCGAAAGTAAGGATTTTTGTTATTCAATAATGGCGAAACGGCTGAAGGGAACTGAATGAAATTTGGCATAGAGATAGAATAGGTAAGTAAGTATAAAATAGCATATAATTATGCTACTTTATACCCTCGATGAAAATATTCCATTCCCGCGGGAATAAAAGTGTAGTTCACGCGGTCAAAGCCGCGGGCGGGAAGCTAGTCAATAATGTAGAATATTGCAGTTTTTGGTCAGCGCCAACTCTTGACCGATAGTGAAACTAATGTAATTTTATGTTGATGATTTCTGAAAAAGTTTACTATTTAGAGACATCGTTTTATATTTTATTCGCAATACTTACTATAGGTAGGTAGGTACTTAGATAGTCCCGTTAAGTTGAATCACAGTCGTTAGTACCATAATGTCACGTATCAATTCTTATTGGATCAAAAATATGATACTCGTCCTGAATGCCAATAGAAAAAAACCGGTCAAGAGCAAGTCGGACTCGCGCACCGAGGGTTCCGTACCGTCTTAGGTATAAATAGAAAAAACTACAACTGTGCTTCACCCAAGAATTCGTCCGAGAATTTGCGATGAAGAAAATGACAGTTTTTGGTCAGCGCCATCTCTTGACCGATAGTGAAGCTAATGTAATTTTTGTTGATGATTTCTGAAAAAGTTTACTATTTAGAGACATCGTTTTATTTTTCCTGTAATCTTTACATAATCTTCTATCACCTAAAATAATTTCAGATTTCTCTCTATGCAAACTTCGGAGCTAAGGGCGGGGAAACGGTATTTTTTTTTACAGTTTTCATCATAAGTCAAAAACTATGTGGCCTAAAACAAAAAGAAAAATGTTTGAGAGCCAATGAATGTGTGCCAGCAGCGCTCTTTTATATGATACCCCATATGCCCTAGTAGCCCCACTTTAATTTTTTAAGACTACCTTTCGGCCCCTATTGCAAAAAAATATATAATAGTAGATTGTATTACAAGGGAGCAAAATAATACCTATACGCCGCCCGAGGTGAAAATAATTTTGCGGCCGAGTAATACACTCTGCTTTTCATCCCCCTCTATAAGAAAAGCAGTAAAGACAACTCAAACTACCTACCTTTCTTTGTCGTTCGGATACATCATAGCGCTAGTCGGGCAAGAAAAAAAAAATGAGTTTTGAAATAAAAAAAAATATGTCCATCAGATTCCTTATAAGTATCTCCGGGGATGCCGTAGGGGGTTGAAAATTTTGTTAGATTTTAGCTACGACTCACCGTTTACGAGATAATCTCAATTTCATAAAATTCCGTTTTTGAAAATTTCTCGGTCATACAAAATCAGTTGAATTTTTATTTAAAGTACTGCACCCTTTGCTACACTCCAACCACAGCCATCTCTATCGTCTTCTACAAGCCATGCGCATAAAGTTGGCAACGTAGTTTTAAGTGAACCGATTTGACACCGTTTGACAGGTAAACAGCGATTAAACCTCGAGTACTGAATCCTATGGAGATGGCATATCTTCTATACATCTATACAAATAAATAAAATTGGAGTGTCTGTTTGTAACATTAAATAACCGTATAGGAAAAATGTGTGATAGTAAAAAACCACGAGCCATATAAGTAGCTTTCAGGCGGGATACTTATATGCTACTACTGCAGCTACTTATATGGCTCGTGGTTTTTTACTATCACACATTTTTCCTATACTTACAAAATTGCATTGTGAGTGCATAAAAATAATATAAAATTAAATAACCGCTTTTTACTACGTGCATATGATTAAATATACGGTAGATGTACCAAAATGACATGTTTTACAATTTTTGTCTGTCTGTCTGTTTGTTCCGGTTAATCTCTGAAACGGCTGGACCGATTTTGACGGACCGATTAATACGACAATTAGAAGTAGTTTAAAATTGAATTTCAAGATTTTCTTACATTGTAACTTAGTTACACCTCACTTTTTCGTAGGTATGCCACCTCCATAGGATTTAGTACTCAGAGGAGTAAACCGGTTCACAGCAATGTTGCCGTTCCGTATCATAGCATGGCTTGTAGAAGACGATAGAGACGGCTGTGCTCCAACCAATGCTTGTTTAATTATGTTCTAAATTCAAATCTCATCGTTTTGGACCCTGTTATGAAGCTGTTCAAAATTCAAATCTCATTTATACCCTCTTGTCATAACAGGTAAAAAATGAATCGTTTTGGACCCTGTTATTAGATAAACAATCATCGCTTTTCGAATCGATGGGATGAAAATATTTTTATTTCTCTCTTATTTGCAAAATAGTTGGGCAAACGTTATCTAAAACTATTCCAAATTTCAAATTTGATAGCATTAGTAGTACTCGAGATATCCAGCTGTGACAGACAGACAGACTAGTCTCACCATAAGGGTTCCTTTTTACCGTTTTGGTTCGGAACCCTAAAAACGACATTTAGATAATTACGAAAGTATTAGGTTTACTAAGTACAAGCCGTAACATCACAAAAATATACATACATACTCTCGATAACCCTCTTTCTGACAGATAGGTACCTAAATGCAATCCCAAACTGTATCCATAAACTTAATTTTATCACAGATCTTCCAGAACAAATTCTATTCAATTAGTTGTGTTACCTAATCCTTTATAAAATTACTTAAAACATTTTTTTTGTTGTTTTACCATAATGCATCTGTAAATAAACTACGAACAGTTAATAATAAGAATATTAATGAATGATGCAAGAAGGTAAGGGGACTGTGAGCACCCTACGTGCACCCCTCTCGTGCACAATGCACAAGTGACCTTGGAGGGTCCGTCAAGGGTCAGGTAGGTACCTACACGTGTGTCACTAGCTCTGGCCTATGGGAATAAATAGAATTATAAAGATAAACAAAGGAATCAATGATTCCAGGATAATTTCTTTCAAAGTCATGAAGTCAAGCAAACATTAGCACAGAACTAGGTATATACTTACATTAGTTTAAAGCACTTATATTGATGTTAAACAACGTTTGAGTATTTAAAGGTGCATTAAATAATTAGTTTTTTTAGTAATTAAACCATAATTAAACAATTATATTATGACCGTGTCCATACGCCATTGAATAGTTAGTGATGGAAACGTCTCGGGAAAATCCAAAAAACCTTAAGTAGTTATATAAAACACAAAATAAATTTCAAAAACTGTATATAAGTAAAAGTATTGAATTTATAAATCTTATTCTTATTACTTTATGTACATAACTACTCGTATCGTACTTAATAAAGTACTTACTTAGATTCTTCCCATATCACATAACATATTTTATTATGAACTCCTTTTCACAAATCTTAAGTGCCGGTGCCGCTAACTAAAAATATATTACTATCCCTTGAATTTGCAAAAGGTGTTAAATTTCAATGACTTTTACGCGCAATATAATTCGTCACATGAATGGGTAGGAAATTTTTAGTTCGACTTCGCCACCTTTCTATTGATCACAAGTATCACAACACAAGCAATAAATTGCTTTGTATTTTAGGGGAGATGAAGAAGTTAGTTCACTCAATAATAAAAGATGCTTCGAACTTGCTAGCACATGTTTAACTATTATTAATCATAGAAATATTACATTTACATTATTAACAACATTGTTTTCAAACGAAAATACATACTAAAATATATTATTTTGTCTGTTGATTAAACTTTGAAGTTTCGCCCTCTAGAAATTTCTAGAACAGTCCAGAACACTCGAGAGTATTCGAGAGCATTCCACAACATTGTGGAACATTCCAGAACGCTCTCGAATGTTATGTAATACTTATTCTGGAACATTGTGGACCATTCGAAGGCATTTTTGTATGAGTGGAGTTACCTACTGATAGGTATAAGTAGGTATAAATAAAGCAACAAACGTCGTACCACAGAACACAGGTCGTACTATTACTTAGTAAGTATAATATATACCTACACTGCCTCTAATTTCCCGTCATAATAGTCTTCAATACGTCTCAGACAGTGACGTACCGCAGAAGGATTTTTAAGTTTCTAAGCATTTAGATTTACTAGGAACCCTTGGCATTGATAAACAACAGCTGTCCTGTCCTGTCGTTAAGATATTAGGGTCGATTATAAATGTAAAAATGTGTTTGTTTGTTTGTCCGTCTTACACGTCAAAACGGAGCAACGAATCCACATGATTTTTGGTATGGCGATAGTTATGATTATGAGCTGAGGAGTGATATACTTAAGCTACTTTTTATACCGGAAAAATATCACATTCCCTCGGGATAAAGTCGTGCAGTACACGCGGGCGAACCCGCGGACGGAAGGCTAGCTGTAAATATTACGAAAAGGGGGAATTTTACAATGTTTTGGTTTGTTGTCGAGTCCCTGATATTTCGGCGCAGTTGCATGCGCCATGGCCACGGATGCTACTCAGTGACATTCCGTGATTATGGCATGTCCGTGTTAAAAATTGGAAATTTATTAACAGACTTGTTATATTTACTTACTTATGTATCTTTTCACAGATCATGTCTTTCAAATAAAATGTACGGGACAAATATTTTACATTCGACCTAAAAATTATATTGTTATTGGATATTAACAGTGCGCTGACTTTCGCTCCAAAACTTCGGTTAAGTAGGGCAGAGGTACCCTTTGTGGCCACTTTAAGGATTTTTTTACTTTTAAGCACTAAGTACTAAATAGTCTTAGGTATTTAAGACACAAATTATATCTTAAATTATAGATAATTTATCTACCTTTAAAGGTAACTACATTTTTCAAATTTATATACTTAAGTAAAATAGTTTTTTTTTATATTACACACAATGTGTGAGAGGTGCCAAATGTACCGGTTTTGGCCACTTACTGATAGTTAACTTTTGTAAGTATTGCAAAAAATCAAAACCAAACCCAGGTAAAATCAATATATTCTAATGCGCTAGAAACCAGTCAATTGCAAAACAACAATTTAATTGTAAAAAACAAAGGTTTATAAAGTATTTCATCCAAAACAAATTTCTTAAAATTTTCATACAAAACATTTTTTCAAACAGAAAATGGAATTTATTGAAAAAAAATCTTACGACATAAGGAATTCTTACGGTTGCTATTATTTCCTTAAAATACCTTATTTTAATTGCCTTTATCAAAAATGGCTAAAATTTGTTTAGAAAACTTTTAGAGCAAAAAGTGGCCAAAACCGGTACGCTTGCCCTACCTATATCTACATTTAAAGACAAGAGTTTAGTTATCTATATTCTATACTAATATTATAAAGAGGAAAGATTTGATTGTTTGTTTGTTTGCATCGAATAGGCTCCGAAACTACTGGACCGATTTAGAAAATTCTTTCACCATTAGAAAGCTACATTCTTCCCGAGTGACATAGGCTATATTTTATCCCGATATTCCCACGGGAACGGGTACCACGTGGGTGAAACCGTGAGGATCCGCTAGTACTTACTTAAATTAAAAGTACTTTTGTATTTCTCCAAACAAAACAGTTATTAGAACTAACTTGCATAGTCGTCTGTCAAACTATTTGTAAACACGTTCGTGGTTGCTAATACTCGCAAAACAAATATACACATACAATTCTCCAAAAGGGGTCTTACGACCCCTCGAGGCCACTGTCCTTGAACAGGTCGAAGAGCCCTGTAGGTAGGTATAGGTAGGTATACATTAGTATGGGCCCATACAGAACCGTATTGTGCGAGTTTCGTGGACGTAAACATCGTGAATTGAATGAGGCACGTGTGTGGCAGGGGTGGTATGATATTTGTAAAAGGGTTTTTCTGTGGAAACATTTAATTTATAACGCCTCCGTGAAAAAATACAAAACTTTTTTTACATAGATACAATACATTACATAAAGCTATAATAAAATAGTATGCAATGAAATATGCTTTAAAAAAAACATTAATTTCCACTTATTGCTTGCAGGTTTAGACATATAAGTACCTACTTACACCAAATCAATAGTTGATTAAATAAGTAGGTAGGTATGTCTTTGGTCGCTCACCTAAAAACCACTGAATAATTTTTAAGGAAAGTAGTGTAAAGTAGTGGAAAATAACTACTATAGCTCGTCCTAACTTTCCGGGGCAACATTTAGGATTCCTTTATTGCAATAATATTAATTATTTATGGGGTAAGTAGTACAATCTTAAATTTAATAAGCTTGTAATTAGCAAGTATCTACGTAAGTAATAAGATGCATTGTAAATGACTCTCTAAGCTCCCCAAATAAAATAAAAAAATCGACGCAGTTCAAAACGCGGGCAAATACAAAAGAAAATGCAGTTACAAAGTACTTACCTAAATAAAAAAAAAGTAATCTTTCGCGTTCCATTATAATTATAAACAAGAGTAACGGGACTCGACGCGACATTTGCCGAAACGTCAAGCTGTAAGTAGGTACATAATATGTACAACATAATAAATGTCGCGTTGAGTCCGGTTACTCTGGTTTATAATTAAAAAAAGTAATTATTTAAGTGAGTAAACAGATTCGTGTCGAGTCTCAGTATTATTGCTGAATTATTCTCTAGAATTTCTTTGCCAATGCCAGATCTTACATAATCGGGCCAAGAACCACATTGTTCGATATTTCAAGGCGCGTAAATACTTATCAGCAAATTTTATTTATAAAAGTACGTCGATATTGTAGTATAATGTTAGCATAGATGTGTTTAGGCACAGTGTTAAAAAGCCTGTGGTTAAGGGCATTTTCAAATATTTTTTCATCATTTCAACCATAGGCATAGGAGGCATAGGCCTCCCCCAAGGATCTCCACAACGATCGGTCCTGCGCTGCCCGCATCCAGCGGCTTCCCGCGACCTTGACCAGATCGTCGGTCCACCTTGTAGGGGGCCTGCCCACGGAACGTCGTCCGGTTCGCGGTCGCCATTCGAGAACCTTTCCGCCCCAACGGTTCGGTCGGTTCTCCGCGCTATGTGTCCCGCCCACTGCCACTTCAACTGAGCAATCCTTCGAGCGATGTCGGTCGTTTTAGTTCTCCTGCGGATCTCATCATTTCTGATTCGAATCAGAAAATATTTTTTATTTTTTATTATTATGAAGTATAGTTGAGGCATCTTTGTACCTACCTACTACCATTTACCTATTTATTAACTTGTTTAATCAACATTCTTTGTACACATGAAAAGGTGTAAAATATACGGGCAAATAAGTACCTAATCACATTTTACAATAAGTCAAAGTTTATTTTTATATACAAACAAATTATACAGTTAAAATATTATGTATTACTGTAAACTTCGATCAACAATAACACCTAGTTCACTGTTAAACTTAATTTTTCAAGATTTCAAAATTTCAAATACTCATAGCAAGATGTGGCAAGCGTACTTGGATAGTATTGCGTAATTTCGCACATACTGATACAGCCCGGATAGCTCAGTCGGTAGAGCATTGGACTTTTAATCCAAGGGTCCAGGGTTCAAGTCCCTGTTCGGGCGGCTACTTTTTTATTCTATTTTTATCAAATTTTATGTTTAATCATTTAAAATTATCTGTAATTACATAATAATCCAGTAAAAGCATATGTATGTGTTTTTTTTCGAGTAAAAAGATATAAATTGAGGAATAAGCTTTTGTTGTTGGGCGGCTACTTTTTTATTAAGTATATTTTTATCAAATTTTATGTTATTTTATCATTTAAAATAATCTGTAATTAAATTACATAATATTTTTTTTCCACGATTATGAAGATATAAATTGAGTAATAATTATTAGCTAATTGTTGTTGAAATGTTTAAAGCAAAAGATCGCGATATGAGAGAAAGCTGTTCCTTGTTTCAACAGATTTGTTTATTGTTGTCCTGACTGTTTTCATCAAAAACACTTTAAAGTCACACAAACTTAATGCATCAAAAAGTTTTAGCAGAAAAACAACTGCAAAGTTTTGTCCGCAAATATTGTACCTTGCACAAAAAACCCTCATCACAAAATCTATTACGTTATCTGATTGTAATTACTTTTTTCAGACTCTCTCGCCGGCTTCTCCGCGGGTGGCAGTGCTTCCCGCCATTTCTACAGCAGCCGCCATCGCAGACAGTCGTGCGGCAAACAGTGACAACCGAAACACGTAACAACGCAACTTAAAATTCCTATTCAATCTGTGATAATGCTCGTATAAGTGACGTGAATTCAAAAAGTATATTAAACTCAAAATTAAATGCGGTTATTTGTTTAAGATGTCTCGCGCGTCAGCTTTCAAGACGGTTTTTTAAATTTCCCGTTTCGTTGAACTATACTGGGGTGATACAATGACAAAGTACAAGTTGAACAATTCCGTGAGGTCGGGTTCGGAGGTGACACTCACGTCTTACATGACCGGCAGTATGGACAGCAGAAAGGATGACAGACACTACCAGATACCGGAGCTGGATTCGAATCAAAACGATAACGCGAACTCTGAATCTAATCGAAATTTCGAAACCTCAAGGACCTGCCAAGTGTGCCCGCACTCTTGCGAGTTTATCCACCAGAGCGGGAAGTTTGCGGCTTCACTGGTGAAGCAGGAATGTGACAAGTTTGGACTGAACGAACTCAAAGTGGACGGGTTAGAGAAGAATCCTTCCGTGTGCCTTTGTGAGAAGTACAACGGGGGCTGCAAGCTGTGCCCGAGGCCTAGCTTGGCGCCTACCCTGAACCTGAGCCTGGACGGCAAGGAGTCCTGCCTCTCCTGCCACGACTCTACCTGCGCCACGCACTATAACCGTGAGTTTTTACCTTTTGTTTGCTTTGTATTCACCGCACTCGTTTGTTTCCTGAACGCCTCTCAATTTGGCATTTGATGCATTTGTATCCGTGTTTGTTGACAAATATTACATCTCTAGGACTTCCTAGTCTCTTTGCAAATTACAAAAAAAATACATGATACTTACAATGTTTTGAAATTTACATTATATAGGTACTTATTTACCGTCATATTTAATATTGGCTGCGTAAACATATGCGAGGATAGCTCACGAAGTGTATTCATAGATTGATATTGATACAATTTTTAACTGTTATTGGATTTGAGCCGACACGTATTGGGCACTATGTGAAACGGTGCTTTTGTTTGTATAGAACTGTCAGCAAGTTGATGGCTACAAGGCAACTTCACAAAAGGATAGTTTTTGCGGCATTGACCTGACATATCGGAACGTATAACGTGGATAATTTGTTGAATAGTACACCAATGATCTAGATTTGTTGGTAATCAAATTATGTCACAAAAATAGTGTCAAGAATCTGTTAACTTTGTAGCACGTTGGTTTTTTTATTTTTCTCGCCAATCTTTCCTTCAGTAAAAGTTAAATCACTAAAATACTTTCACAAAAGCATGACTGAAAAACTAGAAATATTTACTCCAAATTTGATTGCACGACAAAATTATTTTATATTTCAAATATTTTGGTATTATGTGGTAAAACCCCTTAAAAACTAAAAAAATAAAAAGGTATTTTTGTTCTTTTCTATCTTAACAATTGATTTAATTATTGTTTTGAGTATGAGGATGTTTTAACTATATATTAAATACCTATCAAAAGCTATAAATAAATAATGTATTAAGGAAAAATCCTTCGAGGCTAAGAAATAATATTTCCGATAATCACAGAAAGAATTATTGAAACAAAATTACGCATTTTAATTAATGACGTTAGTTACGTAAATTAACAATACTTGGTCAAGATCAACGATTTAAACGAACCAATGTTAATCCGAATAAATTCTGAAGCGGAACAAACTACAAAAGAACTGTCTGACAATCAGCGTCAATCCACACCTTTCTAAAGGTGACCCTTTTTTGTAAATGCCCCATTTACTTCTGCTAAAGCCGACATATCTATCACTTGTGTCCATTCTAGTCAGTTAAAAAAAATATTTTGACTACGTGACATGCTCCCCGTACGAAACGTATGTCTTGTAAAAATATTGACTAATAAAATTGAGACCAAAATTTTCTGTCAGCATAAGATGGCGACTATGCGCGAACTACCTAAGAAGTAAATAAGTTTCAAATGAAAAGAGGACGAGATACCATTATTACTAGGCAGTAAATAGATTTATTTAATTCGGTATCTGTCCTAACGGCTCCTAACTTATCGTTTTTATAATCACTGTATATTTTTTTCGCTAATTAATGGCCCTGATAAGCCCCGTATAGGTCAGATGTCAGACATTTAGCTCCGAGACAGTGCCACGCCACGAGCACCGAAAACCGTTTTAATCTATAACTTGATTTTAAATTAAAACAAACCAATGAATGATAGTATTAATATCGCTCGCCTTAGTATAATAACCTTTAAAATAATCTTATGAATGACAATGACAAGAAACACTAGACATTATCAAATTTTCCATTCATTGTAGAAAAATTATATACAAAGTTATGCTTATCGTCATTTAAAATAGTAATATATTTTAATAATATTCTAGTTTGAAAACAAAATCTGATTATGATTTTATATACCTACCTAATTTGATTGGGCACCTACACATTGAATATTTAATAATTTGCCGAATGCTTAGATTAATAAATCTCAGACAGAAAACAATAATATTAGAAACTTTTCTAGTCCGAATTTCATACAGTTAACTGATATGAAGCTGTAACGTGTAACTTAAAAAATGAACACTATTTTTTTGCAACGCTAATAGTTACATTTAAAGAAACTAATTAAGTCTTAATTCTTTATTTAATGTTATTAGCAAATTAATGACACAAACTGAGTTTTAATCGATTTGAAAATTATTAACCAGTGGAATGACAAAGTATTTAACAAAATTTAAACACTAGTCCCAGCCTATGCCCAGATTGCCCAGCTGTGGGGTTCGTTTGGCTGATGATGATGATGGTAATATTAATGATGACGATGATGACTCAATACTCCATACTCAATAATTTATTGCATACCACAATGTAAATTAAGATGTTGAACATAAAAAATATCATTATGGACCCTGGCAGGCACGCAATAGTGTGTCAGAAGATGATGAAGATGAAGGACTAATATACATAACCACACCACTTGACCGTTGGGCCATATAGACTAAAATCGGTATTTTATTCAGAAAGAACTCAAAAATAGAAATTAACTTATCTGTAGGTAAAGATAAAGATCAGATTGTGTGTCCACTTTGCCACCGGCCTTCCCACGCGTTTTAAAACAACCGTTTTTTGACAAGAAACATGTTGAAAACAAAAGTGTTTCTGAATTTTATCGCAAAAGTTAACGCAGACAATCTCACGGGTGCAATCGTTGTTTATTAATTGAGGCAAAAAGTATAATAAAAAATATAAATAAAAACCATTCGCATAGATGTTCTACCTTGTTATAGTTACTCAATAACATATAAAACAGAACAACCACGTGTTTCAATTGAACTTGGTCACTTTCTCATCTCATGTATTTGCACGGTCAGCATGTAATGTGTCATATCATATTTAACACGTGGAAGTTATTGAGCGCGCCTTATCACACGTGCTTGCAACGCTTGCTGTACGGAACGGATTTCTTAGAAATCAATCAAAACACGAAAACATATTATTCAAGTGACTTCATAGGTGTATATACTTAATAATATTTATAATAAGCATCTTTTGTCTGTAATATAGGTACACCTACCTCCTCTTATTAATGAGACAGAAGCTTGTCCAATTATCTTATCAAAGACCTCATAACGGGTATTTCCAGGGCTAAATGTGATTAAAGAAACAGTTTTTAGTTTTTTTCTTATTTATTTATAACCAATAAAAATATTATTAAACTCTAAAGTTTGTAATAACGTTAACTGTATATATAATTACAACTTACAGTGTCCATGTTTATAACAATTATAGGATTATATAACAGTCTTATATAAAAGTCAATCCATATTAAAGCTTTAAACGACAGACAATTAAATTGGTAATTTATTGTTGTTATGCAGTATTTACACGAAGTCAATACTTGACTTAAGACTAGCTTGACTTTCATTAAGCTAGTCCACTATCACAGAATATATAATAGTTCTAACGTCCACTATGACAATTATGACACTAGATAGATAGATAGATAGATAGGCGTTTATTTGCATCAGCATGCACATATACATTACAATAAAAAAAAATTTTTTAAATAAAGCCAACCACAAACTATTACATACAAAAAAAATAAAATAAAGGAAGTGGACTGATTGTGTGCAGAAGCGATGCAAACAGGTGAAAACTCAGCGATACCTTTACTCTAGGAGTAAAGCGCTGATTTTCAGTTTCCACCCCAGAGGCATGAGAGCGCAAAATTATAGAGTTTAGTATTATATAATAATAGACACTGAGTAAAACTATGTTAAAAGTAAAATAAAACATTGTGTGTTGTAATTAAAGGAATATTTGAATTAAATTGAATTAAAATACACTACACGACTGAAGCACGATAGCAATGAGAAAACGACGCGCGCGGGAGCGAGACCGATTTTGCAGATAAGGCAAAAAAACACGAAATCATTTCGTAGTAAAAAACTGAAATTACGATTTAAAAAAAACCTTTAAGTAATTAAGTTAAACCAATTTCCAATAGTATATTTAATCCCATTTGAGAAAAATCATGAATTTTTGTATTTTTAGGGGTCTTTTCGAAAAGAAAAAGTGTCGAGGCTAACTCATAAAATAGTGTTTCTGTGTTTCTGAATCTTTACGAATCTAGATAAAGGTATGAAGAAATATATATCTTATTACCAGATTTGTAACAACTCCTGTTTATATCAAAAAGTCCATACTGTTTCCGAGTATCGCCTTAAATTCGTATCGTAATCCAATGTAGTGGACTGTCTGTGTTAACACGATGCCATGTATTGCACAGGCTTAGTGGATTGTATCAAAGTCTGCGTGTAAATGTTCCATTATTATTGTATTGTAATGTAACGCGTTTATTTACTTATTTCAATACCATACAACTTACACACATGGGCTAATTGTTGTAAATGTTAATTAGCTGAAGTTCGGTACTGACGTCAGTAAGAGTGTACATAAATAAATACCGACTACGAAATCGGTAATAAGAAATCCTACTAGTATTATAAATGCGAAAGTTTGTAAGTTGATGGATGTATGGATGTTTGTTACCTTTTCACGCAAAAGGATTTGGTTGAAATTTGGCACACAATAGAAGATAGTCTTTTTTTATAGTAAAGCCAAATACAGTTGTCTTTACGTATACCTTACGGCATGTTAAAGTAAGTCAGACACAGGGCCTGTCTACCTAATTAAAAAACAATGCCATTTTTTCATACAAATCTGCAATTCGCATTTATTTTTAATTGGGTAAGTATACTGTTTTATTCCGAATACCATTACAAGTATAGAAAATAAGGCTAATCTATATATATAAAATCGAGTGGACATAACTCACTCATCACGAAATCTCGAAAACTACTGGACCAACGAAGATGTAATTTGGCAGGAAGGTAGATTATGCCTAGGAGACGTCCGCTAAGAACAGATTTTTGGAAACTCCCCCCCCCTAAATCCACTAATTAAACCAATTTCCAATAGTGTAAGTAACCCCATTTAAGAATAATCTTCACTTTTCGTATTTTTTAGAGGTCTTTTCGAAAATAAAAAGTGTCGAGGCAAAATCATAAAATCGTGTTTTTGAAACTATACGATTCTAGATAAAGGTATGAAGAAATATATATCTTTTTACCGGATTTTTAACAACTGTAACCGTCCTATAGTTTTAAATCAAAAAGTCCATATTTTTCCGAGTAGCGCCTTAACTTGCCATGTTAGTTAGTTAGTTAGTTAGTGGGGGACAAATCTTGCAAGCTTAATTTGACCCACTTCCCAGTGTCCGATGGAGCTGAAATTTTGTATACAGGTTTGGTTTAGATGACAATACAATATTAAAGTACAGTCAGCAAAAAAGGTGAAATTTTTACAAAAAAACTTGTATCTATATAACTAATAGGCACAAACACAGAACACGGAAAGATTTTTTTCTATTTTCCATGTTCTGTGCACAAAGTAAGTACGTACGCGGCGGTCTTCGGAGCTATAGGTAACAGGTTGTAAAGAAATGCGGATTTATTAACTCATGACAAGATGCCTAGCAAAAAATAAGGATGTAAAAATAAGGCGTGGTACTTATGTTATTATTATATAATAATTTAAATATTAATTATTATTATTATTTACTTCTCCTTATTCATCCATAAGGAAGGCCAGTGCCCCAGCAGTGGGGACATTAAATGGCTGATGATGATGATGATGATGATGATGACTTATGTTAATTTTGACATCGGCATTATGCCATTTTCTCTTCACCTCTAAATAAATAATAATAAAAAAACATTCACTACTAAATATGGACTTGTGAATCGTCAACATTTTCCTACCTCCTATTCAAGACAAGAAAAAGACGCAAGTTTATTGCCAGCGTTCCTTATGTAACGACATTTACAAAAAAAAACATATTGTTACTATTGTGAAAAACGAAATATATGTAGCTTACTTCCGCAAAAAACACAATATGCAAGATGCACCGCCCGCCCGCCCGCAAAAAATTGCACATGCACACCACGAAAACACCAGTGCACAATACCTGCATCTGCACCAAATCATTTGGTGTTGGTTCTTCGCACGAACTAGCACGAACTATCTCCTGAGGATGCCCCGGGTTGGGGCGAAACACGTGTAGAGTAGTCTAATCGGTGACGGTGCAAGGTGTATTGCTGTCTTGCTAGATGCAGGTATTGTGCACTGGTGTTTTCGTGGTGTGCATGTGCAATTTTTTGCGGGCGGGCGGGCGGTGCATCTTGCATATTGTGTTTTTTGCGGAAGTAAGCCACATATATTTCGTTTTTCACAATGGTTGGGGACTTCCGCCAAGTGACGCCTGATTCAATCAAAAAAAAAAATTGTTACTAATTACAACAAATTGCTTATAACCATCATCATCATCATTTCAGCCGTACGACGTCCACAGCTGGGCATAAGCCTCCCCCAAGGATCTCCACAACGATCGGTCCTGCGCTGCCCGCATCCAGCGGCTTCCTGCCGCTGATTGCTTATAGTATAAAATCGAAAACATTTATAACATTACACGTGATTATGTTATGTGTTACATCAGGACAATGCATTGCGGTCATTCAAATAACTGTTCACTTTATAGTAGTTTAGTTTGTTTAATCTGTGATTCTGTGAATTAATCGTCATGGTCGATCGATTCAACTCGCTCGCGCAGTTTGTCAAGAGCGAAAAACAAACTTCTAAGGGAACCAAAATCAAGTTTTATTTAGGTTCCATTAGTAGTTTGATTTCGGTTTTTTTAATACTTTTCAATAGTCATTTAAGAACGTAAATCAGAGACAAAGGTCCGGTGATTCCTTTAAGTTGTTCTGCTGTAGTTTTTCATTAAGTTCCTTATCGATTTTTAAGGAATTTCTTTCTATACGAGATAGAATCATTAATATTGTTTTAGTAAACAATATTACCCGAACACACCTTTCTTAATTTTTAATTCCGTGTCAAATATTTGTTTAACTTTCTCTATTTAACAAAGAACCTCTCGTAATAGGGAGTGTCACAAAAATTTGCAAGTTTACTGTTCGAAGCTGTAAAACTTGCAATTGGAACTAATTTCTCTTGAAACAGGTTTTTCAATACCTCGGAGATTTGATGTACCCGTCAGTCACAATCTTGTAATGGCGGAAATCGAAATTTAAACTGTAGTGGTTGGCTGAGGCACACATGTGGCTCATCCGAGTTTCAGCGATAAAATGTTTAGGACGTATGTTTGCCTAATCCGAGCGCACAGATTAACAGTCATTTTCTAGTACTTAACTTTCTGAAAAAAATGTAGTTACTTACTGTGCGTTTTTAACCCCCGACGTAAAAAGAGAGAGGTGTTATAAGTTTAACGTGTCTGTCTGTGTATCTGTCTGTGATATCGTAGCTACCAAACGGATGAACCGATTTTCGTTTATTTTTTTTGTGTCATAGAAAATTTTATCCCGAGTGTTCTTAGCCATGTTCCGCCGTGTATATATGTTCAGCCGTTTGAAAATCATCAGCTCTTTTCGATTGATGATGATTGATTGATCTCTTCGCTTGATGAGGGATCTGACTAACCTTCTTATGTTCGATCGGTTCGAAATTTGGTACCATGTTAAGTTAATTTTGTGTGTAATTTAAAAAGGAAGAAATAAAAATAAAATTTAAAAACCCCGGGAGCCAAAAAAACAAAAAAGTCAAAAAATAAAATTTCTCTCGGTCGAGGGGAAAATAGAAGTAAGTAGGTACTAAAAGGGTATATACGGTCGGGTTTTGTTTTTTTTTTGTGTCGCGGGTTTTTTCCATTCAGTATAGGTAGGTACTTATATTTATTTTTTCAACAGCCTCTGTGGTCTTGTGGTACACACCAGGCAGCAGTATTAGACTCAGAGGTCCCGGATTCGATTCCCAGCGGGGTACATATTGTATTCAGTTTGGTTGGTGGTATAGCACTTGATTTTAAGTCCGCCTGGCTAGCTACCACCATTTTATCAAAGTCTGTCGCCATGACAACGACGTTTTCAGCATTGTTGTGTTTGGGCCATGTTCCAGCAGTTAGAGATAAGACAGCCAGTTCCTCACTGGATGAGGATTCTGGGAGTAGTGCGCTTCCATATCTTCAGCCATAGCACTACCACAGAATAAGCAACTTTTCATAGATTGCTTAAACTGTGGCACTACTTAACATCGGGTGTGATAAAGGTGTAAATGCTACCCGTTGTGAATTTAAAAAAGAAGTCAGGACTTGCAACTACAATCTATTTTTTTTTCTCCAATTGGATTTGTCAAAATTAAAGTCAATTTTTTTTCATACAGATTAAATAAAATTATTAATGCTTATGAATCGTCCAACATTTTTACCTACCACCTGATAAGGACATCTTATAACTGACAAGAAAAACAGGCGAAAAAAACTCATCAGCTTTAACAGAAGCTTTGTCGTTGACCGTTAACTCGGCAACGCATCCGGGTTCGTCCTCATCGAAGCCGGCACGTGCCACGCGCGTGCGCAGGTGGCAGACACAGCCGCGATGTTGTTTCAAGCCTCGTCTCCATGGCAATATTTGACGTTGCCGAACCTAACGCGCCTTAACAAAAGTGCCAGCCGTGCCAGCCAACGTTGCCAAATATGTTGAGCGGCACCTGTTGCGCGTCAAATGTTGCCTATGGAGATGAGGCTTCACTTAACTTCCCGACACCAGGCGAAGGGACATGAAAATAGAAACTTTGATGTAAGTATTATGTAAGCAATCAATACCCGGGTCGAGAAGAAGAGGAAGACCGAAATCAAGATGGACAGAAAGCATTGCCAAAGATGTCAAAGACTGCTATGTTTCCGACACAGATGCGTCGAATAGAGCAAAGTGGAAGAGAATGACCTGTAAAGCAGACCCCACTATCAGATGGGAATGATAATGCTGAGGAGAGAGTGAGAGAGAGAATGTCTTGGTGATCCTGTGTGCACTGACCGAACTGTCTTCATTCCTGGCAATGAATCTTGGCAAGAACTTGAGTACAAGTAAAAGTATGGGCCCCTTTGTTTCGTTATTGGTTCAAGATAAAAGGCAAAATCAAATTTTCGAAGTATCAATATCCTCCACTTTTCGTGATTCTGTCCAAAATCAACGCCTTATATTGCTTTGCATAATGCTTGACATGAAAAGGGTAAACATTAAATATTACCTTTTCGTCACTTCATGAATATTCATGAATATAATGGATTATTCTATTAGTCTCGGTAAATTAGGCTATTGGTCCACTAATAATTAAATCGAGTGTCATGTTTTCGTAGTGGGTTATAACAAACGTCAGAAAATAACTATCGTGTTGTAATTGTAACACTTCACTTCCCGTTACCTATGTTTTAAATATATTATACAGGGTTCACAATTTCATGCTCCCAGATGCCCTCAAACCATGAAGGTAGCAAAGTTTACACAAACAAAACATTCCTTTATTTATAAAATGAAAAAAAAACTGCATTCAAGGTTTTTAAAAAGTTTTTCTGATGAAAGGTACCTCACATCAACAACACATCGACTCGACTCTACATCGAATCCAAGATTTCTTTCATTATTTTCTATCATGTTTCGTAGAGAGAATTGGGTATTTGACTGAATTTTTTTTATTGAGTTAAAATGTTTATTGAACTAGTAGCAACACAACACAGGTATTTATTTTAAAATATCTTGCATATTTTCAGCGATATAGAGCATCAAACTTTCTAATTAGACAAGAAGAGCGCTATATAAATGTGACGTCACATTTCTATAGCGCCATACTCTCGCCATAGAAAATTTCGTTTTAGAAAGAGATAGCTAAAGTCACAATTAAGTAGCTCATAATTCGCTTGTTATATTATAATACAGATTGAATTTATTTTTTCAAACTCAAACTCAAACATTTTATTTGCTTCAAAAATTGTGTTTCACATTGAGGTGGTCAACAAAGGTATAGATGGATCAACAATAATTTACCCTAATTTAGTAGGCATGCAAATGTCAATTATATAATATTAATTTGTTATTCAATAATGCTATACTTCTGAATGTCATAATTAAATATCTACATTTCCACAACAGTCAAATACCCAATTAATCCTTACCTACCCTATCGATTGATTTCATAAAAGTGAGTAAAGAATGTAGTGTTGTTTTTCGAATTTTAGCTGGTTTGATTCCTGGGTAGGTATGCTATGGGAAGCTAATTTATAAAAATCGTTCATTTTAGTGAAAATTGCTATCGCCATTATTTCGTATACTTTCTCTTCCAGGTAACATACAATAATTCCACCCTGCATAACACGGAATGATGGGATTTTTTAAATATAAAAAACATTAAAACTCTTAGAAGATCCGATACACTGGTCCCCGACCTACTAACATCAGTCTCACACACTCATTAGCTCAATAAGCACAACTTAGCCACGGTCGTACTAACGGTCAACTTATTCAACTGCAATGCTTATTTAGTTAGTTTCGGTGAACAGGGTGACCTGATATATTTTGTTTGTATATTGGTTTTCAACTTTAGCGGAAATTCGGCAGTGCTTTCAAAAAGAAGATGAGTCATACATAGACTACATAAATCATATTTTTTTATTTTGAAAGATGATAAAAAGCTCAACATGCTTCGCTGAATTTTCAGCATGCAAAAATAACACAGAATGATTAAATTAAATTCCTCGTTACCTAATTCGTATAATCATTAGCATTAAATACGTCATTACCAAATTCCTTATTATAAACATTAAATTCATAATTATTTATATGCCAGTACCTACAATAAGTGAAATATTAATTTGATACATTCTTAAACAAAAATTGTTTAAAGCATTTGACTCTATACGTGTGAAAATGTTCTGTCCAAAGGATTGTTCTTTTATACATGTTCTAGCTTTCAGTTCGCGGCGTCTGTCGCCCGCGTAAGATAGAAGATGTTTTCCGTAACAATTAGATATTTACCTTTTTTAGCCCGCTTAAAGGGGGGTGGGGGGGATTTCCAAGAATCCTATCTTAGTGCGTGTAGGGGATACACTCCCTAAGGAACTAACATACATGCCAAACAGCTTTTTGCGCAAAGTAGTTTCAGCTGTGCGTTGTCTGTCAGTCAGTAACGGATGAGTAATAATTACAATACTTATCCACCCTGTTCTGTGTATCCACCCGCGTGGACTACAAGACGTGATATTTTTTCGGGATAATAAGTCTATCTCACTCTCCAGCTCCCAAACTATCCCTATACCAAAAATCACGTCATCCGTTGCTCCGTTTTGACGTGAAAGACGCACAAACATATAAACTAACATACTTTCACTTCCACATTTATAACATTAGTAAAGTATGGATATGCGTGACAGTCAAAATAACATTAGCTCTAGTTAGAGCTACGTTAGAGTACGTAGTTACGTACGTACTTACTGACTGGTTTAAACACATGCTAGGTTCATGTAAGACTTGATATTTTGTTGGCTGTACCTAGGTTTGATAATGTAGAGATTGTAGAGTTATGGTTAATGGAATGGGTACCTATTAAATTAACCATAAAATATTCCAACTCCTGCGCGCCAGTAACATGAGTCGCCTCTATGAGCAAACCAAGGAATTTATAAGTACTACGTACAACGAGCAAACATTGCACTATGCGCAAGCGCAACGCCACTGATAATACAAATATTTTTGAAATACTTTTCTTATTGTTGTGTATATTGTTACGTGTTTTGTATTTCGCAATATTATTTTACGACGTTCTCTTGGTGTTGGTGTGGGTTGTACATTTACTTGTTTATATATACATATATTGTGATATTCCTCTTGTTAGTAATATTTAATGTACAACTGTTTGATGTCCCAAATTACAAAATAAAATAAAAAATAAAAATTCTCTTACTACATCAGCTGTAGGTACTTAAATTATCTATACCGTAAATAGAGCATTTGACTGTTGTTAAAATGTAGATATTTAATAATGACATAAAAAAATGGAATATAACGTTAATAAAACATAATAAAATCTGTTTTACAACGAGCTCTCTCATTGTGACTCTAGCCGTCTCTTTCTAAAACTATTTTTTTAAGTAGCTTGACCACTAGTGTGATGGAACCTGTAATTTATTGCACAAGTTGTGTGTTAAGTATAAATAAGTTATTGGCGGAGACCTAAATCTATTACGTTGTTTGATGAATATTTTTCGGTGAAAATTTATTATTGCAAATAAAAATCATATTATACGTTTAGATATAGGGCAGGAGACCCATTTGTGGCCACTTTAAGGATTTTTTTGCTTAAGCACTATAAGTACTAAATGGTCTTTGGTATTTAAGACACAAATTATATCTAAATTTATATAGAATTTATCTAACAAAAGGAACATTTTTTTCAATTTTAAATAGTTTTTTTGTATATAACACAAAATGTTAGAGGTGCCAAATGCCCCGGTTTTGGCCACTTATTGAAAGTCCAACTAAGTAAAGCGAAATACGTACATTAACTTTATCTAAACACATTGCACTCCTTGGGCAGTCGTGTAATAATCAAAACCAAATCCAGGTTAAATCAGTTATTCTAATGTGCTAGAAACCAATCAATTGCAAAACAACAATTTAATTGTAAAATATCATCAATTTCATCCACAACAAATTTCTTAAAATTTTTATACAAAAAAATTATAACAGAATATAGCGTTTATTGAAAAAAAACGTTCAACATAAGAAATTCTGACGATTGTTATTATTACCTTAAAATACCTTATTTTAACTGCCTTGGGCAAAAATTACGAAAAGTTATTTAGAAAATTTTTAAGGCAAAAAGTGGCCAAAACCGGGGCTACCGCCCTACATTCAACTGTAACAATTTATCATTATCATCATCCTCTCCTTATCCCAGCAATTCTGCTTGGGGTCGGGGTAATCCTCCTTCTCCACTCCTCTCTGTCACCCGTCATCTCCTCATTCATATCCTATAAGCTGTCTTCTTCTTCCTCTCCATCCACGCCCATTCATGTCCATCACCTTTCTCGTAACATGCCTACCATCCCTTCTCATAACATGTCCAGTCCATATCAAGGCAAACAGTTTCCTCTCGACGTTTCTGTCACTGGTGCCACTTTCAAACTTACATCACTGTTTTATTTAAGAATTTCTGTTTGTTTGGATACGCTTTTATTTGAAACTAGCGGATCCTCGCGGTTTTACCCGCGTGGTACCCGTTCCCGTGGGAATATCGGGATAAAAATATAGCCTATGTCACTCGAGAAGAATGTAGCTTTCTAATGGCCAAAGATTTTTTTAAATCGGTCCAGTAGTTCCGGAGCCTATTCGATGCAAACAAACAAATAAACAAACAATCAAATCTTTCCTCTATAGAGACTATAGAGTATAGACTACCTACTTATTTTTTCTTTCGAGCAAAGGGATGCGGTCTCTTTTTGAAATTCAAATGATTTCGGTAAAGCAGAAACAAAGAGCTGAAAATTCTTTTTTACTGACACGAGACGGGTCGTCTACCCCAATTATATTTATAATATTACCTCTGTTACCATTTTCAATGGAATCGGCCGGCTGTTTGCTAAATACGTGTATTAATACCACAATGAAGCTTGTTTTGGTCCGCTGCTATGTTATGTGATTCGATAATTGCTACTCATCAATTTCCTGTTTGCAAGACACCATGCAATTTCAATAATAGTCGCAAGACACGCAAAATGTCTTTATCATCGAATGATGGACTGAAATGTTGGTAATTTGCTGAAATTTGTTGAGGATGACTTGGATTTAAGTAGCTACCGACTTCACGTCTGATGTCTTGAGTTGACTACGTTATTTTAAAAATATATCTAGATTCAAGATTCAAGATTCAAATTTGTTTATTCAATTTAGATTGTTATTTACAATACTTGTGAACGTCATAGAAGCTACGCCATCGGTTCGCAAACCCTACAGCGGGAGACCTTGGAGAAGAACCGGCAAGAAACTCCAAGGGTTGTTTTTTTCTCCCTGTCTTATTTCATACAGAGTCGTCAAATTGAAAAATGACCTTAACATGGTATGACTAAGGTCAGTTTTCATCACAATTACACAATGGGTTATAATAAATACAGTTAAGTACTTATAGGCGAACTAATGATGATCTAAGTAATAAACATTCAAATAGTTTAGGTATTTCTCTCTATATGATGGTGTTGGTGATCGGTTGTTATTGTAATAATATTAAAAGGTATGGTTTTAATGCATTACTAAATCATGCAATTTGCTTTAAAAACAATAATTTAAGTAAAGGATGATGGGCAAATTTGTATGGGACCCGTCCCCCCCTCCAACATAACTTTTATGTGTGTCAATAATTTCATACGTACCTATCTATAAATATTCAATGTCAAAATCCATGGGGTTTAGACAAAACGAAGACCTTCTTTTTAGAAGTCTGTTAAAATACCAAAACCTTCTCCTAAATGTAACAAAATACTTACCTGAAAACTGCATCAAAATCGGTTCAGCCAAACTGAGAAGCTTCTTTTTTTTAAGTCGCTTAGAAATGGTAAAAATTAAAGATTTTTTTAATAAATCAGGTGTTACTTTTGTAGTAAATAACAATATTAAAATAATATTTTCCCACAATTCCCACACATTTGAGGGATGTCGCCATAGTAAAAAGTTGTCACTAGGTATATTAATATCTTTCACCTGAGAAACATTTCAAATCTGTTGGTTTTGGGGGACGTTTTATTCCATCGTCCTTTACACGTCACAATTGACGTTCAATGTCGTTGCGAGGTGGTGGTGTAGACGAGTCGTAGTGTTTCAGTAGGTGTATGTACTATGCCAAAAAAAACAGTAGTTCCAAATTTTCACAAACAAACCAGCTCTTCAATTGTTTTGTTTATGTCTGCAATCTTGATCTTGATACTTTTAATCTTCTCTATCTAATGGAATGTTACCAGTTCAGCTCTTCGAAAAACTTCCAGGTCTAACTAAATTATCGTATTAGAAGAACAAAAAATTATTGTGTAATTAAATTTACCAATTCCACGCGAAGGCAGAGCTTCTTACAAAAACGAACGCAAAAACATCATTGATTGGATATAGTTAATTCCAATTTGCTTTGTCAATTTATGACTGTTACGTTATTTTATTTATCTATTTATTTATTATAAATCGGGCCGGATCCCGGAGGCGCGGGTTCGAATCCCGCCTGAAAGCTACTTATAGGGCTCGTGGGTTTTTACTATCACATTTTTCCTATACTTACTTACAAAAATTGCATTGTGAATGCATAAAAATAATTTAAAATCTTATTTAATGGCTGTTCCATCTTAATCGACTGTTAAACATTTGTAAAAATGTTTCTTTCGGATGCGAGGGTTTCCTCACATTGATGAAACAACGCTGGCCTACAGCGTAACAAGTGATAGCAAAATTCGACGAGTCGTGTAAGCCTTTCGGTAGCTTAGTTGGTCAGAGCATCGGGCCGGATTCCCGGAGGCGCGGGTTCGAATCCCACCTGAAAGCTACTTATAGGGCTCGTGGTTTTTTACTATCACATTTTTCCTATACTTACAAAAATTGCATTGTGAATGCATAAAAATAATTTAAAATCTTATTTATTTATTATCATCGTGCAGGTATATAATATCACTCATTTAAACAGAAAAACAGTTTCAACTGTAAAAATCGTACCTATTGTTCGCATTGTCTGAAAGGTGTGTACGTCCTGAAAATAACCTTATGAAATTAGGTAGGTATATAGGTTTTGTATTTACTTATAATGTAATACTTTTATTGTTTACTATTTCCATAACTTACCTTTACAAATGGGGTTCTTCCAACCAGCCCATTGTTCTGAAGTCAGCATTTTACTTTTTTCGAGTGAATGACAAAAAACTTTTTCGTTATGACTCCAAAAATAACTGAACTTTTTTTCACAAAATTAGGTATAAGGATAATTCGTGCAGTGATCTAACTGAACTATATAAATAATTGGTGCGACATTAAAAAGCAGTTATATCCTAATCTGGTAGGATTGAAGTATTCGTTCTGTAAATAAAGGTTCGGTCTAACTCTGAAGTCTGTCCCGTTAATTAATACAAGTTATCAAGTTCTCCAATTAACTTTAGCATTACCTTTAAATAATGTAGGTACATAGATAGTAGGAATTTGTCAGTTGTGGAGATCCAAGACCTAACCTCAGTTTAACCTAACAAATACCTAACCTAACACTAACCTAACAAATACCATGATTTGCATTGATGGCAAGTATCAAATTGTTGCCATTCCCACCCTCCGCTACAATATTAAAAACAATGAGAACACAGTCAAAACAAATATAGTACAAAATAATATTAATAAAAAAACGTCAGTTGCTGACTATAGACCTCCCCTCAGTCATCATGACATGCCCACGCCCGCGCAACCACCGTGCACTGCCGAAATGACACATTTAGACACAGTCACATCAATTACGTGACAATGTCTCCTTCGCGACGAACCCTACCCTTTTTGCGACAATTTCAATTTCCTGAGGTGGTTGGAAAGGCTAATTACGTTTTTTGAGATGTCTAATTGCTCGGTCAAGGCAGGCAACCGACTGGCGCTTCCTGAAAACTATCGCGGTTTTTCCACTCACTTTTTGTGGCGACAGAGCGTCGTGTTTTCTTCTTTACGTATGTTTGTGATTGCATTTGTATACATTTGTGGCGAAATGTATGTATGTCTGTCTACTTATCTCAGTTCTAAGTCCAACATCAAACCTTTGTTAGGTAAAGTTATGTTCTCTTCCTGTTTAGTTACAAAATGTAGAGAAAACAAACTGCGAGCCGTTTTAAAGATTCCAGATTTGATTTTTATGTGCGCGAGTGTTGATGGAGTTCTTTACAATAGCTGATTTAAAAGTAATTTCTATCTAACTACTCTATTTGCTATCTGGTATATGATATCTTCTGGGGTGTTCGTGATTTCATTTTTTGTTGCTTTTATTGCGTTAGTTACATTCTATATAATAGGACATAGGACCATAGGGTACTACTACCTACATATGACCTCTGGATTTACCTTCTAAAATAGTACAATTTTCGCACAGAAACTAAGAAATGATTCGATGAATACCTATACCTAATCCATAACTATCCAATGATTTCGTACCCCTGTTCTAGCCAAAAATATTACTTCAAGGAATTCTTGACTTTGTGCTCTATAAAAGCATTTGTTTCTGTTCTTATGATTCCTATTTCTGTACCTATTGTACAAGGTACCAGCAGCTCCGTATCCAGGTACCTATTGTATAGTTCCACGAAGATGCCAATGGTACCAGAATACTTGGAATTTATTGCTCGAGCATTTTCCACGGTGGTTTTCTTTTGAAGATTGCCAATAATGAAACAAAGTAGGTAAATAAAAAATTGAAAAAGTAACTGGGTTTAGACGATTTCCATGGACTGTGACAAGACTCATTATTATGTGAAATGGAATAATCTTTCTTTATTCAAATAGACTTTTTTACCAAAGCACTTTTGAACCAAGAATCTTTTAAATTGACGAGGAGAACGGGCGTAAGAAACTCATCAGCCTTATCAAAAGGAAAATGACGATAGCGCGGCAGCGCATTCCTTCTGCAATGCGGCTAAACAACTTTTGCGATGGTTATCTACTTATAGAGTTAGTCTAACGGCCAGAATTAATAATCTATCCACAGATAGGGATAGGCGTGATCCAGATTAGTTGCTAGACAACACCTAGCAACACCCAGGCAACTGTCGTTAGTTCTATGTTAATATCAAACGTTGCATAGCAACTAATCTGGATCATGCCTATTGGATTAATTATTAATTCTGACCGTAAATCAGCATCTTCGGAAAGCACGTTCCAAACTATTTGTACCGGCTACTTTTGCAATCGCTGATACCAACACGTGTGGTACCTTATTTAGGTTTACTGCTGCTGCTGTTGACTCATATCGAGAAACCTCGTCAATGCTAATTATTTGATAATGCGATTAGTGCAAAGTGTGTCAACGACTTGCTCTCTCCACCTGAGTGTTTAAAATTAATGTGTTTTATGGAAATGAGAGAAAACTGGTCAGTTTTCCTCCATGACGCACACGCGGCAAACATTTACTCATTCCTTCGAGTAATATTCAAATATTTGTACTTACACATCAAAGGAATTCTTTTTGCAAGGACTGTTTTGTTCCTACTAGATAACTTAAATTAAAAGATAATGCCAGTGCAGTCGGGTGCTCCTACTATTTACTCCTACTGATAGGAGCACCGAGACACCCATGTCCTGATGCTCCTACTACTTTTTTTTTGCTTAAAAAGGTTTTTTTATCTGACTGTACAATATGTTAAGTGATAGGAACAGGAGGAATTAAATTAAGGATATTACATTATTCCCCGTTGTTTTTATATTCAAGAGGAGCATTAGGACATGGGTGTCCCGTTGCTCCTATCAGTAGGAGTAATTTATTAGAAGGGGCACCCGACCGCACTGATTTGCTTGTCAAAATGATTTAATTCTATCTACTTTTTCGGATCTTCATCAAAGAGTTACCTTCACTTGAGTGAGAATGGGAATGTGCCAGCCACATTGCTAGAAAGCAAGTCCTCGACTCATTGGATACCTTCTTCTTACAAATATTATAAAAATGTGAAAGTTTAGTTGTTTGGATGTGAAATATCACGTTCCCGCGGGATAACGTCGTTTACTCAACGCGGGCGAAGCCGCGGGCGGAAAGTTAGTGAGACTAATAAAGACCACAAGGGAGGCCACAAATGCGAGGGAAGGATGAAATCGAGAAGGTGGCGGCGACTGGTCTCTAGCTTTCCAAAACAGAAAGGTGGAACCATTTGAAGGAGGCCTCTACCAAGTTATTGATTGACGAAGACTAGGGAGAAAGAAGAAAGAGATCAAAGATTAAGGCCCGTATTCTAGAACGACACTCAAGTGGAGATCTCTTCTCAAGTACCTATAGTTAGCAAGGGATGAATGTATTCGTTGCATGTATTTGCATCCCTTTCTAGTTATGAGAATAGATCTCCTTCGCGATCTCCTTATGCCCGAATACTCGTACGCTACTTATCTTTGGGAGCGTCTCACACATCGCCCTGACACTTTAAATGTCAAACGTATGAAAGAGATGCCATGATGTTTGAGACGCTCCCAAAGATGATTTGCGTTCGAGAATTCGGGCGTTAGCGTTAGTGACCTAAGAATATCTAACATGCTTGAAGTCAAAGTCGTATTTAGCGAGAACTTATTGCTAGAGGTCCATTACAGAGATTTATACCAACTGGAGAAGTATATCTGTGCGCGCTCGGTGGTGACGGATCGTATGCTTGGTCGGCAATTGCCAATGTCCTGCCACGCACGTGTGCCCGCGCCGCTAGCCGCGTGTCGCGCCCCGCGTGTCGATGGACGTCGTGTCCGGTGGCAGACAGACCTTATCTCGACATCGGATCGACTGAACAAGATGCGATTAAATAGCTACCTATATAGATAAGAAATAATTTCTACGATATACGTGTGCGTGCTTTTTATATAAAACTAGTATTTTCTTTAAAATTTCTAACCACATTTTAATAGGATTAGCAATTGCAATTCTAGTGATCGCCTGCTAGTTTGGGGATGGGTGTGAACTAGCGCAACAAATCTGAAAAAAAAATCATTTAGAAAAAGACAGTATCGTCGACTGCCTTCTATATCCTGCTGGCTTTCTACCGTCTGTTTATGAATGAAACGAAAACAACAGTTTACGCGGAACACAAATTCATCACTGTGCCGTTTCAGTTTCACAGTAAACATAGCCATACGCATGGGTGCATATCGCACTTGACACCGTGCTTGCGGACAACACTGCCTCTGCCTGTGAAACAAACCTCAATTAAAACAATACTTTAAGCGTTTTTCATGGGAGCTACCGGGTTGGGTTGGGTATCAAAACAACTGTTCTTTTGTTATGATTGTAAATTGATAAGAAATCTTACTTATACCTTAGTGTAAGGCACTTAACTCAAAAGAATTTACGTAATTTCTTCTCAAAACGAAACTAAAATAGTTAGCTCAACAACGTGACTGAGAAATTTTCCTCTCCCTCGAAGCCGGTTTAAATATTGAAAGAGTAGAAATCCGTCATGTCACGACACGACACGACTGGAGTGAGCACTCGCCGGCATACTGATCGGGGTTTAGACAATCAATCAGTAGATTAATCCGCGCTAGAAAGCCACCCTTTGCTAGTTTCTCTGCTCACGCGCATGTCGACGACACAGAATAACAACTAAGTAAGTATTCCAACTTCATATTAAAGGTCAGACCGTGACCTTGATCTCGGTATGAACAAGTATGGGAGTTGTATGAAGCGCATGCATACCTACCGAGATCCTAGCTCCAGGCCATTAGTCATAACTCGCCTTCTGACCTCTTAAATGGAGATGAAATAAATCAAATAAAAATATTTATTCAGCACAGTCGAGAGACATAAAACCAGACAATATAATGAAAACAACACAGAAAAACGATAAACAATATTAAAAAAAAAATAGTCCCACGACTGTACCAAAAGGGATCTAGTTAGTTATTAGCTATGAGTTATAGTTATAAGTTATAGTTATAAGTTATAGCTAGTTAGTTAGTTATAATGTCAGTGTGAAACTCGCAGAACCTATTTATTCTGTGTCTCCGGTCCACGTTACCACGCGCCACTCACAGACTAGTTTGGCAAGCCAATTAATGATTTAATGATGTGGCGTTTATTGCTCCATAAACTGCTAAAACTTTACAGTTTGTCAGGTATAAGTAGCGCATTAAATTAACATTGATTTGATTATAATTGGGCGTAAGAAATGTATGGTGGTATTATATAGTTAGTTGAATGATGGTTGAATGTCTTTGCATATTAGGTAGGTAAGTAATATTGTTCGCACTACGATCGATTCATTATTATTGTTCACTGCTTTATCTTCAGATTCATACCTTTCCTTAAAAAGATATACCTACAACTCACTATATTATCTTTTCTTATTTGTTTCCTTCGTCATAATCCACATCCCTCTCTTAGCTTTTTTTAGATTTTCTTATTCTACGTTAATGAAAACTTCTATCCTCTATATAGGTACTTCTACACTCACTACGGGGTCTTTTCTAAGCTGTATTAAAATACATCGAATACATTCCTGTCCTGTCAATATCTCCATACCTACCATCGGGTTGTCTGGAAGAGATCACTTTGAGCAATAAGACCGCCCTTTTAATGCGGTTAAAGTTAATTAAAATTGTTTTCTTTTTCTTTTTTATGTACTGTGGTGTTAAAATAAAGTGTTAAATAAATAAATAAATCGAAAGTATTCCGTCGTTCGGTGGTTAAGGCGATACTCGGAAAAATTATGCTAAAGCGAGATAGCAATGAGAAAACGACGCGCGCGGGAGTGAGACCGATTTCGCCGATTACGCAAAAAAACACAAAATCACTTCGTATTCAAAAACTATAGCGAGTTTAAATAAAATGCTTCTATACGATCCTAAATATTATTGGTGTCCACTAATTAAACCAATTTTCAATAGTACTTATATGTATCCCCATTTAAGAATAATCTTGATATTTCTTATTTTTAGAGGTATTTTCGAAAATAAAAAGTGTCGAGTGTTTCTGAAACTATACGATTCTAGATAAAGGTATGAAGAAATATATATCTTATTACCAGATTTGTAACAACTGTACAACCGTCCTATAGTTTTAAATCAAAAAGTCCATACTTTTTCCGAGTAGCGCCTTAAAATGAAATACTTACCTAAATTGCGTCCGCTCCAGTGAAATATGGAAAAAGAAGTTCATAAAGATTCCAATAGACACTCTTATACTCATTATACTTTACATTATGATAATTATGTACACACCTTAATTGGTCAATACCACAAAAGACGCAATCTTAAATCGATCCTTCGAAATTAAATTACGTAAAAATATCGTTTTTAATTTTGACAAGTTGACCAACTTAATAAATAAGTTTCGCCACGTCTGAATAATATGTGTGTTGTATTACATACCTACTACATTGTATTTTGATAAATTCTTGTATCACATATATGGACACAGGACCTTTGCTTTTCACGGCCTGTTATTTTTAGGGTTGGCGTCTTAAAAGTTATACTTATACAAAGTCTTAATGCAATTATCCGAAAGCCCCAACTAATTTATTTAATATTAAACTGAATATTATTGAAAAAAAAAATTTAAAGAAACTTCCAAGACACCCATCGGAGTAGTTGTGAGACGGGTCGAATTTTTCTAAATACTTCATTTTCCATTTTTCAATAATATAACTTGCATTGTGAATGCAAAAAAGTAAAATTTTAAATAACAAACTTCCAAGATTATTCGTGGTCATAGGTCTCCGTGACCTTTTGACAGATTTTAATTTGTATTGTAAAAAAGTTCGTCCTTTTTGGACAGGCGAAGACATCAAGCCATACTGCCAATTCTTAAGTATTATGTATGTTATTATAGTTTCTTATGTTTTCATTAGAATGTAGGTGTGTTACATTCTAATGCTTCTTGGAGTATTTGGCGTCAAGTATGTCGAGTCGGTCTTCTCGGTAATTCTTGCTGAGGTAGTCACCACTACAATAAAACACTCGGCATCACGTTACCGAGATAGCGCATATTTTAATCATTCCACACATCGTCCAGTTGCGTAAACACTTGGGGCACAAAACTACACCTATCTTGAGTCACAAAGTCCACTATGAAACAAATTGCGATTAATTAAAATATCCACTTAACCTAACCCGCCAAGATGGCGCCAAAAACTCTCTGACAGATTTTAAGCTCTACTATGACGTAAGAGAGCAAGGGTGCCTACCATCAACTCTTATTGCGGTTTTGTTTAGGACCTAAACTGAACTGCTTCGCTGGCCGACGCCAATCGAATCGAGGGGCATCATGTTTAAATCGATCCGCGTTTTTCACTAGTTACAAGTACGACACGTAAATAAAAGCACAATAGCACATGTATGCCACGTCATATTACACGCCATGTTTTCTTGGTTTGCTTGCCTTGCGCCATTTTTCACCCATAGACTACAGACTAGATTATATATTATATTTCTATCTTTCTCTATGCCCAGAGTCTATTTTATTTTATTTTTTATACAGTCTATAGTGTGACAACCATTTCTGTTCCGGTGATAATCTTTGAAACCAAGACCAAACCGATACGGGTTTCTTACTTCTGTCCAGTTCATTTTGACAGCTATTTTCGTGCCCATGTCACGGCTGTCACCGGAGCAGACAGGAGTGTGTCACTATATATTTTAGTTTGTTAGCTAAGCTTTTGCTAGCTCTCAAGAGATGTCGCTGGCAGAGATTACGCCTATTTTTAATGTTCTTTTTTTTTCAACACACTTGCTCATAAAGTGAGCCTTATTACATCGATAGGGCCATAAACCGAACTATAACCCACGCGTGCATAATAATATTACAGTACTAGTTGCGTAATAGAATTATCCCTACAAAGTTAAGTAAGTACCTAACTGCAAATTACATGCGAGTAAACAGAGACTTTTCAATTTAACCGGGTAATACAGTAACCCTACAAAGTTAAGTTAGTACCAAACTGCAAGTTATATGCGAGTCAACAGAGCATTTTCAATTTAAGCGGGTAATAGATACAGTTCTTTTTTTGTAACAACAAAGAGGTTTTATACGGCTGAAAATCCATTTACGTTTTTAGATTAAATAAATGTGTCCCTAATTAAGACAAAAAACACAATTAAGTATATTATTATCAAATTATTTATAATTCACAATAATTTGTTATAAAACATTTGCATTTTATCACTATTATTATACTTAATTATTTTGAAGTAGGCTGTATGGCTGTATGTAATCAATCACCTCTCATTTGGCGCGTGCAAAAAAAAAACTTGCACGCTTTTTCCCTTAGTTAATATTAGGTTAATACAATATGTATGCAATAAATGTTTGTTTTTTCTCGCAAGTGTGTTGAAAAAGTGCGTATGAAACTCGTGAGCAACTTACTCACTAGACACTCGGCTGATTTACGCCCTCGCCTGCGGCTCGGGCTGCAACCCACAGCCTCGTGTATAATGAGCAACCTAAGCTCACTTGTATCATAATATTACTGAATGTATGTACCTACTGCTTTTCCACTTGTGTATGTTTCTGTTTTGTTGTTTCTGTTTCGGTTTGTTTGTCTTAGTGTTGTCCGAGCCTTAAGGCCCTGACAGAATAACAACGCTTCTGGGTCATTAACCACCTACGGATGGCCCAGGAGTTTTGTGCTGAGTCAAGGCCTTTTAGCGTCACACCATGTGCTTGTCTATCTGTTTTTATCGTTCTTTTTTTTTGTAAACTGTTTCATTTGTTATTCTCTGTATTTTGTCTGTACTTATGTGTTATGTGGTGTGTTCGCTAATAAATGCTTTTTCTTTGTTTCTTTCTTTGTTTCTTTCTTATTCGTACCACGACAGCTTAATATCAATGACAGCGATTCAGTGATCGATCAATGACATTTCACAGCCGCTAAGCTGTCAGGAACTCTTATTTGACTTATAACCCGGTCGATTTAACATGTCACCTGCAGGTTATACCCGTCCCTCTCACTCTCCGGGCATGACAGAATCGAGTGAAAGAGACGGGTAGAAGAAAAAGGACACAAATCGTTCGATCATTAACATTTAGCAATTCATTTGCGATCCAGTTTTTAGAAGGTCAGAGTACGAAAGAAAGCAATTCATTTTAGGAACCTATTCTGCATCGCGCTATTTTTGAATCGCTGTCTTAAAGTTGATGGTAGGCACCCATGCGCAGCTCCGCGGAGAGTTCGTGAAGGAGACGAAGGTGTGCACGATCATACAGCCGCGGCCCGGGCAGGTGTCCCGTCGCGCGCGTATTGAATGAATAGGCAGTAGACACAAACATTTTTTCACTTCTCATGCTCGTAAAGTTCGTGTTTATGTTGGGTATAAGCTGCATAAAATCGCTTTTTATGCTCTAGTGCATAAAGTAAAATCTTCGTCTAAAGTCTCAGACTCTAAGACAAAGGTCTTCAGGTAAGCAGTCACACAAGCAATTAAACTTCGTTAAAACTTGTTATTTCATTCTGTTTCTTAAATTCTGTAAATAGTCCATGTTAAATTAGTAAATTAATAAAACTAGGCAAAATTAATGAGTTTTCTAAGAAATAAGTATTTCAAGAGCATTATGGACTACGATCTATGCTAAAGTCACTGTCACAGTGACACTGTGCTGCCAATGCCAAGTATATAAAAAAAAAGAATGTCTTCCCGCCAATATGGCGAAGTCAGTCTTTATTTTTTCTTTTTTGCAATATTGCTATTTATTTTCCTCACATTCGAAGTGAAAAGCAAAGTGTATAACTCGTACATAAAACCCATTTTACCCTCGACTTGACTATCCACCCTCGCCTCTACGTCTCGGGTAAAATGATACGTGTTATGCACTTGTTGTACAATCTATTATTAGTAGCGGCAAAAAATGAAAACGGAATTTAAGTTTAACCCCCATCCAAAATGTGTGGAATCGATTCTACTCTTGATTCTGAACAAACAATTTTCTCAGTTTCGCTAAAAGTATTAACACGTTGTATATTGAGATTTTATATTATTTTTATGCATTTACAATGCAATTTTGTAAGTATAGGAAAAATGTGATAGAAAAAAAAAATAGGTTTCCTCACATTGATGAAGCAACGCTGGCCTACAGCGTAACAAGTGATAGCAAAATTCGACTAGTCGTGTAAGCCTTTTGGTAGCTTAGTTGGTCAGAGCATCGGGCCGGATTCCCGGAGGCGCGGGTTCGAATCCCGCCTGAAAGCTACTTATAGGGCTCGTGGTTTTTTACTATCACATTTTTCCTATACTTACAAAATTGCATTGTAAATGTATAAAAATAATATAAAATCTCAATATGGCTGTTTCATCTTAATCGAAAAATGTTCCTTTTGTATGCGAGGGTTTCCTCACATTGATGAAGCAACGCTGGCCTACAGCGTAACAAGTGTTAGTCGTGGGCCACACTGGAGTGGCGCGTCCTGCGTCCGCGTTGAGCGGGAAAAACAAATATATTGAGACGGACGGGAGGGGCCACACTGGCGCGTCCGGCGGTCTCCCGCGACCGGCGGAGGGAATAGTACGTGTTCGCGCGTCCTTCGGATCCGCAGGTCGCCTCCGCTTCCCGGGGTCGCTCCAGTGTGGCCCACGACATAGCCTTTCGGTAGCTTAGTTGGTCAGAGCACCGGGCCGGATTCCCGGAGGCGCGGGTTCGAATCCCGCCTGAAAGCTACTAATAGGGCTCGTGGTTTTTTACTATCACATTTTTCCTATACGTTGTATATTACCAAACTTCAATTATTTCAAGAGGATCCATCCACAGCATTCCCATAAGCATAACTTACATCGGGCCTCAACATTCCACATTTCACACGCTTATTTCCTTATAGATTGATCAATGAAACCGTTTGACAAATTTAGCAAAACGATATAGCGTGCTAGCGTTTAACCCTTTTAAAATTATAACAAGCAATAAAAACCTCAGCAGAAAGAAAAGTTTTTACCTTCTTTATTCTAACGTTAGTAGGACCATCCTTCTTAATATTATAAATGTGAAAGTTTAGATGTTTGGATGGTTGTTACTCAATCACGATATACCTAACGGCTGAACGGATTTGGCTGAAATTTAGGACATAGATACTTTGTAGCCTGGAGAGCAACATATAACTACTTTTTTTTATCCCGGAAAAATATCCAATACTTACCACAAAAGACGCAATCGTAAATCGGTCCTTCGAAATGAAATTACGTAAAAATATCGTTTTTAATTTTGACAAGTTGACCAACGTACGCAATAAAAACGTCAGCAGAAAGAAATGTTGTACCTACTTTATTATAACGTTACCAGGACCAAATACTATATTTTCTTTAATTTTACCGTATCTTCGAAATATTAGCTAAATAATGATGTAGGCAGCCCTAGGTGCATGCCTAGTTCGAGATAGGCGACCTTAGATGTAAGTCAAGGCCTACCACGCGTTAAGCAAATATCCACAAACAAACATACAAGACTTACTTCATTAAGGATAAATATCTTATTAAAAATGTGGATTACCTACGCATCAGTTTTAATTTCAATACAGTTTGTTTTTACATTAGGTATTTAATATAGACTCGTCTCACTCAATCCTCATTTATGAAAGAAATACATCTGTCAGAACGCATGAAGCAAGTTTAATTTCTTGCAGTTACTTGCTGGGCTTGTGGTTTTTTTACTATCACAATTTTTCCTTTTCCTTTATGTTTGATTTCATCCATATATGTCCATAAAAATAATAAACCACAGAGCGAATTTTCATGATTATCGATAAACATATTGACAATTTGAATTGGCAGAATGGCCAAATGTAACTTTGGCCAGGAAAATGCATTAGAAAGCTGTGAAAATAGGAAATTGAAATGTCCATAGCTGGAGAAACGTCCACCGCCGCTTGTAAAAGATTTAATTATACCCATTTAAAATGTGCACGTAAATCCCAATCATATCAAGCCAGCTGACAGTGATAGCCAGTCCGCAAGGATGTTTACTAATTAGCGGGTCGCAGTTGCAATCGCCTGCTTACCCGCTAAACGCGCGACTTCCTGCTTTCTAGTTGACCAAACGGCGACCTTCGGAATGCGTCAAGTTTACACTAAGTTCAACAGCTCTGGTAGGTCTTGAAGCGTTCAAATCAGGGCATTTTAATATTTTTAATTTAAAAATCAACTCTGAAAACCTCTAATGTTATTACCTATGGACGATATTGATTCTTTCGTGACTTTCAGGAATAGGTGAAAAATACGGAAATCATGACTAAATAAATACTAACTATGCCACAATCTTTTCTGTTCCGGTGGCCAAAATGTGAAACTAACGTGTTTTTTTTAAATGTCATTTTGCTGTCAAGTTGATGTCCAACCATAGCGCTGCTGGTAGCTGAATATCTTAGAAGTCAGGGCCGGTTAAATTGCAACAAAAAAAGAAAAACGTACATATAGCGCCGCTGTCACCGGAACAGAAAAGTTTGTGACACTGTACATAAAAAATGTTTATTATATTTACATCATACTATTACAACGACATTTGATTAAAGTCTATGACTGCTCATTTTTCAATTGGTTTAAATCGATATTACTTCGTTAAATTCCTTCGAATACTAGAGCCGCTTGTTGCTGCTAATCCTAAGATTCTTAGGAACATTGTGTAACACCACAAATTTTAACCGCCTCTGTGGTCCAGTGGAACGCACCACCGGTATCAGACCCAATGGTCGCGGGTTCGATTCCCAGTTGGGGTACACATTGTATTCGGTTTGGTTGTTGGTAGGGCTTGATCAAAGTCCGCCTGGCTAGCTGCCACCATCTTATCTAAATCTGATGCCATAGCAACGATGTTTTCAGCATTGTTGTGTACCGGCAGTTAAAGATAGGATAGCCAGTTCCTAAGTAATTGAGGATTCCGGGAGTAGTTCGCTTCCACCTTCAGCCTTATCATCACTGACGTCAGGTTGTCTCTGTCACCTGACAAATCAGTCTCTAGAATAAAGTGCGCGCCAGATAAGTCTGCGCGTAGTCAAAATCGACTATTAATCTTCTCCAGGATAGCCTATGCCCAGCAGTGGGCGTCGTTCGGCTGACATGATGAAGAGGATAGGCTGCGTAAAGTCATAAAAGTTGTTTAATTTATTCTAACTGGTTAGAAGAACGTACTTAGCTATAGGTACCACATATAAAAAAATAAGTTCTTCTGCTTAGATTATTAGTGCTCTGTTTTATCGTAATAGAATCATGATAAGTCATTCCAGCATTGAGAAAAAAATAAAGTCGAAGATTGCTGAAAAAAGTTTTCATGTTGAATTTTAGGATTATTTGTGCAAAAATACATGCATAGGTATATTATTTACGAGTTAAAATCTCCATACTTAAACTTTATTAAAGTCTGAATGAAACTGATATTTGCTAATATCTATACTTTTTTTAAATAAGTAATAAAATTAGTGTCAAAAGTTCCTCCTTGTGCGATAGCTCTACTTAGCGTGGTTTATTTGTGATAAGCCAAAACGGTCTGTAACTTCGGTAGCGACAGCCGAGTTTCAGAGAGACGGACAGAGTCATGTGTGGAGCTTGTACGGAGACTATCCTCTAAAGCTTAGATATAAAAAAATTACCTACTGTAACTAGCCCTAAAACCGCCCCAGTCGCGCGCAGAGTTATCTGACCCGCACTACTTATGCTCGCACTCCAACATATTAAACTTTACCTTACTCCACCCGAGAATACCCGGCTTAAGGCGATACTCGGAAAAATTATGCTAAAGCGAGATAGCAATGAGAAAACGACGCGCGCGGGAGTGAGACCGATTTTGCAGATTAGGCAAAAAAAACACAAAATCACTTCGTATTAAAAAACTATAGCGATTTTTTAAAAATGCTTCTACACGATCCTAAATATTATTGGTGCCCACTAATTAAACCAATTTCCAATAGTAGTTATATTATGTAACCCCATTTGAGAATAATCTTGAATTTTCGTATTTTTTAGAAGTCTTTTCGAAAAGAAAAAGTGTCGAAGCAAAATCACAAAATCGTGTTTCTGGAACTATACAAATCTAGATAAAGGTGTGAAGAAATATATATCTTATTACCAGAGTTGTAACAACTCTAACCATCCTATAGTTTTATATCAAAAAGTCCATACTTTTTCCGAGTAGCGGCGCCTTAATAGTTAGGACACCCAAAAATGTGATGGCGCAATCTTAAATCCTGCAAGATCAGTACGGAAGCGTTTTAGTTTTTAAGTATTTTATAAACGTTTGAAACGATTACGGTGTCGGGGCCGGTGGTTGCGAGGTCCTGCGTCCGTTTGCACTTTCTAAACGAAAGGTCGGGCGCCTTGCACAGCGGATAGCAACGTTTAATATTTTCGTCATTTTTATAAGTAGTTTAATAATAATAATAAGTTTATTAATCCAAAGCCCTAATTTACAATGTAAAGGTAACACAACAGAAACTTACAGCTATATGGCAACATCAGTGTCCTGTGTAAGTTGATCCCCTGACTTTCGTGCTAGGAAAACCTGTGTTAAGAAAGTCAGTGGTTCGGCTCATATAAATAGTGCTTCAATATAGCTTATACGTTACAAATTTTATTAAGTTTGGTTTGGACCAGGGACAACACACTACGTTACATATTACGTAAGGAAAAGTAAATAATCGGATTAATTTATCTAAATGCTTTTAGTGGTTTCGTACTATTTTTTGTGTGCGTTTAGTAAATAGTACAAATTTAATGCAAATTGTACCATTATAAGAACATTTTCCAAATGTCGCATTTGACTAACGGCTAGAATTAATAATCAATCAGCAGATAGGGAAATGCATGATCCAGATTAATTGCTATGCAACGTTTGAAATTAACATAGAATTAACGACAGTTGCCTGGGTGTTGCCTAGCAACTATTCTGGATCATGTCTATCCCTATCTGTGGATAGATTATTAATTCTGGCCGTAAGCCAATATTATACCTAGTCAATGTTAAGTTTGTCACTTTCAGTGTAAAAAGTAAAGTATTATTATATAATATTTAAATGAAAATAATACCTCAATTATTATAAATAATGTAATATTTTTCCTGCAACCCATTGAGACCACCCATTGAACCAATGACGTGTAAAATTACCATTGTTCATTACATATTTAAGTTTCTGTTTGATAGTTCAAAAATTTATCAAATAAATATTGAAGTGGTACTAATAATGAAATGTTGTCGTAAGAAAACACACAACTGTGACCTTGTTACGTGGGCAGTGACTAACAAATTAAAGACTAGAATTATTAACTATATGGATACAACTGGCTCTTTACCATTATGTAAACAAAATCTTTCAATTATCAGCGTGGAATTTACTATTTGTTAGCCTAAGTGTGCGGTAGTGATGAACAATCGGTTTGTTCATAAAATAAACAGAGTCGTAGTTTTTGAACTTGTTATTCCATAAATCATACATCACTCGCTAAATCGAGCGTCTGTTCTATAGTGGTATTGATCATACCCAGACTACTAACATTAATTTGAGACTATAGGTAGTTCGATCTAAAGTCTAGATTCTTGAATTTAGTAGAAAATAATGATTGCCTAATTAGCTACGGTAAGTGAGGAATGTAACGACCATTAGCTACTGATTACTTCAAAATTTTAATGCATTTGTAATGCTACACACTTAGTGCATTCGATAAATTATCATTGGCTACATTGATTCTAGGCTGGGTGTTTTAGTTTTAGTTTGTATTTACAAATAAAAACGTATTTACATATATCGGTTATCGAGCTTTCCTGCATGGCATAGTTTCTTTATGAAAAAATACAGGGGGGTGTGATTTAAAAAATATTTATTTATTTTATTTATTATTTATTAGGATATTAAATTTAAAGAAACATATTTATTATTTACTAGCGGATCCTCGCGGTTTCACCCGCGTGGTACCCGTTCCCGTGGGAATATCGGGATAAAATATAGCCTACGTCACTCGGGAAGAATGTAGCTTTCTAATGGTGAAAGAATTTTTTAAATCAGCCCAGTAGTTTCGGAGCCTATTCCATGCAAACAAACAAACAATCAAATTTCTCCTCCTTATAATATTAGTATAGATATAGATAAGTAGGTACTACAGGTTTCAATGATTTTAGATTTTGTTCAAAAAGGACATCAATTAAATACACTATGCCACAGAATATATATTAGTACCTTACTGTGCCATACATTTGTGTTTCTTTTTTCTATCTTTCCAACATCTGTTAGTTTTAATATCCACAACACAAAAGCTAAGTAGGCACTTACCAATATTAAGTTTCCTGATACTTATCATTTGTTTCCATAGACACAAACGGCTACTCCGGCGGCTACACCGAGAAGGCGACGGACGACGATGACAGTGGCAGCGGCGGGCGGGCGTGGCGGCGGGCGCTGGCGCGGCGCGCGCGCGCAGCTTGCTCCACCAAGATGCTGATGCGCCGGGTGCCCATCCTCTCCTGGCTGCCGCAGTACAACATCCGCAGCGGGCTCGCCGACATCATCGCAGGTAAGCTCATACTTTGTCAGAACAGTGGGCCTAGACTTTCTATTACCGATATCGCCAGTAGAATAGAAAGAAAATGTATGGGATTGACATTAGCGATCACGTGACATTTCGATCGCTAATGTCAATTGTCAATCCCACACATTTTCTTTCTATTCTACTGGCGATACCGATAATAGAGAACCACTTGTTTACAGGGGCAGGAAATCATGGGCGGTCGAGAGAAGAGAAATTTTTTTTTCCGTGTTCTGTGGTCAAGAGGTTATAGCGTACGCCGCAATTTCACCTCTCCCACCTGCATGCCTCTAAATTGTGTATTGTCCTTCGTCTCGCGCGATGTTCAGAGTCTTCCAAGACTCCAAAGAATTTGAATCGGCTGTACCAATGGTTGGTTATCCACCACAAACAACTTAGGTGGGGTTTGGAATGATTCTCCCTCAACGCTCGCAATGGACCGCGATGTGTTGAACCTGTTTACATTAACAGTGTATTTAATACATAATTGTCATGAATCACCTAAAATTCTAAATGAACTAACCACCTTTTCAAACCTTTACTGACGAAAAGAGACAGAGGCCGTGTTAGTGTGGTTATATCCATATACGTATGTACGGAAATTTACAGACAGCATTCAACGCGTACTTAGCAATGTGATACTGAAATAGGATCGCACTTATAGCAATTTGCGTACAAGAAACCGAGGACCTGACATGACTAACTACGCTACACGTGTGCTGAGCTGAATATGTGTCCTACCTATATCAACTAAGCTAAGTGTATCGGAAAGCGAAGTCAAGTAGTATATTCCATGTTAAGTTATTCTTGGTTACTTAGTACCAAGAACCCAGTAGTGTGGTCCAGACATACTAATCTCTCAGACTACAAAAGTAACTTCGTTGGAGTAGAGTCAGTCCTTGCTGCATTGCAACTGCGTTCCGCTCGGCTGCAGTCCAATCTGCACAATATGCACATGCGGTGTGACGCGTGCCTTTTCATTACCTACCTACTTCAGTGGAAAACACCGACGCATTCAAAGCATTTTTAATCACTCCGCTTAGATGATCAACGTAATTACACTTTTTATTGGTTGATTTCGTTTCATTTGAAGCGAAGTCATCTGGCATCAAACCGAGTCCTTGAATTTTCAGCTGCGCGACACATTATGCGGTAATTATATTTTTATGATTAAGATAACAAGTATGAAATTAGCTCGTGGAGGTTCTTTTAATTTTGATAATTGACAAAGAGCATTGGATAAGGTTCATTGACCTCTGTATTTTCTTTAATTTCTATAACTCATGCTGTGATTCGATCAAGCTGGAAAGGCTGCAATGCACTTTAAACTCTGTGCCCTCGTGATAAGGCACAAACATCGTCTGCGCAGGCGCCGCTACTGGGGCGTGAAATGGCGCGCTTGGCGACGCAATGTTGGCGACGCATTGTTGGGACACGGCAGTCGGCGGTGGCATTGCAAATCTCGCTGAAATAGGTGGAATCATGAGTAAATGCACTCTACAGACGTCTCGCATCTGATCACACATTGATATCTACCTTGCATGAATAAGAGGCAAAAAGATTTATGCATTCACTGCTATTTGAGCAGAACATGACTACTCTGAAACTATGATTTTAATTTTCTGACAGATATATTAAGTACACCTCTAAATTTTAATTAGTGCAAAGATTTTAGGGGACGATAGTGTCCATGAATACGATAATTTTTTACTATGGAACCAACCACGGAATCTCGAAAAAATAAACAGCTGTTCCATATATTTCAGTCGAGTCGATGTTGTACTTGGAACAGCCGATTTTTTTTCTCATAGATTGATAATTTTTGATTACAAACTTTTTACAAAACATACAATACCTGTGTGTTCATTAGCAATGCAATTAAACATAATTTTTTTAATAAATAATTTCCGGAACGTCAACTATAAAAAGTTCTTGATAAAGTATGAGTTTATTGCAGTGGAAAGAGTAACAACAATCAGTTTCTCATTATTAATTTATTAAATTTTAATACGTAAAACGGTTCGTTTTTATGCTGTATTACATCAGCGGGCTCAGCGGGTTCGAGACATCATGCGCAAAAGCTAAATGTCATCGCGTGATGTTAAGCGTACCTAGCTTAATATAACCTTCTTCAGAATTAAGGAAAATGCAAATAGAAGTAACTAGTTAGTTTTTAAACCTAAAGTAGGTTTCATAGATTCAGGCTTCTTCTTCGTGTCGATGATTTCACAATATTATATTTGTTTGGCCCAGTATGTGGCAGCCCGGACTGCCTCATCGGTTGCCGTCACAGAACACGGAAAGATTTTTCTTACTTTCCATGTTCTGTGGTTGCCGTCATCAGGTCGCTTGCACTGCAGGTGGAGGGGCATAGGGGACACTCCAACACGTGGAACATCGTTTGCAATGGCTCCCCACATTCGCACTCCGAGCTATCCACATATCGGCAGTTAGAGATAAGATAGCCAGTTCCTCAGTGATTCCGGGAGTAGTGCGCTTCCACCTTCAGCCTTATCACCCCTTCTACCCCGTTGTAGATAACAAAAAAATCGTACTTTACGAAAAATGACACTGCCCCCCAGATGACTTGATAATTTTTTGCATTCACAGTGCAATTTTTACTATTGAAAAATTAAAAATGAAGTATTTTAGAAAAGTCGACCCGTCTCACAACCAGCTCCGATGGGGCTCGAACCCACGACCTTTCGCTATCCGGGCGACTGCTCTTAGTGCTGAAGAATAGCTTTTCACTATTTTTTATGACTTCGCTTCCTCGTGCGGCCGTAGGAAGTGCATTTTCTTTGTTCGGAACCTTAAAGAAACGTAAGAAGAACAAGTAGTGCGTTAGATGGTAACAAAGTTGAACAGTGTTTGTGTTTGTTTGTTTTAATAGATAGTAGTTAAAAGGAATTCCTTAACTAGGTAATTTAGCCTTCTTACAACATATAATGTGAAATGAATCGTGTCAAAGAAAAAAAATTAGTTTTTATTTTTGTGACGGCAAGTAAGAAAATAAAAATAAACAAAGTATCTGAAATCTGAAATAATAAATATAAATGAATATAATATACCTACAACTGAATATTTTTTTTTCAATTCAATTCTAATTGTAATAATTCGCGGTAGTTAAAAGGACTTTAAAAAGAATTGTATTAAATTCATTTTATTATATGAATGTAACAAAGCGAAACCTACAATAGGAAATAGTTAAGTTTGAAATAAAAATATAATACGTTAACAGTTCAGGAAATCTATATAAAAGACTTCAACGAGCACACGTAGGCAACGAACGATACTTCCTGAAGCTAGAGAATAGATTTAACGGCTTTCAAATACTATAGCCGATTTCCTTTCGATAATATGTCTTTTTAAAAATCATATTATGTCCAATTGTATACTTTTTTAAGATAACAAAAGCATTTTTCCCACGTTTCGATTTATGTTAAAATAAATAAATCGAGTGAATTTGGTATTCTTGAATGTTTGAGAACGAAAAAAAAATATTTGCCTTTGACTTCTGACATTTAAAGCAACTGGACGATGTTTGAGCCATTCCTAAAGGAGATCAGTCACGCTTCATATACATGTTTGGACCAAAACAGTAAAAGTGTCGGCCAACAAATACAAATTACACATTACTATTGTAAACAGTGTAACGATCATTATTTGTTATGACGTCAACAGTGTACGATTAGTGGCCAAGCAGTTATTCAAGTTTAAAAATGTCATTTTCAAATTTGAATAAAGCTTGACCAAAGTGAGGCCAACGAGAATAAATTGCATATTATTATTGTAAACAGTGTACAGTGCCACAAGCTTTTCTGTTCCGGTGACAGCCGTGACAGAGGAGCCACTTGCAATACGAAATTAGCTGTCAAAATGGACTGTCGGTCGTATGAAAACTGTTTTAGTTCCAAATATAATCACCGTAACAGAAAAGCTTGTCGCACTATATTCGGTCGTAAGTATGCTTCTTACTGACCATTACTTATTTATGTTAGTCTGTAAGGTATTTATCAAGTACTAGCATCCGCCCGCGGTTTCACCCGCGTGGTTGCCGTTCCCGTGGGAATATCGAGATAAAAAGTATCCTATGTTATAATCCAGGCTATCTGCTATCTGTGAGCTGAATTTCAACCAAATCCGTTTAGTAGTTTTTGCGTGAAAGAGTAACAAACATACTTACAGTAGGAAGTTAGGATATTTTTTTAAACCACAACGTTGTAGCACGTCTTGGGCCACACAGCGGCGCGTCTTGCGTCCGCGTTGAGTGGGAACAAATATATTGAGACGGACGGGAGGGGCCACACTGGCGCGTCCGGCGGTCGCCGCGACCGGCGGAGGGAATAGTACGTGTTCGCGCGTCCTGCGGATCCGCAGGTCGCCTCCGCGCCCCGCGGTCGCTCCAGTGTGGCCCACGACTTAGGGCGTTTGTGCACTACACTGAATTTTACCGATCCGGAAAAAAACGGATGCTTGTATTTTAATAATTAATGATTATAAATAATAGTATTTATTTATTTCGTGTAGTTTAGGGTTCGAAACATTGAAACTACACGAAATAAATAAATTCTTACTATTATAAACTAGCTTTCCGCCCGCGGCTTCGCCCGCGTGGACTACACGACGTTATCCCGCTGGAATGTGATATTTTTCCGGGATAAAAAGTAGCCTATGTTCCTCTCCAGGCTACAAAATATCTGTGTTCCAAATTTCAGCCAAATCCGTTCAGTCGTTTTGGCGTGATTGAGTAACAAACATCCAAACATCTAAACATCCAAACATCCAAACATCCAAACTTTCACATTTATAATATTAGTAGGATGATTAAATTATTAAAATACAAGCATCCGTTTTTTTCCGGATCGGTAAAATTCAGTGTAGTGCACAAACGCCCTTAGCCTTCATCACACCTGATGTTAAGTGATGATAAAGCTGAAGGTGGAAGCGCACTACTGCCAGAATCCTCAATCACTGAGGAACTGGCTATCTTATCTCTAACTGCCGGAACACAATAATGCTGAAAACATCATTGTTATGGCGGCAGACTTAGATAAGATGGTGGTAGCTAGCCAGGCGGACTAAGAACAAGTCCTACCACCAACCAAACCGAATACAATATGTACCCCCACTGGGAATCGAACCCGGGACCTCTTGGTCAGAAATCGGTGGTGTGAACCACTAGACCACAGAATGCCTGAAATAAACGAATAAATAAATAAAATAAAAATGACATTGTCCCCAGGCATCACCGTAGGCCTGACGGTGATACCTCAAGCCATCGCGTACGCGGGTGTGGCGGGCCTGCCGCCGCAGTACGGGCTGTACTCCTCGTTCATGGCCTGCTTCGTGTACACGGTGTTCGGCTCCGTGAAGGACTCGGCCATCGGGCCCACGGCCATCGCCGCCATCTTGACGAGGGAGAACCTGCACGGGCTGGGACCAGAGTTCGCGGTGCTGCTCGCTTTCTTGTCTGGGTGTGTGGAGCTGGTCATGGGCATATTGCAGCTGGGTGAGTTACCTTTCTTTTTATTTTTTGATTTTTAGAGGTTTTTTTATAGTTAATTTTTTTTTCTACTGTGTTTATGGTTGATATGTCGCAGCCAAATAGTTAAATCCGTCATTTGATTAAACGCCTTGGCCGATATTTTTTTGTCCGTTAGCTTTCCATACGGTTTATCACAACACCTAACCTTACATAAACGAATTAAAACCAAATTTTTCTGAGTAAAGAAGAATATAGTTAAACCCAATTTTTCTAATTGTTGCCGCCATACTTAACTATCCGGCGGATTCAACTATCCGCCTGCGACATATATACTAGGAACCAGGTAGGTACTTTAAAATCCATCTTCTTTCTATCTGAGAAGGAGACGCCAACGTGTGCGACTCATTCTCCCCTAGCCGCAAGGGGGGGCGCAGTGAGGTCCTCTGTCCCCCAAAGGGTGGAGCCTAACAGGCCACTCTCCCCGGGTCGAGTGGAGCGTGATAACGCGACCCCATAGACCCGGCGGAAAGGCGCTGGTCTTTGAGAGGAGTTTAGTTGGTAGGGGTGCATCCTCCTGTTCGCCCCACCTGGCCTGCCCGCCAAGAGCGGGTAGCCACGTGGGGAGCTGGGGAGGACGCTTCCTCCTTCTGTCCGGCCCCCTCTCGAGCTTTCGAGCTCGTTAGGCAGGGGTTAGAACCGCCCAGCCCTGACGCGAAGCCTATCAGGCTTGGTGGGAGGGCTGGGTGCGGCGAGGAACATGCCCTGGGTGTGACCGAGTCCAACATGCCGTTTGGTATGCCTAAAGATCGCATTCTCCTCTTGATAAAAAAAGGTAGTGTATGGGCGAGGCAAAAGAGTTAGGTGTTAGGGGTGTGAGTTAGGCAACACTTCAGATTGTTCACAATAGGGATGATGATTAAAATAACGAAATACTTAATAAAAAAACGTGAACATATTAAAGTTGTATGCCCGAATACTCGTACGCTACTATCTTTGGGAGCGTCTCAAACATCGCCCTGTCACTTTAAAAGTCAAACGTATGAAAGAGATGCCATGATGTTTGAGACGCTCCCAAAGATGATATGCGTTCGAGAATTCGGCCGTTAGAGTCGCTAGTAGACATTTTGGTTTTTTAAAATTCCGTTTTATTAGTTTATTGACCCTTCAAAGTTGGTCCCATTATAAAGTATAAGTATAAAATTTATTGAAATAAAATCCGTAAAATATATAGCTTTACACAAAATCTTTAATTATAACACTTTTCTTGAAAACGTAAAGAATTGTCATTAGGTGCACTTCATGCATAAAAATGTATTATAAAGACAATCATCAAAGTTGCAAAAAAGGAAGCCGTAGGCTGCCACTCGCGTCAGAGGGGCGCAGGCCTTCAGGGCAACCCGCAAACCCTAAACAAAGGGCCAGCCTGCGCCGGCGCAGCTAATCGGCCGTTGCCGCCGCGTCATTGTCGCGCCACACGCAACCTCTCTGAAACGTACCTGCTATGTCAATATTGCAGCGTGCAGTGTGATGTCATGCTTGTTGACGCACGTCGATCATTTTCTTTCATTTCTATTAAGCACAGTGCTGCACGCAAATAAGCAATTTGTAAGAAAGTGACGCTTGTTTTGCTTTTAATACCTTTTCAATAGTTTTGTGGTTAAATTTAAATAAGAAACTCATTATCATAAGCAGAAAGCATAGAAACCATATCGCATTTAAAAAAAGGGAATTAAAATTTTCTTATTTGAAACAATGATGACTTTATAGTTATATGTATATAACTCTCGATAGTATTACGACATTACGATTACATAGATACGAGTACCTATTACTAACGTCGTTTCTGGGTGCATTTTCCCCTCGATCTTTTCTTTTAGTTTGCATCATTCCTCAGCTTAGTCAATTCATCAGAATGTTTTAATATTTACATTTTATGAATGATTATAAGATTACATAGTTTTCTTGAGCGTGGTACTTAACGTGTTTTTTTTAAGCCACTTGTTATGAAAACGAATTAATTACATAGAGTGGTAGTCTATTGTATTGTATTCTTGCCGACTCATTACTTAAATATTCAGATATTTGCTAATTGTAAATTATGTAAACGTTTTAATGAGGAACCCCTTTAGTCTGTGACTTAGGCGTAAGGTCGCACATAGCGATTTTGAATGGCAAGATTTTAAAATCGCGAACTTGTATTGTATGTATAAGTAAATAAAAAAACAAAACTTACATATAGGTATGTACCTAATGTAACGCAGCGAAAGTAATCAGTAGTAGATTAAACTTTTTTTTGTATGTCAAGCCAATACTTTTTTGAATTACGTTTGAAAGCCGCACACACAGAACACATAAAGATTTTTGAGCCGCACATTACACCTAAAATTGTGTATGGATTTTATTGTTTGACTGATTGTATGGATGCGAGGTATGCATATTTGAGTAAGTACTTAGGTATACCTACATTAAACAAAATAAAAATCATTTATTCACCTCCATGTGTGACATTTAATATTATTAGATACTAAAGTCTTTGCCTTTAAGGCGCTACTCGGAAAAAGTATGGACTTTTTGATTTAAAACTATAGCTGTGACTATAGGACGGTTACAGTTGTTACAAATCTGGTAATCCATACTAATATTATAAATGTGAAAGTGTGTTTGTTTGTTTATTTGTTTGTTTGTTTGTTTGTTTGTTTGTTTGTTTGTTTGTCCTTCTTTCACGTCAAAACGGAACAACGGATCGACGTGATATTTGGTATGGGGATAGTTCGGGAGCTGGAGCGTGACATAGGCTACTTATTATTCCGGAAAATTGTGTAAAAGTTGTAATTTTCTATGAAAAATCGTTTAACTGTCGTACCTTCGATACAAAACTGTCATTTCTTCCATTGCCGTTTTCAAAGAGTATGTAATCACTGACGTCTGCGCGGTCAAAATCGAATACTATATAATCTTTTCCATAAGCTTAGAATAAAAAAAAAGTACTGTTACTAGCGCCAAAAATACCCCAGTCGCGCATGCGCGCAGTGTTATCTGACAGTCACTCTACTTCACAGAGTAATTTTTTACATGTAGGAAATAGAGACCAAGCTTGGGCCCCTTTATTGGTAGTGTGTAACTAGCGCTATCTATTGTCTGGTGTAGACAACTTTTGGTGTATAAACACACACACAAGATGTTGGTGACCGGGTACACTATTATATGGCAAAACAACGTTTGCCGGGTCAGCTAGTAAGATATATATTTCTTCATACCTTTATCTAGATTCGTATAGTTTCAAAAACACGATTTTATGGTTTTGCCTCGACACTTTTTCTTTTCCAAAAAGACCTCTAAAAATACGAAAATTCAAGATTATTCTTAAGTTTATTACAATTTATAGATTTAATTTTATGTTATTGTTTTTCAATGGGGTTACTTACACTATTAGAAAATGGTACACCAATAATATTTAGGATCGTATAGAAGCATTTTTTTTAATCGCTGTAGTTTTTGAATACGAAGTGATTTTGTGTTTTTTTTGTCTAATCTGCAAAATCGGTCTCGCTCCCGCGCGCGTCGTTTTCTCATTGCTATCTCGCTTCAGCATATTTTTTCCAAGTATCGCCTTAAGGCTGCTGTACAGGGGTAGAGTAAACGGTAGAGTAGAGGCCTTATTCCTTGGAGATAACCACGGCCAGATAACTGGTTATCTGTAGTGGTAGAGTACTAACGATCTTACTAACTACCTGTACTAATGTAGACATCATTGGTAGAGTAGAGTAAGTACTGAAATTTAGTAGAGTCAGGCCTATTTCACTCCCCGTGTCGGCTCGAAACCGCGGCGGCAACGCCGGCGTTGTAAATCCATAGAAATTAGGTCCGCAAAAGAGCTAGAATATATGCGATAGAAAGAGATGCAACGACAACGAGTGGCCGTACGTAATTTGCCTGCGCCGTACAAGCTGAATTCTACTTTATTGCGTTATAGTTAGAGTTGCTATTTATTTAAATGACTTAGCGGATTGAGCTATCTGTTACTTAGTAACTATTTAGTAATCTGTGGTACAGTAGAGTAGCTAGCACCGCGGGCAAGCTACTCTACCGCTCTACTCTACCGTTTACTGTACCCGTGTATAGGACAGTATATTAGCCTTTACTGCATAAACCTTAATCAGTTCGCTACCTACAAAGACATATTTCTAGGTCTCTTACTTATTTACTTAGTTGCCTTAAGAAAAACCTCTGGTTCAAAATATTAATCCCCCTTCTCCATTCCAGGTTTCCTGATAGACTTCATCAGCGGGCCGGTCTCGGTGGGGTTCACGTCAGCGGCTGCCATCATCATCGCCACGACCCAGGTCAAGGACATCCTGGGGCTGAGCTTCCCCGGCGGCAAGTTCCTACAGGCAGGTGCTTCCTACCACTGCTCTTTGTAGCTTTTAGGTCACTGACCTCTATTATTTACACACAGGACTGGCGGACGTAAATTTTTTTGTGCCTATTTGAGTATCGCCATTTTGCCAAGCCAAGCTGTAGGCAGATACGAGTGTCCATGTAACTAAAATTAGTGATGTTCTAGAACATCATTTATTAGAACTAATTTTGACATAATCATTACCACAGTCGACATAATCGACTGTGGTAATGATTATGTCAAAATTAGTTCTCGGGACACTCGTAGTGGCGCTTCAAATTTGCCACACAAAATTAGCTGTCATTTGTATGGAGACAGCCTGTGTAATAATAGAGGTCAGTGTTTTAGGTACACCACATGGCTCTCTCGAGCTTTCGAGCTCGTTAGGGGGCGGGACAGGGCTTAGAACCGCCCAGCCCTGACGCGAAGCCTAAGTATAAGACTTGGCCGGAGGGCTGGGTGCGGCGAAGAATGCCGTGTGACCGAGTCCAACATGCCGTTTGGTATGCCTAAAGATCGCATACTACTCTTGATGAAAAAAGTACACCACATGACTAGAGACTTCCTTCACTAGACTTTCGTAGGAACAAGCTCGCACCATAAACCTGCTCAACTAGGTACAACGGTAAAAATAAATGTGACACACAAAAAAAAAAGAAAATTAACATAATGTACCTTTTTATTTATACTATAAAAACAACCGGTTTTCGAGACCGTCTTCTTTAGCTATGCTATAGTTATCCTCAAACACCTAGATTTAAGGGTCATCTTTTGTAAACAGTATTGTAAGTAATGTAGTAAGTAGTATGTCGATGTTATGTTAAGTATTTAAAAAACTATACTTACTTAAAGTTACTATTTTAGGCACAGACTACGTAATTTTTTACCAGTTCAGTTACCAAACAATTTGCTACTTTTTGCTTGAAACACACACGTGCTAAATATGATAGCGGCTCGATCTGCGCAGCAATTATTTTGAAGTTCCAATTATGTCAGTGCACTTTTTGCAGCACAATCGTAATGCGCGTTGCAAAAACCGACACACTTTCTATCGTCCTTCGGTCGGCGCGGCTCTGATTGAGTTTTTTGTAACTTCTCATTACCCCGTGCGATATCTGCTCTGGCTACTAGGAAGTACCTAGTACCTACTGATATTCGTGTCGTGTCGTGTCTATTGTGGTTTACGAATTTGGCTCTTTCGTTTGAAAATGAAGTAACTATTTAGAAAAAATCTACCCGTCTCACAACCAGCTCCGACCGATGGGACTCGAACCTACGACCTTTCGCTATTCGGCTACTGCTCTATCTAACCACTGAGCTACGGAGTCGTTACGAGAAGCGTCGAATTCATCCAATACTTCTTACGCGCTGTATAGCCAGTGTTAAGGCGCTACTCGGAAAAATATGGACTTTTTGATTTAAAACTATAGGACTGTTACAGTTGTTAAAAATCTGGTAATAAGATATATATTTCTTCATACCTTTATCTAGAATCGTATAGTTTCAAAAACACGATTTTATGATTTTGCCTCGACACTTTTTATTTTCGAAAAGACCTCTAAAAAATATGAAAAGTGAAGATTATTCTTAAATGGGGTTACTTACACTATTGGAAATTGGTTTAATTAGTGGACATAAATAATATTGAGGATCGTATAGAAGCATTTTTTTTAAATCGCTGTAGTTTTTTAATACGAAGTGATTTTGTGTTTTTTTTTGCCTAATCTGCAAAATCGGTCTCGCTCTCGCGCGCGTCGTTTTCTCATTGCTATCTCGCGTCAGCACATTTTTTCCGAGTATCGCCTTAATTTCATCAATGTGAAGAAGATGCGAAGATATTACTTCCCTCACACACTAAAGAAATACCTTTCTAGATATTTGACAATCGTTCTATATGACATTATTGCTATTGCAAGACTCTTCAACACCCGGGCGGCCGAATGGGGCCAAACTGAAATGCTACCTTATTTCTTATAGAAATTTCGGTCGGCCCTTTTCGGCCGCTCCGGCGTCCTTGGGTATTTTTTATTATTGAAAAATTTAAAATTAAGTAATTAGGTAGGTATTTAGAAAAAATCGACACGTCTCACAACTTTTCTAAATACCTACTTACTTCATTTTAAGTTTTTCAATAAGTAGGTAAGTAAGTACCTAATAAAAATTGCATTATGAATGCAAAAAAGTAAAAATTTAAAGCTTTCGTTTATGTTTAGTTTTGGGTACCTATGTATGTTATATATTTTTACAAATATTTAAATGTTGATTGCATGTTTTTCATAGCTCAAACTGTTGGTGATGAGCTGTTTGCCTATTTACCTAAAACAAGCCTTATTCTCGAGATTTTATATTATTTTTATGCATTCACAATGCAATTTTGTAAGTATAGGAAAAATGTGATAGTAAAAAACCACGAGCCCTATAAGTAGCTTGAAATCCCGCCTGAAAGCTACTTATAGGGCTCGTGGTTTTTTACTATCACATTTTTCCTATAAAGCCTTATTCTCCTTTTGAATCGTTGGTTCATCAGTAAAGAATAATGAATTACCAATAAATTAACGATGGTGATGACCTATGAATCGAATGTTGATGTTCGATATTCTACAACAATAACACTCATCGCAGCACTTGTTTCGTCAGGTGTGGACGGGCCTTTATGAGCACATCGGCGAGACTCGACTCTGGGACGCCGTGCTGGGCGTCACCTGCATCGTGGTGCTGCTACTACTCAGGGTGAGCCTTAATTTTATCTTTGAGATTCACTGATTTTATTTGGCAGTTATCACACTGCACCGGAAACCGCTCCGGTGCAGTGTGCAATAAAAATTCTTAATAATTTATTTATTACCTACCTACTTTAGGAACGCAAGTTTTTGCTTATCACTTAAATTAAAAATCTTGTTCATTACTATTATTAACATTCTATTGTGCTTTTAATTTTAATCAAGTTTGACCTTCATCTTAAAATAGAAGTAACTAGGTAGATAAAATAGTAGATTTTTTGTTTTTAAAGTTGCCATTACATTACATTAAATGTGTAGCTACATTACTTATTTATCTAATTGTCAGCAGAGATACTTTGCGTTTTCATTTTGTAGAGAATTATTGTTTTACAGCAGCCTTCAGAAGCATAATTCCTGGAACGTTTAAGTAGATTGTATCTAAACATCTAAACTGTAAACAATTGCACTATACACATCCGTTGTAGGGTACCTTATAATTGACTATGATTGCACTGTGTGCATTCAGGAAATGCAAACATAAACCATTATTTTCTACTCTGCATTTGAAAGATCGTATCTGAAACTTAAATGATAACATGGTAGGTGAGAACTGGTTATAATAATAGGTATTATATTAATATTTCGATGGTTTTATTGTTTTGCGATTCTGTAAGGATATTCCGCTGTCACTTCATAATTCACTTCGCATTCAAACTCGAACATAGGCAATTTCATAACAAATAAGTGAAAGCTAGGCGAAAAAGAACAGCGAAGTCATAATTGAGAGTTGGTGATTGAATTTTAGAGAATCTACCTACTCCAGGCGTTGGAATCACCCATAGAATAGGTCAAAACTTAGTGGCCGGTAGCCCCGATACCCATTCATTGGCTATAATTAAGACCGCCATTTTGTTGGGGTGCCCCCATTGGCTAAAATTAAGGCTGTCACTTTTTTCAAGAATTTCAAGATGACGTTTATTTAGTTTTTACTCATTTCGGTTTTCTAGTATTCTTTAGATGTTTTTCCACTTTTTCTCAGATATTTCTTTACAGAAATATGGATACAATTTTCGAAGATGCCTTCGGTACACGTAAGTAAATCTATTTACGTAGTTTTATATAAAAATTATTTATTACATTAACCTAAATTTGAGTTTTGTTGTTTTAGGTAATTCCAAGAGGCAACTTTGTGTTTCTTAAAACTAACCAAAACAAAAGAAAATACAGTTCACAACTTAACCGGAGTAAAGAAGATTCGGTTTCTCAGAAAGTTATGATCAAAGGCTAAAGAGTCGCAATAGTTTTTACAAGTGCGTCATGCCTGGCACCACGGAGGCCTCTTTAACCAAAGTTAAACTGTGGGAAAACTCTGCTACCCTTCCACACCCATATGTGCTCATCCAGGAGAAGCTCACTCCTGGCCTTAGACTTCCTAGATAATTATGGAGATCTTTAAATAGACTCCGTACCCAAGTTGGTCGAAGTAAAGACAACCTGTCCAGGTGGGGCTTCACCAGTGACACGGATCTCGCGTGCAGGTGTGGTTACACTCCACAGACCATGGCCCACCTCATTGATTGCTCTGCATGCCCGGACACCTGCATGCGTGAGGACCTCATGTTGGCTGCAGATAACGCGGTGAGAGTGGCACAGTTTTGGGCCAACAACATATGATTTTGTACTTGTCATTGACATGTTGAAGAAGAAGTTATGAATGAAAGGTAGGTAATGTTTGTTTATTTTTTTATATGAATGTAAGTAGGTATGTTTAATTAATTATTGATTAGTTTTGTTAAAAAACCTTTCTAATACCTTATTTCAATATACATTTAGAAGTGATATCATATGGTAATATCATATGATAAAGCACAGTAGATTACTTGGGATTAAATTTAAATAATCAGTTGTCACATTTAACAAGTTTCAATTTAGTGAAGTTGTTAATACCAAGTCAAGAGAAAATAATAGTGTATGTAATTCAATAACTTTGTCAAAACATTTAAAATGCCTTATCATCAAATTCATATTTCTGATTCTGACAAACAGAACAGAATTATAACAAGTGTACCGGTGGGATAATATATGATTGTTGTCGGTACGAATGATGGTTTATTGTGATTGTCTTATGACTGTTACTGCTACCTACTATCTTAGATCTTACTTAATTATATATACTACCTCTCATCAGTCTATGTACAAAGCTTATCTACTTAATAACAGTTATTAACTATAAACATTGATTATCTATAACTTGTGCATAGCGGCACAACAAACAAAATGTGCTTTATACACACTACTCTTTCTTGATTTACAAACTTTTCAGTTCAACTATCACTTATTTGTTTATAAAATGTTATGGCAGATTATAGTAACAATATGTAGAATCTATACTAACCAAATCTAATCTTTTCAGATAACTTGAGTCTCAACGAGGTTCGTGAGTGCTGCGAAGATGCCCGTGTCTGCCTATTCTTGCGGTAATAAGTTATCAAATCAGAATTATGGTGCAAATTACTGCTGTTAGTTGCTATATTGATTACTTACTGAATTAAATGTTTAACTATTAGAATTAGGTTATTGCGTCTTGTATTGAAAGTGATATTAACAGTAAATAATGAAATGGCAGATACTAAATAAAACTACTAGGAAAAATAGCATTAGCATTTGTGCGTAATAAATATTTGCAAGCAGTTTAATTTTTCTTGTGGCTGATAAAGTATTTATATTTCTTAGTTAATTTAGTAAGTAATTTCATTACTCTCATTCTTTGTCTTGTATAAATCTCAACTTGTACTTATGTACTTTGTATTTAATAAAATTGTAATTTCAAGTAATAAATGACTTCTTTCATCAAATGTGTTTTTTATTTGAGCAGAATTTAAAATAATATATTACTAGGGTTGTACCAAACGTCGATGATTTGCACAACTATCGATAACGAATCAAGGGTGTCGATAGTACTGGCAGCACTATGTTGTCAAACTCTAATCGGGGTCCGTCATTCACTAACAAACGGCCGCTATAAGGCTTGATTCCTATCTGTACTAGTCTATATAATTTGTGACCTACTCGGGGAGTTGTAATAAGTTTGTGTGTTTAAGTTTGTACATACCTACATAGGTACATAATTACACACACGCCTGTTTCCCATGGGAGTAGGCAAAGACTATGGATCGCCACCTGCTACGATTCTTCCATCTTTTCATTGTAATATTATATAATTTAGTCCAATTTTTATCTTTCTTTCGTGTACGAAAAATTAGGTAGAAAGTGGCCAATCACAAAACGCCATCTACAAAAAGCTTTCTCTGTTTCTTCCCATTAGAGAGAGAAAGAGAGAGAGAGAGAGAGAGAGAGAGATTTTTTTGTTTACACAAAATACCACACAATAAGGATAATAAAAAGACAACTTAAAACTAAAAAGAGAAAATAAGTATGGACTTTAGGTCAATAAGGTCCATGTCTCAGCATGAGTTGCTATGACACTATACTAAACAAACGCATTATTTGCAGAAAGTAAAGGACATAAACGTGAGCTGGGGCGGCGGGGGCGGCGGGGAGCGCGCGGCCCGCGTGCGCGGCGTGGTGTCCCAGGGGCTGTGGTTCCTGGCGACCACGCGCAACATCCTCGTGGTGCTAGTGTGCGCCGCGCTAGCCTACTACTTCGACACGCAGGGAAAGGCGCCCTTCGTGCTCACCGGTGAGTGCTCCAAGACATAAACGTGAGCTGGGGGCGGCGGGGAGCGCGCGGCCCGCGTGCGCGGCGTGGTGTCCCAGGGGCTGTGGTTCCTGGCGACCACGCGCAACATCCTCGTGGTGCTAGTGTGCGCCGCGCTAGCCTACTACTTCGACACGCAGGGGAAGGCGCCCTTCGTGCTCACCGGTGAGTGCTCCAAGACATAAACGTGAGCTGGGGCGGGGGAGGCGGCGGGGAGCGCGCGGCCCGCGTGCGCGGCGTGGTGTCCCAGGGGCTGTGGTTCCTGGCGACCACGCGCAACATCCTCGTGGTGCTAGTGTGCGCCGCGCTAGCCTACTACTTCGACACGCAGGGAAAGGCGCCCTTCGTGCTCACCGGTGAGTGCTCCAAGACATAAACGTGAGCTGGGGGCGGCGGGGAGCGCGCGGCCCGCGTGCGCGGCGTGGTGTCCCAGGGGCTGTGGTTCCTGGCGACCACGCGCAACATCCTCGTGGTGCTAGTGTGCGCCGCGCTAGCCTACTACTTCGACACGCAGGGAAAGGCGCCCTTCGTGCTCACCGGTGAGTGCTCCAAGACATAAACGTGAGCTGGGGGCGGCGGGGAGCGCGCGGCCCGCGTGCGCGGCGTGGTGTCCCAGGGGCTGTGGTTCCTGGCGACCACGCGCAACATCCTCGTGGTGCTAGTGTGCGCCGCGCTAGCCTACTACTTCGACACGCAGGGAAAGGCGCCCTTCGTGCTCACCGGTGAGTGCTCCAAGACATAAACGTGAGCTGGGGGCGGCGGGGAGCGCGCGGCCCGCGTGCGCGGCGTGGTGTCCCAGGGGCTGTGGTTCCTGGCGACCACGCGCAACATCCTCGTGGTGCTAGTGTGCGCCGCGCTAGCCTACTACTTCGACACGCAGGGGAAGGCGCCCTTCGTGCTCACCGGTGAGTGCTCCAAGACATAAACGTGAGCTGGGGCGGGGGAGGCGGCGGGGAGCGCGCGGCCCGCGTGCGCGGCGTGGTGTCCCAGGGGCTGTGGTTCCTGGCGACCACGCGCAACATCCTCGTGGTGCTAGTGTGCGCCGCGCTAGCCTACTACTTCGACACGCAGGGGAAGGCGCCCTTCGTGCTTTCCAGCGAGTGCTTCAAGTCTATGGCCGTTTGTGCACTACCACTGAATTTTACCGATCCGGAAAAAAACGGATGCTTGTATTTAATTAATTACTAATATAAATGATTAATTATTAAAATACAAGCATCCGTTTTTTTCCGGATCGGTAAAATTCAGTGGTAGTGCACAAACGCCCTATGGGTTACACCTTTACTGATAAATCTAAGAGAAGTAAAAGTCCTTGATAGTTATAAAAATGTTATATTGATAAAAAGATAAAATAAACTGGTTAAATCTAAAATGATATGTAAATGAGTTACGCGCGGCGTGATTGATTACCAATGACGAACTAACTGTCTTATTGACCTAAATTAATGCACGTGGCGTAAAAGTGCTGAAATAACAAATGTACGTGCGTTGGCCCGTACACCAAGCATTTATAATTACACCCACCAATATCACATCAAACGGTTCCTGCTATCTGCCACCCTAGACAAGTGGCTTTCTATGATCGATATCGCCAGTAGAATAGAAAGAAAATGTATGGTATGGGATTGATATTAGCAGTCACGTGACATTTCAATCGCTATTGTCAATCTCATACATTTTCTTTCTATTCTACTGGCTAATATCGTTAATAGAAAGCCACTTGTCTAGACCCATTTGGAAATAAATTTGGCGCCCAACGTGGGGCTAAGATTTACAACTTTGGAAAGGTTGATAGGTGTAGACACCATTCCTCTCTACCGTCCGTTTTCTTGCTTCCAATGACTACTTATTAGTTTTTAGTTCGGTTCGGTTTTTAGAAACGGTTTTTGCCTACGCTTCGTACTATAAAAAAAATAAAAAAAATTAAAAATATGTTTATTACAGTTCCTCAATCAATATTATACAAAATTTATTGGACACTCCTTTTGAGTGTTTTAAAACACTTGTATCAGGAGTTTCCGCTCTTCCTGTAACTTATTACAAACAAGCGATTGAGTTTATAATTCTAAAGGGTACCTACTACTAAAAGCTATAATTAGGTTACTAAAACTAATAATATGCATGTTCGTGTGTGTGTGTGTGTGTGTGTGTGAATGCGTGTCTGAAGCAAGTGTTTAATTCATATCTTTTGTTTACATGTAATTTATCTAGATAAGTATATATATATATATGTGTATATATAATTAAAAGTGTATATTATTTGTTTCTTATTTATTTATAATATATTAAATTTAAATGTTAACTCATTTTAATTATAAACTAATTACGATACAATTTCCAAAAGGGATTCAGTTTCTTTATAGGTTAATTGTTTTAGCCAGTCCTGGACCATATTTTTACAATCGTAAAACGTCAGTGGGTAGATCTTTAGTTTTTCATTGATAATATTGTATAACCGAGCTGATTGTCTAACATACTGTCGACTAGCAAAAACTGTGTGTGTGGGTATCAATGATATAACATTTTTTCTCCTTTTTTTATTTAATGTGGGGTCAAATCCGATCGACTTGTGAACCTTTAATATTGCATTTAATATATATAGTTTTCGGACTGAAAGTAACTCTGCAAATTGGTATAACTCTTCAGTCGAGAAACGGCGAGGTTTGAAGTACATTATTTTTAATAACAGTCTTTGAGCCCTTTCCAATTCCAAGATCTTCATTTTTACAGATCCACCCCAAACTGGTATACAATACTTTAATATTGACTGTGTTAATGCAATATATATTTTATTAAAAAGTTCTTTCGAAGTAACGTGTCGCAATGTTTTATAAATCCAAATGAATTTTCGAAGTCTGTTTATAATTAGGTCTATATGTGAATGCCACGATAGTCTCTCATCTATCATAATACCTAGATATTTGGTACTGCTAACTTTGTTTAAAGAAGGACAATTGCAATCAGATTGGGAGACACAAGTATGTATTTTCAGTGAGAGATTGTGCCGTGGTTGAGTTCTTTTGTCTATTGCGAAACATATAAAGTTAGATTTAGACACATTTAAGGTAAGGGTGTTAAGATTGAGCCATTGTGCTACTTGTCTCAGTCCCTTTTCTGCGAAACAGTGCACTTCTTCCCAGGAATTTCCAGAGAATACGATAGCAGTATCGTCGGCGTAGCAAAATAGTTGACCGTTTTCAATTGGAAGGCTACATAAGCTGTTAATATAAATTAAGAAGATGGTTGGGCCAAGGACACTTCCTTGTGGAACTCCATAGCAAACTTGTTCACTTATGCAATCACCAATCTTAACGCGTTGAGTCCTACCAGAAAGATAACTTTCAAAGAGAGCCAGCGAGTTGCCTCTGATTCCGATAGTTTCCAGCCGTTGTAAGAGGGTGGGAACAGAAACGGTGTCAAATGCCTTTTTTAAGTCGAGGAATACTGCGAGACACCTTTTACCCTGATCTACCTTAGAAACAATCAATGACGTTATCGCTGTAATAGCATGCTCAGTTGGCAAACCTTTTCGGAAGCCAAACTGGGCATTTGATAAAATATTGAATTTACTCAAATAATAAGTCAACCTAGTATTCATAAGTTTTTCCAATATTTTAGAAAATGCAAGCAACACAGAGATTGGCCTATAGTTGTTGACATCGTTTCTGTCACCCCCCTTGTAAACTGGCGTAATAATGGCTTGTTTAAGTAGACTCTGGAACGTACCAGTGATAAAACATAAATTTGCTAAGTGAGTTAAAATGGGGACAATGATATTTTGACTTTGTTTAAGGAACACAGTAGGTATATTGTCCCAGCCAGGAGCACTACTCGAATCCAAACCATTAAGAATCCCTCTTACTTCATTATCGTCGGTCGGAATGAGGAAAAATGATGTGGCTTGTGAGTTAGCTGTGTTAGTAATGGGTAAAGGTGATATTTTATTGGTAATAATACTTTCAGCTAAGGTTTTTCCTATGTTGGCAAAATAGGTATTCACATAATTTACTGAGTCAGTAGGCAAAGGCTTAACTTCGAGAAGATTTGTGTTACTAGATTTTGGTGATTTAAAATGTGTTATATTATTGATAGCTTTCCACATAACTTTAGAATTTTTAGATGATTCATTTATTTGTTTTCTTTGGTATTGCCTTTTATGTTTTTTAATTAAATTTACTACAAAAATTGCGAAATCTCTTAAAAATCTGTTTTGATATCTCGTTGTAGGGATCAGTCCTGAGTTTCTTTTGCATTTTATTCCGCAATCTTATGCAACGGAGAATACCATCTGTGATCCAGGGTTTAAGAATTCTTTTAGAGCTATGGGTGGTTATGACTTTAGTGTTATCTGCTAGAGATTTTTTAATGTTACAGATCAAATACTGAGCTAATATATTTGGGTCATGAATTTGTATTAATTCTAGAGGATTTGTCGTGGTAAAGCTCAGATAAGCTTGCTCATAATCGATCATGGTTTTGGATCTAGGAATATTGGGTTTGGTGATAAGAGTTTTAGATATGTTTAATAATACCATTGAATGGTCTGTTACGGACGTGTTAAAGACAGCTATAAACGCTTCATGTTTGATTTTATCCATTTTTAAATTGAAATGATCAAGACAGTTATTTAATCGAGTTGGTAACAGATGCCCCGGCAAAATACCGTGAGCTGATAGTATGTTGAGGTAGTTTAACCTGTTGTGATGTTCATAAGATGTTTCAGCTTCCTTAGGAATTATGTTAATATTTATATCGCCCGTGATCACTATATTTTTCTGAGTACTAAGGGCGTCTAAGTGTATATCTAGAGAGTCAATGAATTGATCTGCATTACTATTTGATGGAGAGCGATAAATTCCTAGAACGACAAAATCAGGTAATTTTATTAGAAGACAAGAAGCATGAATTAACATAATTTCTTCTACAAGTGCAATTTTTAAATTATTTTTTATGTATGCAACAACGCCATCATTTTGATTTAAATGGTGGGTTGTAGTATGCGCAGTGTAATTTGAAATAACTGGGGGATCCTTAATATTATTCAGTCTACATTCAGTTAAGATTAAAATGTCGACTTCAAATTTTAGCTCTGATAGTGTGATTTGTAAGTCGTCTATATTTTTGTAGATGCTCCTAATGTTTTGAGTCAGTATAGTTAAACTTGACGATTTTATTACAATAAATTTTGATAGATCCTGTACTGAACATTCGACTGATTCCGCTATCTCAGTATTGTCTATTTCTTTCATAATATTTATAGTGCTATTATCCATTTAAAGCTAATAAAATACTGTATTCTTCCAGAATTGGTAGGTTTGCATTCACTATAGTTAAAAGAGAACACATTTGTTTATAGCTATAACTGTTAATATATTTATGTAATGTCTGAGTATGTACATGAAATTCGTTTATGTATGAAACGCAGATAAAGATAAGAAAGTATAATAAAATTAATTGTATATAATTGTGTGTGTGAAAGTTGTAAGTTTTATTTGGTGTTGAAATTCTTTTGAGGAGTGTAGTAAACGTGTTTAATCCAATATTTTGTGTGAGTTTGTACAATACTGATATTATATTAATCTGTATTTTAGGCATAGAAATAAAAAGCAAAGCATAAGCAAAACAGCAACACTTAAAAATAAAGCGGACTATGTACGCAATAGTATAAAAGATAATCTGATAAGTAAAGCTAACACGATGAACCTTACCTAAATTATGTTTAGAATATGACTTATTAGCTGTTAAGCAGCAGAGAAAGGCAAACATAGCTAATATATATATAGATAAATGCAGCTTACATAGGTATATCTTACAGCTTAGTCATGCGGCTTGTTGCAAATGATGAATTTGGTCCTCATGTTTGATGCATATTATGGGTGAATTTTCGTCTTTTCTGATATAAACACGGCCAAAGGAAGTCCAGCAAAACTTATATTGCTTAGTTTTAATTAAGTCTCTAGCCAGGAAAAAAAGTCTGGCAGCTTTAGGTGTAAGTTGCTCTGCAACGTAAATGGGCGTGTCTTCGTTAGTCGTAAATCCTAAGTGCTTCGCACGAAGTTTTTCCTTGTGTCTTATATTGAACGACTTAGACATTTTCAAGAAGTCGGTCTTTAATATAGTGGAATTCAAATCGACAATTATGGCAGTATTTTGATTACTCTTCTTCCCTGCAATTCTATGTATGTCTCTTATATCAGATTTTGAAATATTGCAAAGTATGGTCTTTGATAGACAAGTAACATATTTAATTAAATCTTCACTTGTTTCACTAGTAATTCTCGGTACATTTTTAATTTCTATACTTGTTTTCCGGTTATTTCTCTGTGAGTCCTCAATTTTATCTTCGAGCATAGCTATATAGTCTCTATCCCTCTTACTCTGGACCTCTAACTGCTCTATTTTCTTTTTTAACTCTTCGTTTTGACTACTTAGGTCCGGTTGCTCGTACATTTAACTTTTGTTAAAATTGACAAAAGTTAAAATTTAACTGATGTCAATTTTGACATCGGTAAAAGAAAAATACATTGGTTATTTTAGGGTTAAAAGTGTTGTCTGTACTATTTTATTAACCTTCCCTTAATTACTAATGGCAAAATTTAAACCACCCCCACCCTGTCGGTTATTTTGACCGCCGTTAAAACTGTAATTTGACTGCTCGTTAAAGTAACCGCTGCTTCAACAACGCTTTTTAAATTTGACCGCCGGTTAATTTTACTTTAACCATAATTTAACCCTAACCAAGCTTCGAGCAACCGGACCTTAGAAACGATATAGAACTTTCAATATTTTGGTTTGTTTTTTGAATATCTAGAAGAGTAGGATTAATTTTTTTAATCTCTTTTTCCTGCGCCGACATCAAGGCCGTTATCGTAGATTTAATATCCTCCTTAAATGTTTCTAGATCCGAGTCATAATCATTGTCTCTTCTCCTTTTCACTCTCTGCGAGATGAAGTTAGGTGGCGTAACAGATTCGCGCAAATCGGACTCAGACTGTGATTTATCCATGATTATTTATTAGTATTGGTATAATAATAAATTCAGGAACACTTACTTATATCACTTAAAGTGCGCAACACGACACCTATAAGTTGTTAACTGTACACAAACCGCTTTCGCCCTGTCCGTGCGTCTTGACTTCGGTGGGGCAAGCGGAGTGGGATGTATGCGCGTGTGCGTGTGGTCGTATGCGCAGAGCGTTTCGTCGCGCCGCCAGCAGAACTATGGTCGTCTGTTGAGATGTTGTCCTCTTCTTGCTTTCGCACACGTTTCCGCTACTGTCTACTGTTTATGCTCGCCTGGTACTTCGCGGGAATATTCTGTGGTTATTTTCGATGATTTTAATTATTATGAATAAAGTTTTAAAAATAAATAATACAGATCACACGTCTAATCGCTTTCGCGGTCCGGGGGGAAGAGGACTATAGTTATTCAAAAATAGAAACCATGCATAAATTTATAAACCAGATTGATAAATTTTCACGATATAAATTGTTTGAGAACAGGAAACAATCACAGAGTTGTAAATTTTAGCCCCACGTTGGGCGCCAAATTTATTTCCAAAATTACCTATGTGTAAACGATAAGATTTATCAAAAGATATTGTGGCAACACCTAGACGACGACGCCCACATGGGCGCATGGCACGGAGCTTCAGCCACATAGCGACAGATGGCGCTAGCATCAATGACGACCTAAAGTGAAGAAACTACATCGTGCTCACGAAATTCATCACGCAACTTAGCGTATATACAAAATGCGACTATTATCCATTGGACAGTTGTCCCCGGGCTAACAAAAGCCTAGCCCGGAAGGAAGACACAACATCAGTCTTCCTTTAACCAGTTGCATCATCCCTACAATATTTATATTCCGATCAACCTAAAGTTTCAGTATAATACTGATGCACATTGTTTCCCTGTATAGGCGACGTGAAGGCTGGTCTCCCGACGCTGTCGCCGCCGCCGTTCTCGGCGACGGTGGGCAACCACACCTACACCTTCGTGGAGATGGCCTCCACGCTCGGCTCCGCCATCTTTGTCGTGCCACTGCTTTCTATACTGGAGAATATCGCGCTAGCTAAAGTTTTCTGTGAGTTACATATTCTATTTAGTTTAAAGATCTAGTACTCCCTAAAAGAGGAGGCATCCCTTGACAAGTTGTTTGCAGTTTCTTTTCGTTAAGCTCTCTTGCGACGTGGAATTTTGCGAAACGATACCATGTTTAAAAGTGATTATAATTGCCTTAATTTGAGTCTATCTAAAACACAGTATATTTTTCCATTTTTCGAAGAGCAGTTAGAGTGCCTTCTCAACTGTCATTTGATACCATGTTCAAAAGTGACTATAATTGCCTTAATTGAGTGAATCTAAAACACAGTATATTTTTCCATTTTTCGAAGAGACGTTAAATACTTAAATAGAATTAATTTCATGTTGCTTGTTCTTCTGCTTTTAACTCCAACAGTGACAGAGCGAATAACGAGTCGTATTGAGAAGTATTTTTTTAAGTTGTAAGTAACGCTCGTCTGTTTACAGCCGAAGGCAAGTACGTGGACGCGACGCAAGAGATGCTGGCGCTGGGCGTGTGCAACATCGCGTCGTCGCTGGTGGACTCCATGCCGGTGTCGGGCGCGCTGTCCCGCGGCGCCGTCAACCACGCGTCCGGCGTCGCCACCACCGCCGGCGGGCTGTACACCGGCGCGCTGGTGCTGCTCTCGCTCCAGGTATGTCACATGTAGCGTGTGTCGGCGTCGACATCGCGTCGCCGGTGGACTCCATGCCGGTGTCGGGCGCGCTGTCCCGCGGCGCCGTCAACCACGCGTCCGGCGTCGCCACCACCGCCGGCGGGCTGTACACCGGCGCGCTGGTGCTGCTCTCGCTCCAGGTATGTCACATGTAGCGTGTGTCGGCGTCGACATCGCGTCGCCGGTGGACTCCATGCCGGTGTCGGGCGCGCTGTCCCGCGGCGCCGTCAACCACGCGTCCGGCGTCGCCACCACCGCCGGCGGGCTGTACACCGGCGCGCTGGTGCTGCTCTCGCTCCAGGTATGTCACATGTAGCGTGTGTCGGCGTCGACATCGCGTCGCCGGTGGACTCCATGCCGGTGTCGGGCGCGCTGTCCCGCGGCGCCGTCAACCACGCGTCCGGCGTCGCCACCACCGCCGGCGGGCTGTACACCGGCGCGCTGGTGCTGCTCTCGCTCCAGGTATGTCACATGTAGCGTGTGTCGGCGTCGACATCGCGTCGCCGGTGGACTCCATGCCGGTGTCGGGCGCGCTGTCCCGCGGCGCCGTCAACCACGCGTCCGGCGTCGCCACCACCGCCGGCGGGCTGTACACCGGCGCGCTGGTGCTGCTCTCGCTCCAGGTATGTCACATGTAGCGTGTGTCGGCGTCGACATCGCGTCGCCGGTGGACTCCATGCCGGTGTCGGGCGCGCTGTCCCGCGGCGCCGTCAACCACGCGTCCGGCGTCGCCACCACCGCCGGCGGGCTGTACACCGGCGCGCTGGTGCTGCTCTCGCTCCAGGTATGTCACATGTAGCGTGTGTCATGTGTATGTACAATTGTGCATATTGTACATGTTGCGTGTGTACGTACGAAAACAATTGCTGCCGGCCTAGCATGAGCGGCTTTTATCGCGTGATATGATATGGTACGGCAAGTTGTCTTGCTTACCCCAATAAGGTGTAAGCAAGACGACATGCCGTACCATATCATATCGCGTGATAAAAGCCGCTCGAATGCTAGGCCGGCTGATGTTGTTAACATACAAGGAAAACGGAAAGGGACTCAGTTGAGACCCTTGTGGAACACCTGGAAACGCTGAACAATTGATGATATTGTTAACATGCAAGGAAAACATAAAAGGACCCATTTAAGACCCTTGTAGAACGTCTGAAAACACTGAACAATTGCTGATGTCGTTAACATACAATGAAAACAGCACAGGACCCAGTTGAGACCCTTGTGGAACGCCTAAAAACGCTGAAGTGATATTTCTCTCGATCGGTAACCTTTAAGTGCAACTGTTTTACTACGATTACTGACATACGATTCGATCCATCTTTGCAAATCACCGTGTAGTTATTCCGATAGCGATCCTCTCAAACTTTTCATTAATGTAGAATGATTTATTTTATCAAATGCCTTCGAAAAGTCGATACATCTGACCTAATCAAAAAGCTATGGTCTGCTTTGCAAAGTTCTTCGACGTTCTTTTAAATGGCTGTCTTTTCCCCGCTGTCTTATTTTATCCGTGGGAGAACACAGTTTTCTGACTTAAACGACATCCTTAATGTTTGTTGCAGTACTTCACGCCATACTTCTACTACATTCCGAAGGCGTCACTGGCAGCCGTCATCATTGCCGCTGTGGTCTTCATGATGGAGCTGCACGTCTTCAAGCCTATTTGGAAAACTAAAAGTGAGTTTATTTAGGACACATCGCTGCATAGCCCGGTGGTTTTCCCATGATTTTCCTTGAAGAAATTAAGTATTTACTTATTTTTTACGTTGACGATAAGTTCTTCATACATAAACAAGAACCTTTTGTTAATATTGCTCTTCTAAAATTTAAGCAGCGCAACGCAATTCGAAGAAAGTTATTTTGTTATTGTAACACCAACTTCCTAAATGATTTTTAGCATCTACCAACGCAGTCGCTTTCAGTTTTACAACGTCTGTTCTTACAATAAGTATTGCAAAATAACCTCTTTGATAAGCTGATTGTTTTACATAGGTGTTGAAAGGATTCATAATAAATTTACACATACCTATCACTGATGTATATGTAGAACATTGTTGAGCGAAGGAAGGTAGACTACTCCAATTTATCACTGCTGAACACTGACAAAAATCGTCAAATTTCCTGATTTATTGGTTTAAAAATGCCTATGCCTATTATAAATGTGAAAGTTTAGATGATTGGATGTTTGGATGTTTGTATGTTTGTTACTCAATCACGCCAAAACGGCTGAACGGATTTGGCTGAAATTTGGGACACATATACGTTGTAGGCTGGAGAGGAACATAGGCTACTTTTCATCCCGGAAAAACATCACATTCCCGCGGGATAACCGCGAAGCCGCGGGCGGAAATCTTGTTGTTTATAATGTGATGTGTATTGTGCAGAGGTGGACCTAATCCCGGCGGTGGTGACGTTCTCTCTGTGCCTGGTGACGCGGCTGGAGCTGGGCATCGTGGCCGGCATCGCCGTCAACCTGGCCTTCCTGCTGTACGCGTCCGCGCGCCCCGCCGTCAAGGTCACGCACGCCGTGGTGAGCGCATATGCCTACTCGATTCCACATTTTAACTGTTATCTTTGAGATGCAGTTTCAGGGGGCTATACCGGCTAAGAAATATTGATCACGCACAATTGTGATGACCACATCTACTGTGTTCCACAGTTTATTGAAACGAAGGTTTCTCATGCAAAATTAAGTAAATTAAAACTAGTCCTACCTTACTAGAAAATAGTGTCCGTAATCCAGGGGGGCTGAACGTTGTCTCGCCGGCGCGCGCCGGGCAAAACGATCTCCACACAACCCCCGATGGGATACTCTTACAGCTAACACTCTTATACTACACAATGCCCTAATAGGCAGCTAAAACTTTCCCGGCGCTTTTCAAAGCGAACACACACGGGTTACAAGTCCGTACCCCGACCGGAGCCCTAGTAGGTGCAAAACGAAATCTCGGTCCCAATATGGGTAGGTAACTTGCGCGGCACGTCGCTACAGAAACACACGAACTTGTCTCACGGCTGCTTACGGCCAACTGGTCTGCACGCGGCCCGAGCGCATTGCGTGTCGCCCGTGACCTTGACAATGACAACGCACCGCTCGCAGCGCGGCGCGAACATCCCCCCGTCCCGGACAGTAGCAAACTGTCCGCCAACTCAATCTAAGGGCAGGCGAGAGAGGGTAGCGATCGCTCGCTTCAAAACAGAGTCCCCCACCAGGACCTCGGCAAACCTGGGCACACCATCCGACCCCGGATGAAGCTGAACAATGCGTCCTAAACGCCAGCGGAGGGGCGGCAGGTTTGGATCCTTTACCAACACGAGGTCTCCTGTCTTGGGTGGGGTCGTCCTATCCGACCACTTAACGCGTTGCTGCAAAATGTGCAAATACTCCAGATGCCAACGGCGCCAAAAACTCTGCGTAAGCTGCTGGAGCAATTCAAATCGCGAGAGCCGTCCGGAGGCCACTTCGGAATAAGGATATTCCGGCAAGGCGTTAAGCGGTCTGCCAATCAAAAAATGGCCCGGCGTAAGGGCCTCTAAATCATTCGCGTCCGAAGACAACGGACACAACGGACGCGAGTTGAGGACCGCCTCAACCTTACAAAATACGGTCGCGAGTTCCTCAAACGTGAGGACCGTCTCCCCAATAACGCGACGAAGGTGAGTTTTAGCGGCCTTTACAGTTGCTTCAAAAATCCCTCCCCAGTGGGGGCAGGATGGCGGGGAGTACTGCCATCGTACCCCTCTGCGAGAGAGTGTGGATCCGATCTCAAAATTATTCCTATCCAAAAATTCACAAACTTCCTTTAAATACCTATCGGTGCCCTTGAAATTGGTTCCACAATCGGACCTGATTAACGACGGCATTCCGCGGCGAGACACAAAACGATTCAACGTGGCTACAAAGGCTTCTGTGGTGAGGGCACTAACCACCTCCAGGTGGACCGCTTTAGTGGCCAAACAAACAAATACACACAAGTAAGCCTTTTCCGTTCTAGCATTACGAAGCCGCGATGTCTTAACGGTAAATGGCCCCGCAAAATCCGTTCCAACTCCTGAGAAGGGCATCGATTCGTTCACTCGATCGGCAGGCAAATCACCCATCTGGGGCTGCATCGTATCGGCGCGCAAACGATAACACGGGAGACAACGAAAAATAACGGATCGGATTATTCTCCGCGCTGACAAAATCCAGAACTCTCGTTGGAGGAGCGCGGTCAAAGCATTACAACCGGCATGAGCATTCTTTACATGTCGGTCTGTAATCAACAGTCTAACTAACGGTCCATCCTTGGGGAGCAACAAAGGGTGGCGTGATCCGTACGGCAGGTTGGCATGTCTGAGCCTACCTCCGACACGCAGCAATCCGGTACTGTCCAAGAAGGGATTCAACCGCACCAAGGGTCCCTTCAACTTGGACTTACTTGAGCGCAGGGCTTTCAGCTCCGGTTCAAACTCTCGCTGTTGCGTCACTCGCAACCAATGCAACAGGGCGTCTTGCCGCTCTTGTGGGGCGAGGACCGGAGACAACGATTTCTCCTGAGGCTGGCGACAATTTCGCACAAAGCGCCTCATCCAAGCAGTCACGCCGAGCAACTTATCAAGAGAACTGTAGCGGTCTAACAAAAACTCCATCTGCGGAGCCGCCACCGTCTCCACGGCGTGAACACGCATGCCTAGGTCTGGGACTCTGGCCACAGCCGGGGTGGCAGGCCATGAGCGCTCAGGCCGTAACAACCATGATGGACTCCACCATAGGTGGTGGTCCACTAACTCAGGCGCCTCGCAGCCGCGGGAGGCACAATCTGCGGGGTTCAATTCGCCCGGTACGTGGCGCCAAATCAACGGGGCCTTTGAAGTCTGAATTTGTGAGACCCGGTTGGCCACAAAAACCTCAAGGGTGTGGACTGAACTCTTCAGCCAACAAAGGACGACCTGGCTGTCAGACCACGCAAATATCGACTCCAAGTCGACACCGTTTCCCAAGGTGTCGGCAACATGATTGAGTAGCCGTACTAAGAGAGTGGCGCCGGACAACTCCAACTTCGGAATGGTTAGCCTAGTCCGAAGGGGGGCGACCTTACTCTTGGCCGTAACTAAGTGTACGGCGACAACGCCTGCTGCATCCACCGTTCGGATGTAAACGGCTGCCGCGTATCCGCTTTCGGACGCGTCACAAAAGCCGTGCAGGGAGGCTTTAAACTTTCCCGAAGGCAGCATTTGCCTCGGTATACAAACCCGATTAACGTCGGGTAGGGATGACACGAACCTCACCCACTCTCGTAGGAGGCTACCAGAGAGGGGCTCATCCCATGACAATTCCGCAGCCCAGAGCTCCTGTAGGAAGCACTTCATCGAAAACACTACAGGGCTGAGCCAACCGTTCGGATCAAAGGTACGGGCTACAGTGGACAGCACCGTGCGTTTAGTCCAGACCTTTGGGTCTGGCAGTTCCAATCTATATGTGAACAAATCCGGGACTGGTCGATACTGGACTCCCAAAACAGACAGCATGTCTGGAGTCTCCGGATTTTCAAAGAGGAGCGGCTCTTGCTGGTGGTCCTTAGGCAAATCTGCCAAGAGGTCCGGTGAGTTAGACAGCCACTTCCGCAACTCATAGCCACCAGCCCTCAAGAGCGCAATCAGCTCATCACGTAAGACGAGAGCCTCATCTAAGCTCGAGGCCCCCGTGCAGATATCGTCGACAAATAAGGCCCCCCCCTCAATAAGAGCAGATGCCCGGGGATAGCGTAGCCGTTCGCGCTCTGCGAGCTCCAAAAGCGAACGGATCGCCACAAAGGGGCTCGACCGCAAACCATAAGTGTTGGTGTTCAGCTCGTAAGCCAACATCGGATCCTGGGGATCCTCACGCCAAAGGATGAGCTGGTATCGTCTATCCTCCGGGTGAATCACGGTCTGTCTGAACATCATGCGGATATCGGCCACAAAGACGACAGCGTGCCGGCGGAAGTTGGTCAAAACATCACAGACATCGTGATGCAACTTCGGCCCCGCATGCAGACACTGATTCAACGACACTCCGGTTGACGTGGGCGCTGAACCATCAAAGACCACGCGGATCTTCCCATTGGAAGTCTTCAAAACAGCGTGGTGTGGCAGGAAGTAATGTTCCACATTACGCCAGTCCAACTGCGAGATGGACATGTGCCCAAGGTCCAAATACTCCCGCATGAAGTCTATATACTTCTCCTTGAATGCGGGATCCCTGGCCATCCTACGCTCCATGGACAACAATCTCTTCTCGGCCATCGGCCGGGAGCTCCCTAAAGGAGGGCGAACCGCCAAGAAGGGCAAGCGGGTAATCAAGCGACCCGAGAGGAGGCGCCCAGTGTTGTTCTGGTAGAACAATTCGCACTCCTCGGCTAACGGATCCAACCGCTTGGCAGTGGGGGGTTCCTCCACCTCCCAAAACTTTTGGAGAACGTCGGACAAAGTAGAACCGACAATGGTCTGGCGGTCTACCGACGGGGTCTCTGGTGTCTGTGGTACCTTTCCCATCACCACATGACCCAGCGACGAGGACAAGGCGACAAGATCGGCGGTCTGCAAAACTCGCTTGCTTCCACACAGTACACGACCGAGGACATCCGCACCAATCAACAAGTGTATTGGGCCCGGTCGGTGGAAGGAAGGATCAGCCAAAGCCAGTCCAGACGTCAGCTCAATCGTGGATGGCGGCACTCGCACTTGCGGGAGTGGTCCAACCACCTTATCAAAGACTATCGCCGAAGCACCGATCTTCGGCCTTGGCGCGAAGTGGGGGGAGAAGGAGAACTCAACTCGACCAATCGGATCAGGGATCCGCGAGTCTCCCACCCCCCGTACCGCTTCGTGATGCGGCACAAGCAAAAGACCCAGCTGTCGGACAAGCCACCTGGACATTATGCACCCCTGGGCACCTGAGTCCAAAAGGGCACGCACCGTGACAACATTGCCCTTAGGTCCCCAAACATTCACGGAGGCTGTTGGCAACAGCACAAGCTCCGGAGGGGTGGTTGGGTCCGACAGGGGCGCCATTAAAAATTTTGGGGGGGTACTTGTCCCCCTCGCGCCTGAGTCGGCGCGCCAAATGTGGGACGCTCGTACCGGGCGAGCGGGTCCCAATCGGGTACATACTGGCCCCGACCAACAGCACTCCTAGGTGCAGGGTAATACCCGTGTGGGGCGTGCCTCGGTACATAGTACCCCAATCGAGGCCTCTCCATTAGGGGGGGGGAGTAGCAAATAGGGCCCGTGCCCATCGCCACCGTGGCGTACTCTTGTGGTACCCCCCTACCCCCGCCCGTGGCGGGGGCGTCTCTCCTATAGTTCCCCCTCTCCGGGGGGGACTGAACGGGGGGGCTAAGCCCCGCCGAATCTCTAGGGGACCGGTTCCGGGCTGCCGGGCCCCCGCCCGTGCGCGAGGAATTCGAACCCCGGTCGCTCCCGGCGTCCTTGCGGTCCAAACAAAGGAGGGGGTGATGCCTCCCTCCGCAAAGACGACAATCCTCGGTCTGGAGACACGCCGACTGCATGTGTCCCCCCAAACACCTATAGCACCATTGGCGCTGTTTCGCAACGGCCCTCCGTCCCTCTGGGCGGAGGCCTCTAAATTTGGCACATTCGTGCACCACGTGCCTATCTCCCCTGCAATACCTGCACCGCTCACTCGGTGCGGGGGGAGGGGACTGCTGGAAGGCAGCATAGCGATTGGTCGGGCGACGGGGCTGTTCCCTCGCCGCCACCATACGACCAACACCTGGAACCGGGGCGGGCTCCAGGTGGTCCGTCACCCTACATTCGTCCTCCAAAAAACGAAGGAGGTCCGCGAAGGGCGGGAGATACGAGGCGCTGTCGCCTCCGTACCTCTGCTCGAAACGCCCCTTCATTTCAGCGGGCAATTTGGCGAGGACTATGTGCAGCAGTATAAAGGACCACTGATCCACCGGCAGGTCCAATCGCCTTAGGGAGTTGACCGCTGACAGTAGCGGGTTCAGCAACTCCCTCCGTAACAGGTGTACCCGCGTGATTCGCGGGAGGGCCAAAATCGTGGCCACGTGGGTGTCCGCCAGTAACCGGACATTCTGGTACCTGCTAACCAGAAGCTGGCGAGCCACCTGGTAGTTGTCGTCGCTGATGAGCAGGTGCTGGATCACCGCGCTGGCCTCTCCTCGCAGGGAGGAGCGCAAATAGGCCAACTTCTCACTAGGGGATAAGTCCCGTCGTGAATCCACTAGGCTGTCAAACAGGTTAATGAAGCCCATCCAGGCTGACAGATCCCCATTAAAAGTGGGAATCTCCAATGTAGGCAATCGGCCTAGCAACGCCGTCGGGGTAGGTTTGACCTCCCCGCTCAAAACCGGCTCCCCCTTCCGAACAGCCAGGGCCCTCTCAGCCGCCTCCGTGAACTGGTCAGCCAGCTCATAGGCCTGGGCTACATCCTGCTCCAGCTGTTCCGACACGGCATCATCGGCTGGGGGGTTCTCCAAATAATGCGCGCGACACTCCATGGCGTGGCGCTCCAGGTCTTGCAGCCGAGCTGCCAGCCCGCCATACCGAGCTAGCAACGCGCCTACCCGGTCGGCTCGGTCTATTAATGTGACCGCACAAGCAAGCCAACGCAAAACTCCTTGGATGCCGGCCCTGGATACGGCGAGCGGATTCGTAGGAGCCATTTATAATCCGTTTTATAAACAAAGCAAACAAAGAAATATAAAAGTGGTAAACATCAACAAAAAAAACAATAGAAATAGGTCGCGTCACGATAATATAAAACACAATTAAAATTCGGACGACATACACGGACCCTACTATTTTCATAAATTATTAACAACTTACCAATTTCAAGGGCTAACAATATAACGGTATAAACAAAACGTATAGGATTAACGGTATGGCATACCTCGCAAATCAACTACTAAACCGTTATCAACAAACGAAAACAAAACTATTTTTAATAATAATACTCGTAATTTAATACTACTAATAATTAAAACTAGTTCCACTTTTTTAACTAGGCAAGCGGACTCGGAACAAACACTAGTATGTGGTACTAATAAACAACACTTTCGAACGAAACTATTCGTCAAATAAATCCGGACACACAAAAAAAAATATACACATCTAGGCGAGTAAACTCGTATCAAAACACTAGTATGTGACAACAATTATATAAGTGTCTATCTATTATCGGATCCACCAAGTGAGAAACATTCGCTTCGAGAATTTACTAGAACAATTTCTTAGTACTTCTCGTCTCGGATCGGATCGGATCGGGAATCGGATCGGATCGGGAATCGGATCGGAAATACCCTTTTTAACAAAAAAAAAATAATTTTATTTTTACTATGAAATTTTATGTACCTAGTTAATTTTAATATGAAAATTAACTAATTATATCAACTAGGTACGCTCTGCTACCAAGAATATGATCACGCACAATTGTGATGACCACATCTACTGTGTTCCACAGTTTATTGAAACGAAGGTTTCTCATGCAAAATTAAGTAAATTAAAACTAGTCCTACCTTACTAGAAAATAGTGTCCGTAATCCAGGGGGGCTGAACGTTGTCTCGCCGGCGCGCGCCGGGCAAAACGATCTCCACACAACCCCCGATGGGATACTCTTACAGCTAACACTCTTATACTACACAATGCCCTAATAGGCAGCTAAAACTTTCCCGGCGCTTTTCAAAGCGAACACACACGGGTTACAAGTCCGTACCCCGACCGGAGCCCTAGTAGGTGCAAAACGAAATCTCGGTCCCAATATGGGTAGGTAACTTGCGCGGCACGTCGCTACAGAAACACACGAACTTGTCTCACGGCTGCTTACGGCCAACTGGTCTGCACGCGGCCCGAGCGCATTGCGTGTCGCCCGTGACCTTGACAATGACAACGCACCGCTCGCAGCGCGGCGCGAACAAATATGGATATGGGTATGGGCTTCAACTGTCATTTGAATTCCTTATCTTGATAGATTTTTGCTGCTTTGTTCTGTTGAACGTTGCTAGCTAGTTATCGTTATACCCGACGTCCCAAAACAAGGAACTGAAATAGCGGCTATTTTCCTTATAAAATTGACTTAAAGTTCCCAAAAACGTATGAAGTTCATACCCATAAAGTTACGCGGTAGCCCCCTAGTTAAGCAAAAGGTAAGCTGCAGCGCTTAACCTGCAGGGAATTCTGCCATGCTTGCTGGATTCCAATTCAGCTGTCGTCTCGGTTCCATCATATCCCTAATAACACCATGAGCATTTTGTAATAAAGCATCACCTCCTGAGGCCCTACCGGCTAAAGTGCATCTACAGTGTACGAGATTAAGTCCATAATTGGTTGCTCATACTTTGGTTGGGTGGGAGCAGTGCAGTATACCTAAGTCGTGGGCCACACTGGAGCGACCGCGGGGCGCGCGAACACGTACTATTCCCTCCGCCGGTCGCGGCGACCGCCGGACGCGCCAGTGTGGCCCCTCCCGTCCGTCTCAATATATTTGTTTTTCCCGCTCAACGCGGATGCAGGACGCGCCACTCCAGTGTGGCCCACGACAAAGTGGGCTAAGACCTTCACTTTCCGAACTTTCGCAAATCTGCCGGGCTTCAACTTAAAACAGATAAATTGAAGTAGGCACGGAATTTCGTATTGTACTATTTGCCGAAGTTATTTGGCAAATAGTACAATACGAACGACGTTCCTGTGACATCATGAATGAGGTTCACTATTTTGACCTGATTTATCAGTATTAATTTGAAGGCCGGCACACTTGCCGGAGTTCGGAGCGTTAGCCGGTACGGCCCCTGGTATCTAACGTATGTGGTGTGGTTCCAGTCGAGCGACGGCGTGGAGCACGTGGTGGCGGCGGTGGACCGCGCGCTGTCGTTCCCGTCGGCCGAGTACGTGCGGCGCGCGCTGCGCAAGGCCGCGCCCGGCCCGCGCCCGCTCGTGCTCGACGCCACGCACGTGCAGGCGGCCGACTTCACCGCCGCGGAGGTATGTATACCTACCGTACACACGCACACCGGCGGTGCACCACGCGCTGTCTACCCCGTCGGCCCAGTACCTACGTGCGGAATCGAATCAAGATCAAAATCGAATCAAGATCTAAAATAATCATTCTAGTATTGTACCTACTCTGGAAAAGATTGTAGCACCAATCCAATAGTGGTCGAATACTGAACTAAATGAAATCGAAACCTGCCGATATCAGTGAACGCATACTGGCCGATATAGGTGTAGGTACCATTGATACAACCACAGCCGTCTCTATCGTCTTCTACAAGCCATGCTATGATACGGAACGGCAACATTGCTGTGAACCGGTTTACTCCTCTGAGTACTAAATCCTATGGAGGTGGCATACCTACGAAAAAGTGAGGTGTAACTAAGTCACAATGTAAGAAAATCTTGGAATTCAATTTTAAACTACTTCTAATTGTCGTATTAATCGGTCCAGCCGTTTCAGAGATTAACCGGAACAAACAGACAGAGAGACAAAAATTGTAAAACATGTCATTTTGGTATATGTACCGTATATTTAATCATATGCACGTAGTAAAAAGCGGTTATCTAGTGTTACAAACAGACACTCCAATTTTATTTATTTGTATAGATGTATAGAAGATATGCCATCTCCATAGGATTCAGTACTCGAGGTTTACTCGCTGTTTACCTGTCAAACGGTGCAAACGGTGTCAAATCGGTTCACTTAAAACTACGTTGCCAACTTTATGCGCATGGCTTGTAGAAGACGATAGAGATGGCTGTGATACAACCAAGTGGAAAAAAACTCTCGATCGAAAGTGTAATTCTTGACATTAACTCTCTGTTACAATATCTATTGTTGATCGAAGCAGCGGGTTTCGATTTCATTTATTTCGGTATTCAACCACTACTCGATTTTCATTCGTTACTAGAATGGTGATTTTCGATCTTGATTCAATTTTGATCTCGAGTCGATTACGTCTGGAGTCAGAAGAGGCACAGCTCAGCCTGTCTAAAGAAATTAGAGACGTGCCTCGATGTTTCCTAGTGTACAGTCAGTGTCAAAATGATCTAAGCGTTCAAAGTTCAAACTTCTGAATATTTGTCAAAAATCACTCTTAGCTTAGCACAATACATACATTATACATTATAGTGTAGGCACTATCATTAGTTGTCATTTGTTCTCAAACAACAAATAAAAATGCACTTTTACGTCTTTGAGATAAGGTTGATTTTTGCCAATGTTCAGCTATTTTTGGTGGGTTTGAACGCTCAGATCATTTTGACGCTAACTCTGATCTGAGATAAGTTTATTATTTTACATAGTGTATTCCGAGATACCACAATCTAATCAAAAACCTCCCATCCAGGGCATCAAGTCCCTGATCGAGGACTTCCACGCGCGCGGGCAGACGATAATCTTCTACAACGTGAAGCCGTCGATCGCGGGCATCTTCCGCGGCGTGAAGCCCCGCGAGTTCCTGCACTGCTCGTGCCGCGCCGAGCTCGACCGCCTGCTGCTGCGCGCCGCCGGCAAGCCCGCCCGCGACCTGCCCTAGCAGGTACTGATACTGCTGATGATATAGCAGCGAGTTATTGCCCCGCGCCAGTTATCCCGACAAGCCCCGCGAGTTCCTGCACTGCTCGTGCCGCGCCGAGCTCGACCGCCTGCTGCTGCGCGCCGCCGGCAAGCCCGCCCGCGACCTGCCCTAGCAGGTACTGATACTGCTGATGCCATAGCAGCGAGTTATTACCCCGCGCCAGTTATCACGACAAGCCCCGCGAGTACCTGCACTGCTCGTGCCGCGCCAAGCCCGCCTGAGAGCTGCCCTAGCAGGTACTGATACTGCTGATGCCATAGCAGCGAGTTATTACCCCGCGCCAGTTATCCCGACAAGCCCCGCGAGTTCCTGCACTGCTCGTGCCGCGCCGAGCTCGACCGCCTGCTGCTGCGCGCCGCCGGCAAGCCCGCCCGCGACCTGCCCTAGCAGGTACTGATACTGCTGATGATATACCAGCGAGTTTAACCCACGCCAGTTATCCCGACAAGCCCCGCGAGTTCCTGCACTGCTCGTGCCACGCCAAGCCCGCCTGAGAGCTGCCCTAGCAGGTACTGATACTGCCGATGCCATAGCAGCAAGTTTAACCCGCGCCTGTTAACCCGACAAGCCCCGCGAGTTCCTGCACTACTCGTGCCGCGCCAAGCCCGCCTGAGAGCTGCCCTAGCAGGTACTGATACTGCTGATGATATAGCAGCGAGTTTAACCCACGTCAGTTATCCCGACAAGCCCCCGCGAGTTCCTGCACTGCTCGTGCCGCGCCAAGCCCGCCTGAGAGCTGCCCTAGCAGGTACTGATACTGCTGATGCCATAGCAGCGAGTTTAACCCGCGCCAGTTATCCCGACAAGCCCCCGCGAGTTCCTGCACTGCTCGTGCCGCGCCAAGCCCGCCTGAGAGCTGCCCTAGCAGGTACTGATACTGCTGATGCCATAGCAGCGAGTTTAACCCGCGCCTGTTAACCCGACAAGCCCCGCGAGTTCCTGCACTGCTCGTGCCGCGCCAAGCCCGCCTGAGAGCTGCCCTAGCAGGTACTGATACTGCTGATGCCATAGCAGCGAGTTTAACCCGCGCTAGTTAACCCCCGCGAGTTCCTGCACTGCTCGAGCTCGACCGCCTGCTGCTGCGCGCCGCCGGCGCCAAGCCCGCCAAAGGCCTGCCCTAGCGCCACAGGTGATGAGCCAGTTAACCCTCTCGTTAAGCCGACAAGGGCCCCCCCTTGTCGGGGAGCTACTAACTAAAAAATATGGATACGGACAAGGTATTCCTCCGGGTTGTCAAACTATTTGTTTAAACTAGTTTGTCGAGCCAGAATAATATTCCGCGTGGTCAAACTGCTAAACATAATCTTTTAATCCAATAAAATAATAAACGATTTTACAATGCATTGAATTATAAGAATACATAGGTATATTTGAAGCCCTATTATGCCCATATAAGGACAAATATGGGCTTCAAATGTCAAAAAAAGCCCATAGCCAACGAGCAGATGTTTGTGTCGTGGTCAGATCATTGAACTGATCATTTCATGAAATAATAATGGAATGCAACGATACCGATACGATAATTGTATATCGGCGATTATCGTAAAATTCTACGATAATTAGTTATCGTTAAACATTACGATATACGATATACCATTCATTCTTTTCCATATTTTTTACAGTTTCGAGTGAAACAATGTTGTGTTTTCTCAATAATAATTTGCATGGACTCTAATTAAATGATTACAACATGTCATGATCCATCTTTCTCATCCAAAAATTACTACCGGCTTTTGTGAGTTTGTTTGCTTGCAAAATTTGTGTGTGCGCAAATAAGTACACGCTTTCTATTTGTTATTGGCATAGCTAATGTTCCCTAAATATTAGCCCCAATAATTATCACCAGACCACTTATCTTTGCTATTTCAATTTGCAGGATGGCGCATGCTCGCTCACCGGCAGCTGGACTGGAGCTGGAGATCTCGGCTGGTTCCCAAGTGACATATGACAGTATTTATTAGTACATGTACATACGTAACGGCGTACCATTACTTACCTATTTATTAGCTTCGTTGTAAGTTCGCTGAGGGCCTACTCTGAAAAGCTAAACCCGAAACTTTGTTATACCCGTCCCTCTCACTCTCCAGTCATCATAGAATCGAATGAAAGGGGCGGGGCTAACCGAAGTTTCGGATTTGCGTTTCAAAGTACGGTCCCTGGGACGAGCTCGCCTCGGCCCTCAGTAAATAAAATGTTGATTATGATTGTTTTCGTTACCTTTCACTAGCAAACGAAACGAATCTCCGAATGCTAAATGTAATGCCCAATTTATTATATTAAGTAGAGATCGGTATGGCTGTGATTTGTGTCTTCGAGATATTGGGATCAAGTTAGTGTTATTTATGAATAAAACGACCGATTGGAGATAATAAATGTATTTAATTTACAATCGTCGACACATTTCCTGCGGATCGCACAGCCTTCGCACTCTGCGGACACTCGACTACACTTACTTCAATACACGAGATATTGGAATTACTACTAAGAGTCCGGCTGCGTGAAACGAAACGACGACGACAATAATTTGCGGTCCATCGCCGAGTTAACTAGCACTTCTTCTAGTGTGGATGGCGCCACTAGCGATGTAAGACGCGGTATTGTCGCTCCGTTTCCCACAACAGACGTTACAACTCGTCCGCTGCCACAAGCAGCGGACGCTTACAATTTTCACTACAAAGTTAGAATTAATTTGGCGTTACGTTTTAACGAAGACGTATAATTCAACGTAGAAGTGACTTTAGTGTGGAATAATAAGGCAAAATATACGTCTCCATTACAACGGCACAGGTAGGTAAGTATAATAAACATAAATGTGGTATAATTTCACTAAACTAAAATTGATGCAACTCTTAGCACCATAATTAACTATACATTTTGGGATTGAGCAGGGTATCAATTCAAAATATTTTTACAAACAAGTTGAGGTAAATCCCTCGAAGGTATCTAATGAAAAGTGAGCAGTGTAGAAATTAAATAGTGAGGGGACTAATAGGCCGCTAGTTTCGCGCGACCGATCCCGCTCAGTCAGACAGTCAGACAGACACAAAATAATGCTAAAAGGGGCGGATCGGTTGCGCAAACATGACCGCCCAGCACCTAGACCTTTCTAAAGGCTCATTTACGCCGAAGAAACTCTGTGCGACATTTCCGCATGCTACATTTTGTGGCGTACGTCATCTTGTATGCTACATATCCAACATTTGCGGCAAACGTTAGCCTATGTCAAAAATATCGCATGAAATCCATCGTGTTTGTATACAAGCTGCGACAGTCTACCACATGACGCAAGGTGTTGCCATGCCGCACGACTCTTGCCACAATGTGCACATTTTTAATTTTGTAGTTTTGCTCCGGTATAAAACAGCCTTAAACATAGGGATACAACAAGTCGGCGGCGACACATACGGACGCCGCTCGGATTACAAATTACTTCACTACACTTAATTCGAGCGATAGATCTTTCGACACGAGTCGTCGTTATTCGTTAATTACATATTACCATGAGATTATTTATTCTTCATTCAATCATTTACCGATAAATCGAGGGGCGGACTCGATTCCGCACCGGGGCCGTCGGCAGGGGACGCCAAGTTAGGTACGATTACAGAGATCATGACAGAGGGGAGGGGGGCGGCCCGGACACACGACTACCTAACGATTACAATATGACACGTTTACACATTAATATAAAGTATATTTGCACTTCGCCTCGAGTCAACAATATAAAATAAAGGCTAATCACAAGAGCGCGGACGCGCCGCCGGCAGTGGCAGTGATTTAATACATTAAATATTCTAATATTCCAAAATCTAATTCATCATTTAAAACTTCAATGATTGTTTAAACTACACAATATATTTGACGGATGGGTGTAGCATCGTTCTTTGGCATCACTATTACTAATGATAGTCCAGTCTCAGCGCGGCGCGTCCGCTAAATGCAGTACCCCCAACCGAGGGGACACCTCCTTACATCTAAAGTGCCCTGTAAACGATCAAATTGTTTGTCAAACTTTACGTGTTTGTGCAAATTATTTAATGGTGTGCAGCTGTGTTTCAAACGTTTGTCAAACATTCTACGTTTGATGAAAATCTTGATTGGTACCGTGTTTCACAAACAAGATCTCAGTTTTGCCTTGTCGTTAGAAGGATGATCAAACAAAGTCAAACTTGTTTGATGATTAATTTGACCGTTTGTGTTAATGTTTCATGAAAACGTGAATTCAATTCAATTCAATTATATTAAAGTATTTTGAAGTTTGACAAACAAATTTGTCAAGCAAAGTTGATCGTTTACAGGGCACTTAAGCGCGCGCCACGATATGGTGACCTACAGAATTATAACAACTTCCTCCGACAAAATACTAGGTACAATAGACTAATAGAAGATGGGTTTGAACAATTGTATCGTTGTTACCATCGGAAACTGCTACATTCACCGTACCGCCGCGCGCACACATTAAGTAATTAATTAATTAAACATACAATATTGTAAAAATAAACTCCTTAAATTGAGAAATCATTCGGATATGGATATATAATAAATTTGTGCAGCAATCTAATCCCGCCAAATAACGAACGTATAAGTATAAATTTCGACAAAATCATTAAAGCCATCGGCCTCGCACCGCTCCTGACTAACGTTACTTATCACTAAGGCGCCTTTGGGGCGCTTCCTACTTACTCTACGCTTCCATATACATTGCTTCCGTACAAAAGTGCAATGAGTATTGCACCTGCAGCTCGTAACATTACGTCTTTTTTCCAAATTCCATTTTCCTAACTTTTATCTGCTACAGAGGTGCAACACTGATTGCGGCCGTTCAATATTCAATTCCCCATTCCTTATGGCCTCTCCATTAACATGGAATATAATGTAACACATACATGTACGCACGACCGTAGCGCCATCGGCGGCTAGGTTTAATACTTCAGCAGATCTTCATCCAGTTCCGTGAGCGCCAGTTTACTGTCTATCACTGTAATACAATAAAAAGATTTTCTTAAATGAAAATTTACATAAAAAAACTTTCTGCTGTTACAAGCTGCATACAAAAAATAAAGTCGTCAAGTAAACAAAATAATCATAGATCAGCATCTGAATTTGAAGTTGTGGCGTGTACGCGACTCTAGTGCAGGTTATCTCTGCAATTATGCCAGTATCAAATGTATGAGAATGACAAAAATAAACCATAGCAAGCTATACAACTTTTGCTAGTGAACGCAATGCTACCAAATGGCAAAGAGATATCCATCGATTTCTCAGTTAGATATTTAACCATAGCTTCAGCTTTGATAATGATGTAAGTGTAACTATTAAACAGTAAAAAGGTTACATAAGCGTTTCTCCATTTATCAAACGCAAAATTTTGTAAGGTTTCCAATGCCCAATCAACCGTGTGACCATAAGCCATTGAAAGAAATACGAAGCTACTAAGTTACTAGCAAACTACATTAAGTCTGGCGTACGTATACGTACACCTTGTCCGTGTACGTATACGTTTATACGTGGTAGTACCTACGGCGGGGGCGGCAAGTTACTGATAATAGAGTAGCGGCTGCGGCCCGCGCCGGCGCCGCCCCTCCGGGCTACTGCGGACGCAACACAACCTACTGTACTTTCACAGATACATTTCTATTTTACTGGTATCTAAGACTATAGGAAATAAGTTTCCTAGACAGCTTCAGAGTTGTTTTAAGTAACTAACCTCAGCCCATAACAAAAAAATAACAGAAGTCATTGAAAAAATGAACCATGTCACCATAGCCTAAAATACAAAATTGTATGAATAATATGCGCGCGAGGCGACGCTGACTTCTCTGTTGATATTCATACAATTTGGTATTTTAGGCTATGGTGACATGGTTCATTTTTCAATGACCTCAAAAATTTCCGCGAGGCTTTTTCCGTTCTGTCTGCGCTGACCCTAAAGCCAACGATTTCATATGTAATCAGTAGTCTTAAAGCCATCCTAGTATTTTTTTGGTCTTGTATGTTATATTCCGTTAACTATATGTTTTATGACAATCTAGCGGCCACCCGAGGTCTTTACCAACGTGTTTCCCGTTCCCGTGGGAATATCGGGATAAAAAGTATCCTATGTTTTAATCCAGGCTATCTACTATAAGTATAGGCATATAGTGTGTGCCAAATTTCAACCAAATCCGTTTAGTAGTTTTTGCGTGAAAGAATGACAAACATTCATATATTCATACTCACAAACTTTTTAGGATTTATCAACCGTAGCTAACAGTCTCAGGCTGCATTCGACCAAACTTTTATTCCACGAATAACGCTTACTTTCGTATAGTAATGTCAAAACCTAAGGGCCTTCTCTGAAACGCAAAACCCGAAACTTCATTACACCCGTCCCTCGCACGCTCTAGTCATGACAGAATCGAGTGAAAGGGACGGGGCTAACCGAAGTTTCGGATGTGCGTTTCAGAGTACGGTCCCTAGTTTGACATTAGTATCCGACAGTAAGCGATATTCTCGAAATAAGAGTTTGGTCGAATGCAGCCTTAGACAACTTAAAATTAATTGTGAGAACACATAGGCACTTCGTGAATATTGTTTAGATTGATGTGGCACTCACTTTGGTCCGGGATAGTAGTATGGAGGGGGTCGCTCGTACTCAGTAGGTCCGAGGTAGCGGGGGGGCCCTTCTTCCCAGTGCCTGCAACAGACGCCGACACCGGTGCTCAGACGATGCTACTTCGAACCCAAGTGGCTATGACGGTGCATTCTCAATTTTCGTAATACGAGTGTCAAGGATGATTCGATTAGAAATGATTCGTGTGTATTTATGGAGGTTTCACTGATAAATATTTATTCTAAAGAATTTAAAGTGCAACCGTATGAATGTAGGTTATTAGAACGATTGTCATGGTTCTAGTAGGTTTTTCTATAATTCTTAATGGCAAAACTGGTAATTGCCGTCTCTTGACGCCACTTTGTTAAGTTAGATGGGGTAATTTGTGGTAAAATCGGTGGGGATAGCCGGGCTTGAGTCCTGCTGACGAGCGAAGGGAGCTCAGTGTTCAAGCTAGCCTCGACGGCATAAGATCTCTAAGACGACTGTATTGACCGATTTAGGGCGGGGGTAAACTACCTGCCTTCTGCGCCTAAGGTCTCAGACTCGATTCCCGATTAAGACAAATATTTGTGTGCATGAACAATGAACATGTCTATTTGTCTTGGTCTGGGTGTTTTCTATGTATAATAAGTATGTATTTACAAACAAAAAAGTATTTATGTATATATTTATCCGTTATCAAGTTCACATAGACACAGTTTCTTACGAAATTTACTATGGACTTAGATAATTGGTGTGATTGTAAGAAAATATTTATTTATTTGTATCGTTTGTTGTACCTGTACCTATGTAGTTTAACCAAGAATTGTATGAGTTTTATCAGTAGGTCTAGCACAACTTAGCGCGACTCTTTGTCGCGCTCCTTTCACCCAATCAGCACGTCGCCTTAAGTCACGCCCGCTATCTACGAGCGATCTAATTGGTTGAAAGTGCCCGCGACTCTTTCTCACTCGAGTCGCGCTTAAGTTGTGCTAGCCCTACTGGAGTCTGCGTTTTCTTCACATCTCAGAAGCGGTATGTAGATGTGAAGAAAACGCAGACTCCAGATAACACTCATATAATTCTTGGTTAAACTACATAGGTACAGACTACAGGTACAATACAACAAACGATACAGTCGTCTTAGAGATCTTATGCCGTCGAGGCTAGCTTGAACACTGAGCTCCCTTCGCTCGTCAACAGGACTCAAGTCCGGCTATCCCCACCGATTTTACCATAGATTACGATCACAAAATGGCGTCAAGAGACTGCCATTACGATTAGTAGGATTAGTAGGATTTTCATTATTCTTATGGCAACCAGTGTTGCCATTAAAAATTATGAAAATGCTACTAGAATCAAGACACGATCGACAGCAAGAAGAAAAGCTTCGTTGTGAATGCGGACAAGCCTTGCGAGAGACCAAGTAGTCGAGCCTAAAGGACTTCAAGATAAAGTAGTGTTGTTGTACTCACTTTGGCGCCATATCATTATATCTGCGCGCGTGGTGTGCGTCGAGAGGCGGCGCCACGGCGGGCCCCGGCGGCGCGGCGGCGCCCCCCGCGCTCTCCCCGCCCGCGCCCCCGGGCCCCCCACCGCCCCGAGCGGGCCGCCCGCGCCCCGCGCGCTTCTCTGCCTTGTAGGCGCTGCAAAATGCACACAACTGTCACGCGACTGCACTGTATGGCGTAGTAGACCAAATGTGTGTGCGAAACGTGATCATCCCCCTGATTCACAAACCGTCGGAACCTGTCTCTGTCACTCACTATAGAATAGACAAAGACAAAGCACAGAATTCGAATCCGATTACGTTTCCGACGGTTCGTGAATCAGAACGCTGATGTATGTGTAATAGGGGATCAGACTGTTTTTTTATTTGACGACCGATTTGGCGCAGAGGTAGGCTACCTACCTTCTGCGCCAGTGGTCTCGGGTTCGATTCCCGAACAAGACAAATATTTGTGTGCATGAACATGTCTATTTGTCTTGGTCTGGGTGTTTACTATGTATATTAAGTATGTATTTAAAAAAAAAAGTATTTAAGTATATATTTATCCGTTATCAAGTTTTCCATGATACAGTTTCTTAATGAAATTAACATGGGCTTAGATAATTGGTGTGAATGTAAAAAGTTATTTATTTATTTATTTATTTATTTGTTTAAAATCTTTTTAGAAATATCAGAAACACGACACAGGTATTTATTTTCATTTTTTTCGGAGATCATCATTATACAAGGACAGCGCTAGAAACATGTGACCTCAGATGTTAGTAGCGCCATACTCCCGCCATATAAAATTACGTTTTAGAAAGAGATAGCTAGAGACACAGTTTGTCACAATTCAACAGCTTGCTTGTTAATGAACAGTTTGAATTTGCTTTTCACTTTTGTTATTTTTGAATATGAATAACAGTCCGATCCCCTATTGGTCAATATATAAACTTGTAGACAAAATTAACGACCTCATAGTTAACTAGTGATATGCTTCGCCAACGCATTCGATCCGTCGCCATTATATGATGTTTTCAATGACCTATCCACAGTCAGTACTATTAACTACATTGTTTGACTAAAAGTACTTTACCCAAAAGAAAGAATGATGATGAATGGTATTTTGTTAGATATTTGAGTTCAACATTATTATTTAATAAAATTAATCACATAGAGCACAGACAAAGTCAACAGATATTGAATAGAGATTTACAGAATCTAGCAGTATATTTTGGAAAATTGACTGTAAACAGGTTATTGAGTTTGACGAAACATGGAAGAAAACACGACACATATTTTACAACATTCTCCATATTTCGTAGTTACTTTTGTATTTAATCAATACATCAACAGAAGCATTTCCACACAAAAAGCTAAGGAAATCGGGAAGCTGCACACATGGTTATTGGTTACCCTGAAGTACACACCACCCAGTACCCCTACATGCATTTAACTCTTTAAGAATTCGTTATAAAGTTATAACAATAATAGTCAACACCAAAACCTTTGTTGTCAAATATACATATGAATTCTTGGTCTTGACTATAAATCACAAGCAACTAGCTTAAATCATTATGTGTTAAAAATCACTAAACACATCATCCACTAGTTACAGTCAGCGGTAGATTTACCCACCTTTAAATTTAAAAAAAAGTTCTATTTCCAATATCATGTTTAAGGCAATAGAGTTGAGTATCACATAACATTTTTTTTGGTAAGCCGGCGAGCTGAATGACTACAAATAACTAAATTAAATAATTGACAAATCCAAATGGACGGAGTTTCGGACCGACCGTTTAACTCGCGTATCGCTTGCGCGGTAAGAAGTTCACCTGTATGTATATGATACTGTCAGATTTGGATAATATTTGAGTATAGCGTTACATTTAGGCTTCCGAGCACGCGTGCTAAATATCGTAAGTGTATGTATGTATATTTGACGACCGATTTGGCGCAGGGGTAAACTGCGCCAGAGGTCTCGGGTTCGATTCCCGAACAAGACAAATATTTGTGTGCATGAACATGTCTATTTGTCTTGGTCTGGGTGTTTTCTATGTATATTAAGTATGTATTTACAAACAAAAAGTATATATAAGTATATATTTATCCGTTATCAAGTTCACGTAGACACAGTTTCTTAAGAAATTAACTACGGGCTCAGATAATTGGTGTGATTGTAAGAAAATATTTATTATTTATTTATTTATTATTATTTGTCCACGAATATCTCGAAAACTTAAAGAGGCGATACGCTAGTTAAACGGTCGGACTACAGTAACTGCAACTTTTATATTTCAATCATAATAAATACACAACTGTTGTTAATAAAATTAGCATAGCTCTGCATGCCGGTCGTCCATGTGAAAGTAGTCAATATACACCAAGAAACGCAAGCAAACCAGGGTTAAAGTATAATGTCGATTTACCACAACTGGCGCGCGGCGAGACCGAGTAACCGCCACGGTGCGTCGTGATTATATTACAAATATGAATATGTAAATTGAGTTATTGTTGAAAACACATGAAGGAATAATACAAAACAATACTGAAGTCGATAAAGATAATACTGTTAGAAACCTACAAAACAATTTTTAATTGAAAATGAACTATTAGAAAAAAACGACTCGCCTAAGAACTAGCTCAGATGGGACTCGAATTCACGACCGCGACCTTTTCACTGTCCGGGCGAATGCTCTAACCACTCAGCTACGTAGGCACTCAGTGGTTAGAGCATTCGGAGCTAGTTGTGAGGAGGGTCGATTTTTTCTAAACTTCATTTTAAATACTTTCCATAATAAAAATTGCATTGTGTTTACAAAAAAGCGAAAATAAATTTGTAATTGCTACTTTTACATATGAAATGTTGTAAAAACTGCAATCACAAGATACCTGTGTCCCTTCAATAGTTTTACTTATCACTCCTATCACAAACGACGAACCGCTTGGCTATGTTTACTTACATTAAGTATTACCCGACGTGGTAGGTATAAACGAAGACAAACAGTATCTTACAAACTACATGACTACATCACGACATTTAGTATGAATACACATAAACTCCCTACTTATACGGTCAAAAGTTATACAATTTATAAAAAAGGTTCGCCCGTTGTCTTATACTTAGAACATACGTCAAGAAATATCAGTTGTATATGAACCGTGACTTTTTATTACACGTCGCCAATAACTACATCAATTCGCTTCAGTGCTTCATAAGTTTGTTTTATAATATAATTGGTTACAATAAATGTGTACATCGATACGAAATGCGATAAGGAAAGTACCTTAATTAATATTTGATATGACAAACGCTCCGGTCCCGTCAAACCCATCTAGTTGTACTATATGGATACAATACGATACTCTCGCATATGCAGTGCGAGACAAGGTTTGATAAGTACCTATACGATAAGTTTCAAAAAATGTCTAACGTTATTTTGGCCCAATACACCTTCCTTTAGGTACGATTCAGACCGTCCGGCGCGTCCCGGACATTTTAAAATGCGGAAAAGGAAATTGAAATGTATAAACAGGAGTTACAATTCATATTAGCTGCACTGTTAATCTTCGATTGCATTCCGCGACAGCCGACATGCACCTTTGAAGCCGTACGGCTCCAAACGGACCCGGTCGGCATTTTACAAAGCGGTAAAGGAAATCGAAATGAAAAAACGTAATATAGCCGCAACGTATCGTAACGAATCGTACCTTAACTTTAATCAAACGCATTATTGTTTAGAACAATTTCATCACTTTACACTACGTACTGGCCTCTCCGTTTCTCAGCCCAATATAGACCTAACTATTCAATACAAGTAATCCAAAACACCGATATTCATTAAATAACCTATCTAATCATTCGTTAATAATGCAAAAGCACAAAATTCGGACTCCATTCGCATCTTCAGTCGCGATCAGCACAACAACAGTAAATCGTTAAAAATCACCTACAGTACGGATATATCAAAATATGAGAAAACGTCTCCAAAACGTTACAATTGTGTATAAACGCTACAGTATGGATATATCGTAAATATAATATCGAGATCAAAATTGTACGAGCGTTGCGTGTCAGTATACAAGGATGAGCAACATTGGCCACTGAACGGGACTAATGAATCATAAAGAAATCTCACTAAGTTTAAAATTAAATTTGAAATTGAAAAGGAGATATTTTATCGAAATCAAACAAAAATCTACGTAACGCAGTATTACGATTATTTCATTTACTTTTACTCTAATCAAGAGATCTAGTCACCAACAGATATCTAATCTTTACCTAACAAAAGTTTAACTTTCAAACAGTAATTTTACGTAAGTGGTCCGTATAATGGAAGCCTTACTATGGATGATTCGAGTGGCCAACGGCGCAAGAACTGCGGGCGGCGAGGTATGAGCGGTTGGCGGCGAGGACGAATCAGGAGCCGTACTCTGAAACGCAAATCCGAAACATCGGTTAGCCCCATCCCTTTCAATCGATTCTGTCCCGACAAGAGAGTGAGAAGGACGGGTATACCAAAGTTTCGGGTTTTGCGTTTCAGAGTAGGACCTCAGTTGCTGCTATTTGTAAGCGCAAAGCGTGTACTCTAGCAATATATTAGGAAGCCAGATTCATTTTGGATGCGTGAATGTAATGTTTAAAACGCATCTAAAGCACTGGCCTTTATATTATGATTTACTCTATGGACGTTAAAGCGCGATGAATATAGGATGATTGATTATTACTATGACAAGGTATATTTTTTAGCAAAATCGAAGATAATTAAACTTATAGATGTTCGGTTTCATGTCTGGTGTAGCGTTCAGTAAATGATTTTCGACATTTTTAACAATTATTTCTAATGATTTATAAATATAGAAGACCACAATATCATAAAGGTTTCAAAATCACAAAATCAATAACAACGACTTTTTCAAATCATATAAATTATGTACAGCGTTCAAAACGACAAACTAAGTTATTTTTTAGTTTGTTACTCAATGCTATGTTTTCGAAAATCTCATGCGGATAGAATCGTCTCATACCAACGCCACGTTTCAATACAAGAAAAACCACAAAGTATTCATAACAACCGAAAACATTAGTCTCGAGACGTTAATACTTCAATAGCACTTGGTAGGGGCGGTTACTCGGCCTCGTGTATGCCGGACTCGTTGTCCTCGTCCTTGGCGTCGAGGCGCGTCTTGAGGTCGTCGATGAGCGCGGGCGGCACCAGCCGGCACACGACCTCGCCGCCGTCCAGCAGCGCGCGCGACGCGAGGGGGCCCGCGCCCCCACCGGGCCCCCCTCCGGCCCCCCCGCCGACCCCCGCGTCGCCCGGTGACGCCAGCGGCGCGGACGGCGCGCTGCGCCCGCGCCACTCCGCGATCTTGCCCTCGATGTCGAGCGTACTGCGCTTCGACCCGCTACCGCCACACATTAATCACTGTCACGACCCAGCGACCACCGTGACGATTCTATACTGACTCGACACTTTTAAATACTGAAAAGCTTTTGTTTCCGAGAGCATGAATATTATGCTGATGACTCTAAAATACTATCATTTTTATTAAAAGAACTCCCGCCATCTTTGTATTGTAACACACTCGGCGGTTAATTCGAGTGATCAACGTCTCCGATATCAGTATTTATTTGGAGTCGAAGTCGTCACAGTAGTCTTAAAAGTCCTCCCCGATAGAAACCCTAGCCCGTTAAATAAACGAAACGAACTTAAATTAACGAAATGAAAATAACAGGTCGTTTAACAGTCCGGCATGCGGGAGGGTTAATTCGTTAAGCATGCAACCTTCGTTCCGTTTGGCATACCACCTAACACATGCTTTTATACCCATGTCCAATACTAGTTCCTATGTTAACTCTCTTAGTCCATACCTTATTTAATTTATCATTAAATGCATAAACACTCGAACCACGAGAAACAACAGGCAGTAAGTATAGTTAGCTTTAGGATTAAACATGAACAACCAAAAGGCCGCTCCGCGGGTAACATCTAGGGTGGGTTTTGATATTCTATGCCAACATTTCTAGTTCAGGAATGCTAGATGTATGCACTAACACCGCATCTAACCAATAGAAAGGCTTTGGATACGACAAACTATTTTCCTTGTCGTTTTGATCCAATGCACTAGCCAGTACTTCCAATCCTCATCTAAAAATGTTAGCCATAGAGTACCAACTGGCAGGAAAAGTGATGTAAGCGCATGCACAAGCGGTTGGGGGGAGGGGGGGCGTCTAGGTGGCACTTACTTGGCAAGGGGTACGTTATCGCGGTCCGCGTACGCGTCATACAAATACTCGCTGCAACAGACAACAGACCGTCACTCACCCGCCACGAGACACAGCCTATAACGGGAAATCGAACAAGTCTCTCGCGATTTTTACTCGAAGGACCAAATTTACAATTCATGCGAGTCATGAAATTACCGTCCAATGGATTCAACTTTGATCAAAAATTAACGAGTCACGAGATTATTGTTTCGATTTCCGGAATAGGCTCAAGACCCTCTTGCGTCGAAGCGAAGAGCGAATATGTCACGGGTTCAAATACACGACACAAACAATGGACTAAGGACTCGAAGGAAAGGAACCTCTATTACTTAGAAGAAACCTAAAGTTTACCGTGAACAAAGAGAATAGACTTATATGTATATCAAAGAACTTGAATGAAACGGACGCAATAAGTAAGAAGAAGAAGAAAAAAACTCAATTACTTTTACATTTGGGGTTACCTTAAAAGTATCAATAGATTTGAAACTTTTGTTTCTAAAATATGCGTCATTCTTACTACTACATAAATATTCAAACTTCTGCGATTTACTATACTAATTAATATTACTTAATTATTGATGAAAATTTAATGATATAATATAAAACTCAAACAATAATAAAAAACTAAATACACTAAACAAATAAATAACCTTATTTACAAGGCACTAAGTGCGCTACTGCTCTGATGATTATTATAATACAATCTGAGACACAAATGAAATAATTTATTACATAAACTAACGACAATCGCTAAGAGTTCGTGGTACAGTCAACAAAATACGATCGTCGAGAAGTAACAGGGGACGCAAGCGATGATGTGCCAGCGCATGCCTACCGCCTACAACGACACTTGGCAATCGACAACAACAAGCAACGCGGCAGCCGCCTTCAGGCGGTGCCGGTGGAACGAGGGGTAAGCATATTCTGCCCTCTAGCCCCTGACGGAATCAAGTTGAGATCAAAATCGAATCAAAATCGAAAAGTAATTGAGTAATTATGAACGCCCAAAGTTCGGTAAAATTTGTGCAAAAAAACAGATTTTTGGAGGCTTCTACTGAATTTGTTTCTTCAAATTTTCATTTTTTGTTTTGATAGAAACTTAGATATAGTGCACGAGATACTTATTAGTTCAAAAGTTTCAAAGAAAGATCTGTTACAACGCCATGTCATGTACGAGCGTTTGTATGAAAAGTAAGTCGGGTTGGCCGCCTTTAAAGGTCAAAAATCACACCTTCGGACACAAAAAAGTAGCTACTTTTAATGTGATCAAAAATCACACCTTCAATTACAAAAAAAAAACCTACTTTTTTGTGATGAATGTGTGATTTTTGGCCATAAATCTAGAATTGTGATTTTCGATCTTGATTCGATTTTGATCATAACACAATTCGGAGTTAGGGGGGCTGGTATCGGTAGCTACAACATCGAGGGGGTCAAGTGGGATCAAAAAATGGGTTCTGATGCAGTGGGATGTAGGTCACTTGTTTGAGGACCTCGTGCGACGATGGCACGTGCAAGCGTTACGAGGTCGAAGAGCGGCGCCACGATATTGAATCACAGGTACACGAACATAGCGGACCGATGCCGACGATCACGTCATTTTAAGTAAAATCAGATTACTGTTTGTTAAACGAGTATCACGACTAAATGAACCGAGATCGAAGTAAGTAAGTAACATCCGTATTCACAAACATTACTTAGAGGTCTTAGGCCCGAATTCTCAAACGCAAATCATCTTTGGGAGCGTCTCAAACATCATGGCATCTCTTTCATACGTTTGACATTTAAAGTGACAGGGCGATGTTTGAGACGCTCCCAAAGATAAGTAGCGTACGAGTATTCGGGCATTAGAGGTGCACGCACTGTGAGTTGCAATGCAATGCGGACGCGTAGTAATAGTTAGCAAGGGATGAGTGTATTCGTTGCATGTATTTGCATCCCTTTCTAATTGTACCTGTGTGTCCGCGCGCTGTGAGACTACTATGTTTGTGAATTCGGGTGTAATGCTGTTTTAAAAGGACTTTTTACTATTTTGCTCGAGTTATTAAGTTCTAAAGGGATTCCAACTTGAATATCGATGGGCATTGGTACATTGAATAGTGTAGTTGTATGGACGCGTCGGCAGTCGGCACCGGTCGGGACTACGGGTAGGGGCATACCGGACGAGGCGTAGGGTCACCGCCACCACCCGCGCGCGCGGCACGCCGGCTCATACTCGCTGCCGACAACACACACCCGTCACCGCACGCCACCGCACACGCGCACGCAAACTACCACCCCTAACAGACACTATCTATAAAAAATTAGGACGCTATCTGACCTATAAGGAACTTGGTCGAAATTGCGAATGGACATCCTATCGCCTAAATATACTGATTTTGTATCTGGCTGGAAGTTCCAATAGACTAGCAGTTATCGTAAGAGATTACCTCAGAAGGATATGGGAGAGATACCAGTTTTTAGTAAACTGTTCTCGATAACTGAACGAAATATAAAAAAAATACTTATTAGTAACTCGGAAAGTATTGTTATTCTGAATGATAAGTGAAGTCACTGTCAATGGTTCAACATAAGTTATTTTCGTTTTCTTATCTTTGTCAAAGCAAGTTTTATTGCTTTACGGAATCGTAGAGTCTGTACGGACTACCTCCTACTCAGTGCTGGTGATAGTACGCGAACACTCTAAGCAACACTAACAAGACAACAATAATAGGTACAGACTTTAGGAACATTTATAGTATCACATTTCAGAAATTCACTTTCTATAATTGCTAAAGTCATCCCATTTCTGGGTGGTAGTTTACGTCCAGTGTCAGGTAAGGCGTTACGTGCGTCATATAAACCCATCCGCTTACTCTAATTATCTTTATAGTATTAAGTCGAATCCTAAATTCTAACTTTAAACAAATGTCTTAATTTTAACAATCAAACTTCATTCTGATGCCTACCGCCTACTTACGTGATGGGGGTGGATGATCAAACAACACAAAATAACAACAACAAACAATATAACAACAACTATACTATTACTTCAATAACTAACCAAATAAATGAAATGAATTTGGACCTTTTCCTTCACAACTTTTAGCGATTGTTCGCGGTAGGAAGTAGTTACCAGGGCTTGGGAACGGCTCTGCTTAAAGATCATAAACAGGTATTTTTTAAAACGACCGACCGCTCGGAGAGGAATCGATTCGCGAGCGTTTTTACCGCTAGGATAAACCTGGTTATTTTCAAGTACAAAAGGTGCCCACAAGCCCCACCCCCTTGCAAATCACGTGACTTCTGTTTGGTTCAAACTCGTCGTTCGTTATTTGTTTCAAGAGTCAGTGGGCGGGGCGATCGAAATCAGCGAGCGAAAAATACCGGTATTTCGAGCAGAAACCGTTTCGTTTTAAACTTTGATTAGAACCGAAATATTTTCGATTCTGAAAGAGCGAAACCCAAATGATAATGCTCTATTGAAATTGTATGGAGCTTCTTGCAAACCTGTTCGCAAGTTTTAACCTGGTTTCCGAGCCCTGGTAATAACATAAAACAGTAAGAGAAAATGTATTTGTCACTTTTTTATCATTCAAACAAACTTGGTGAATCTGACGACACAATCTTCAAAACTCCCTACCTATCACATAAACATGTCTCGCGCACGAAGTCAAAATCGTCCCGTCCTTCTATTTAGACTGACGCAACGTTATCAGTTAATATTTAAAGCATTATTCGCCATCAATGCAGTAGGAAGCTGCCGTAATTAAATTCAAACTATTCCATGTTTGCTACAACAAGTCGCAGCGGCAGCTCTTCAACAGATTGGTTTAAATCGCCAAAAACAAGCAAGACTATATGCAAAACCACATTTGTTGCGACGAGAGAACAGGATATTGTTTATTCCCATTCGGAAGGTATTAAGTTCATCTTCACATCGAGTCTGTCTACTAAAGAGTGGGTCCTATTCTCTCGGCTCAATGGCAAGTGTCAGTGTATGTGCGTCGCACGCGCCGGGGCCGGCTCTACAGCGGGAGATGGGGTGCAACACAAACCCGGACATCGACAAAATCAACAAACGAAACGTTAACACAGCTCAAACTAAACGGAACGAACAAATTAGTCAACCGAAAATAAATTAAAAGAATTAAATTCAAATCATATAGAAATAATTCCCTGCAGTGTTAGTTTACTCTTTCAAACCATACTGCAGAAAATTGAATGATGAATGATTGATGACCTAATCTTAATCCCGCCCCTGGGGCCACAAGGTGCCCGTGGCCGCAGTGGGCCGTGGCCTCAGGGGCGGCCCAGTACATACTAGTCATAGCGGTGCCATATAAAAATCATTGAAGCTGAAATCATAAGGTGCGCGTGCGCTTGAATGAATGATTTATTGGAAATGTGAACGATGTCAGGTTCAATAATTTTTGTACGACCCGGTAGTTACGAAAGAGTGCATTTGTATCATCTAAACTAAAATATATGGACAATTATGACGGTACGTTGTTATTTCAAATAGATATGTAAAATGTGATGCAAATACCCTCTTTGTTATTAATTAACCAAATTATGGAGTGTTTTTGTGCAGTCAGTATGTCTTGTATAAAATTTCGAGAGTGGCTATGCTGTTTTTTTATGAGAAAGTAAATAAAACTCTATATTACATTAATGATATTTTTACACAATGTTATTTCTTACTATTATAATGGTTTTTGTAAAAAACTATGCTGATCTGGTAACTATACCTTTTGCTTTAAAAAAAACTAATTGTATTCACTTTCTTTATAAGATTTAGATTATATTTTGGAAAAACACAATTTCAAGTCAAAAAGAACGTAAGTAATTTAAAAAATCTGAGATTTTAAATTGAGTTTTTTTTTATCTACTTAAATAAGAAGTTTTCGTCTTTGACTTAGAGAAAGAGCAAAATTATGTAAATTTTTCAGTGTATGTATTAGCGTAAACAGCATTTATAACTGTAGATTTAAACAAATTATACCTATAGGAAAAATGTGATGGTAAAAAACCACGAACCCTATAAGTAGCTTTCAGGCGGGATTCGAACCCGCGCCTCCGGGAATCCGGCCCGAATCCGGCCGGAGGCGCGGGTTCGAATCCCGCCTGAAAGCTACTTATAGGGTTCGTGGTTTTTTACTATCACATTTTTCTTATAATTACAAAATTGCATTGTGAATGCATAAAAATAATATAAAATCTTAAATTATACCTATCTGCGTTACTAGTCAAGTCCAACACGGGTAGCATGATGAACTCGAGAAAGGTTTTGTCTATATCGAAACGTTAAAAATGACAATTCATCGTAGACAAACCTATTGTTCGGCTGTCAATTATAGACTTTCGAGGTAGACAAAACTCTTCTCGGGTTTGTCATGCTGCGCGTGCTGATGTGTGCATGTACTATGCGATTAATATAAGAATAGGACTGTCAATCGGCATTTTTGATCTTTGTTCCTTTTCTTGCACATCCTACACCCTGAAGTGGAAGCGAAACGCAAACAAATATGGCCGTTTTGACAGTCCTATTCTTATAATAATCGCATAGTAATGTCTCAGTGTGTTGTATTTGTATATGTGTGTTGGTGTAGTAATAAGGGTGTGTACTCACGCCTCGACGAGCGGGCCGGGGTAGGGGTCCACGTGGCGGTACAATCGCGCTAATCGTTGAGCCACGATCATGAGCGGCACCAGCAGGAACACGCACCACGATACCGACAGCCAGTACCCGTTCTGGTGACAAAACGATTGGGCTGTAGTCTTCGATCAAATAAACCCTAGATACACATTTCCATAATAAATGCGCTTGAAAAAGTGATTCCAACAGCGCTGTCATTAGTAGTTATACTTATATATATTTCGATTCCGAATACTGCCGTCACCACATTTGGTATTCGACCCTAAGCAACAGTAATTAGATTTAAATTCGGTCGGCTTAGTAGTACATGGAATCTTATTACATGGAAAGCTCAGATGGTCGGCCGACGCTAGAACAGCGAATCGTATTTCGTCATGTCTGCATCTCTGTCTTACTAACGCAAATAGAAGAAACGGTTGCGCGGCAAGGAATATTGCAATATTTTAGTATAAATAATAAAATTATGATAGTTTCAGTACATGTTTGACTTTAAATTAATTGTGCAATTATACTTACGTTCAATATTGACTGAAAATATGATATTACATCTCTTTTTTTCCTTTTTTCGAATTGTTTTTTTGCGCATCTTCTCAGCTCATTTAGGCATCGTTTCGCCGGGCGGTCAAATGACTACTGAGAGCGATCTAATGCTCCATTTCGAATGGAGCATTCGTTTGCGGCTTCACTTTCTGTGCGTTAACGCTGTATATAGGGTTTATATGATCGAAGGCTGTAGTGCGAGGACGCTTTGATTATGTGCTGTATGCTGTATTAATGTTATGCAAGTTAACCCGTGGAGCGCTTGTTGATCTAACAGTAGAACACCAATTTTTCGTATTTTCGTTCAAAAGGAATCGATTTATAAGTATTGGGCTTAACCCCCTCGATGAATGGATTTGTCATAGCCACTGTCACGTATGTCACGTTAGATCAACAAGCGCTCCACAGGTTAATTTAGGCTGTATGGCATTGGATGCATTTATATGTTACTAATTGTCTAGGATGGAATTAAAAAAACTTTTGTGATGGCTACCGAGAAACGCTGACTGCATTTTTATTTATTAAATCTCCCTTTATGAGTAGTACTTACCACTGGCATCAGTATCTTATGGCAGGCGGCGTCCCGCGTGGCGTTGGCGGCGCGCGCCAGTGGCCCACACCGCCCCACCTGCTCTCTGACTATCCCCACCTAACCGTCCACTAGTGGCCCCACCTACAGTACACTCACCACTGGCATCAGTATCTTATGGCAGGCGGCGTCCCGCGTGGCGTTGGCGGCGCGCGCCAGTGGCCCACACCGCCCCACCTGCTCTCTGACTATCCCCACCTAACCGTCCACTAGTGGCCCCACCTACAATACACTCACCACTGGCATCAGTATCTTATGGCAGGCGGCGTCCCGCGTGGCGTTGGCGGCGCGCGCCAGTGGCCCACACCGCCCCACCTCCTCTCTGGCGCCGCGCCGCACTATCTCCACGTAGCCGTCCACTAGTGATCCCACCACCGAAGCGAACTCCAGTGTTATCTGTGTACAAATGTAAATCATAAGAAGATCCTTTTAGCGGTTTTACCCGCGTGGTTTCCGTTCCCGTGGGAATATCGGGGTAAGTAGTATCCTTTGTATAACACAAAGGATACTACTTACCCCGATATATTCATATGCATATTGGACAAAGAGCTTAGATAAGTGGAACTACCCTAAGGTAAAAAAAAAGTAAACAACCACTGACACTGTCAACACTGTCAAGTGGTTGTTTACAAATTGTATGAAGTCAGAAAATGGCGAAGAGCGTTTTTACCGGATAATAAAAAGCGAAATTTTAAAATAAAGTTTTGTATGTTTAAAAATATTAATAAATACAATTTTTTTGGTGTAGTAGGACAATTATTAATCTTTTAGGAGACGAATAAAAAAGGTTCAAGTAGCCTATTATTGCCGGCAGCGCGGGGCAGCCGCAGAAGCTGAATGTAAAGACCTAATCAGACGACGGACTGTCCTCCGGGTACTTTTTTGTCCATCGATATAGATCTCTTATAAATTGTATCGAATAACGCACACGAGGAACTAAAAGTACCGCGGACAAAAAGTCCGCGAAATTACCGCGGACACCGAGAGACTGGACTGGACAAAAGTTCGCGGTAGTCCGCGAAAATAATAGAACGAACGTAACTAGGCGCAACAACGCACACAACGAACTTAAGTCTGCATTGAGCGCTCGATAGTGAAGTACGTTTCCGGGCAACAAATGACCGCAAACCGTATGCGTTGAGTCCGCGACAAGTCCTCGGAGGACATATTTTGGACGTACAGGGATTTTTGTCCACCGGGGACAAAAGTCCCTCGTCCAGTGGCGTGCATTGCTTTTCAGAATAGGTAGGCACTATACGCCGCGTGGTGTCTAACCTATAGGCAGAAATGTAAAAATAAAAAAAAAATATTCAAAATTTCAAAGAATTTTATCACGAACTATGTGGCGTGTGCCTTTATTTTCTGAACTTTAACAGAAAAAATTCCTCATGGTCAGTGTATAAAACCACCAACGGTTCCAACGAAGTATAACGGCAATGTATACTGTACAACAATTAAATTAAGGGCAACAGGTGGTAGGTAAATACTAAAGGGTGATAAATTGCGAAGGTCGAAAGTCAGTGTATTACGCGTGGGAAGTACGACATTTTTATTTCGTCGTATTCATTTAAATAAAAATTATTAATGTCAGTGATAGTAAATTGTATAGGATTCAAGTAGGCAGCCGGGCGACTGCCTACTGTCGCGCACTGCGCGTTTTTTATGAAGGAAGTTTCTGTTATAAGCACGAATAAATAGAGGTCAGTGGTTATAAGTAATAAAAATTTGGTAAGTATCATAATTTAGTAAGCTCAACCAATAATAATAGGGTATTTTACTGTTGTTGAAATGTAGATATTTAATGATGGCGTTAAAAAATATTGCAATTAAGAATACCAAATGTTAAAAAAATAATTTGAATCTGTTTTATAATAAAAGAATTATAGTCTGTTTGATTTTGACTATAGCTGTCTCTTTCTAAAATGAAATCTTCTATGGCGTGAATATGACGCTACTAACCCACTGACGTCACTAAGATAGCGTCCTGTCCTTGTCTAATTATAAAGTTTGAAGTCCTATATCTTTGAAAATATTCAAGATAATTCAAAATGAAAACTTGTTTTGTGTAGCTAATATTTCGAAAAACATTTTAAAGAAATAAAAAAAAATCAGTAAAATACCGTATTGCGGAGCACAGATACTAAAATTTAATGGTAATTTTTTCGATTTGCGAGGTAGGCACTGCTTAAATGCACGCCACTGCCCTCGTCTGATTATGCCCTAAATGTAGCAATACTCACGTTGTGTACGAGCGCGGGCCCCTGCGCGTTGAGGAACCGCTCGGCCTGCTCCGTCTCGTACGTGAGGTAGGACACCGCGTCGCGTAGAGACGACGCGTTGAAGCGGAGACTGTCGCGGAGCGAGCCGGCTATTTTCTGTAACACGGTGTATCACAATAAAGGTTTACAGCTATCATGTGAACTTGTGATGTGCAAATAAATGTGTTTTCTTTCTTTTCTTCTTTCTATCAAAAGCACAGTAAGCTACTAACCAACACCTTAAAGCCAATTACAAACCCTCACATATTAACCCTCGTAATTATAATACTTATACAAAACTACCGCAAATATTTGTAAAAACGGAACGAGAAATAATTAAGGTATACCAACAGTGATATCTACAGTCGTCGACAATAAAACGTGGACCCACTGGACCTTTTTCATTCAAAAATGCTCACTTTAGCATCTCATAGATAGGAAACTATATTTTGTATCTGTGCAATCGTTTCTATGTCGATGAAGAGGTGAAACGCCCAGTTGTCGAAACACACACGAAAATCTTCAAACTGTCTTCAATTTCACGAAAAAAAAAAAAAGAATGAACCAAACTCATCTCTATATAACTTTATTTGGTAGATAAAGTTCGACTTATTGTTTTTCTTTTCTGTGAAAATTCAGCGCTATTTGTACAATTTTAAAACTGCGATTCGATATTATTAGATATCGCATTTTGCCTCTTCATTGACGTAAAAATCATTGCAATTGGTTGACCAAAAAGGGACCTGGAGGGATTTTTTTTGTGAGCCGAGACAGTTTCGAAACTTGTTTCTACACGAAACTTCAAACGCGATTTACTCGAAATCAATTATTTTCCCTTGAGGGCCCTTTTTAATCAACCACTCATAGTTTCCTATCTATGAGACGCTAAAGTGACCATGTTTGTATGAAAAGAGTCCAGTAGGTCGATTTTATTGGCCATGAGTGTATTACACAAAGGTACTAATCAATAGTTATAATGGTTTCGTACGTTTTAATTTTTCGTATTATAAGTGTATTTTTACTTACAAATTATAATGGTTTCGTACATTTAAATTTTTCGTATTATAAGTGTATTTTTACAAAAACTTTAACCATGGCTTCAGGCCATCATGCTGAACAACGCACCGCAAGTTTTACTGTCGGAAATAAAAAAAATAAAAACTACTTTCCATACAAAATGAGTGTTTCCCTAACACCCTGTATAGGTACCATTTAAAAATATATTAAAATTTCAAATGAAATCAAATGAAAATTAAATAAAATTATTCTATATTCTTTACTATATTATTATATTATATTATATTTACTAGCTTTCCGCCCGCGACTTCGCCCGCGTGGACTACACGACGTTATCCCGCGGGAATGTGATATTTTTTCGGGATAAAAAGTTTCTCTCCAGGCTACAAAGTATCTGTATTCCAAATTTCAGCCAAATCCGTTAAGCCGTTTTGGCGTGATTGAGTAACAAACATACAAACATACAAACATCTAAACATCCAAACATCTAAACTTTCACATTTATAATATTAGTAGGATTCTATTATTATTATTCTTCAGACTTATTTATATTTACTTAAATCTTGTTTTTGTTTCTTTTTTTGTACCGCATTTGCCAATTTCTTTTTTCCTAAAGGTTAGCTGGCAAAGAATGCTTTAAGTGTTAAGTTCGCCTATTGTACTGTACTGAATGTATTTTGGCAATAAAGTTATATAAAATAAATAAATGAAATAATATCAATTATTAATTGCTGGTTTCAATAACCTACTCCCCGGTAAAGATAGGCTTAACCGAGCTTAGTTGCCTAGATATGTGTTAATTAGTGTCAAATAACAACGGTTGCTTAGTAACAGAACCAGGGTAAGCTTACTTTTACCGCGAGATGGGTTATTGAAACTGGCCGTAAAAGAATTTCATCATTTTTTTTGTAAAGAAATCGTTGTGTAAATTGCGATATTTTTTCGTCCTGCAATTAAGTTGTTAATTGTAAATTGGTAATTACCACTAAAAAGTTGTTTTGTTAACCCAAAGCTTTGTATAGCTGTTACAAAACGTTTGTTTTCGCCTTTACTGATAAATAATATGAAATTACGCTTGTTATCATATGTGTACCTTCAAAAATATCACAATTTTAATAAAAATTCGTCATTAAAGTTGAGAAGTATTACAACTGTAAATTAGTTGACAGTATAATTTAATTCATATTGTTTTGGCATTAATTCAATTACTTTAAGATGCAAAAACTAACATCTATATAATTTTGAGTCAAATAAAAGCAATTATTTGACAATTGAAAACGCTATTAATTAGCAAATTTACAGCTTGTTATGCAAAACAAACGCCCAAACTGGCTGAATATACGCCTTACATATACCATTTTGTGATAACCACTGCTGACAAAAGTTGTAACAAATACGTTCTCATGGCTTTTATACAAGTAGTTTTGCTACCTGGGCGGTGTGGCCGTGGCCACAGCTGCAGAGGATGGAACTGACCTGCAGCGCGTCCGTGTCCCGCTGCAGGTGTCGCTGTGCAGCTGTCGCAGCTCGGGCACCACCTGCAGCCGTCACCCACCTGCAGCGCGTCCGTATCCCGCTGCAGGTGTCGCTGTGCAGCTGTCGCAGCTCGGGCACCACCTGCAGCCGTCACCCACCTGCAGCGCGTCCGTATCCCGCTGCAGGTGTCGCTGTGCAGCTGTCGCAGCTCGGGCACCACCTGCAGCCGTCACCCACCTGCAGCGCGTCCGTATCCCGCTGCAGGTGTCGCTGTGCAGCTGTCGCAGCTCGGGCACCACCTGCAGCCGTCACCCACCTGCAGCGCGTCCGTATCCCGCTGCAGGTGTCGCTGTGCAGCTGTCGCAGCTCGGGCACCACCTGCAGCCGTCACCCACCTGCAGCGCGTCCGTATCCCGCTGCAGGTGTCGCTGTGCAGCTGTCGCAGCTCGGGCACCACCTGCAGCCGTCACCCACCTGCAGCGCGTCCGTATCCCGCTGCAGGTGTCGCTGTGCAGCTGTCGCAGCTCGGGCACCACCTGCAGCCGTCACCCACCTGCAGCGCGTCCGTATCCCGCTGCAGGTGTCGCTGTGCAGCTGTCGCAGCTCGGGCACCACCTGCAGCCGTCACCCACCTGCAGCGCGTCCGTGTCCCGCTGCAGGTGTCGCTGTGCAGCTGGCGCAGCTCGGGCACCACCTGCAGCCGTCACCCACCTGCAGCGCGTCCGTGTCCCGCTGCAGGTGTCGCTGTGCAGCTGGCGCAGCTCGGGCACCACCTGCAGCCGTCACCCACCTGCAGCGCGTCCGTGTCCCGCTGCAGGTGTCGCTGTGCAGCTGGCGCAGCTCGGGCACCACCTGCAGCCGTCACCCACCTGCAGCGCGTCCGTGTCCCGCTGCAGGTGTCGCTGTGCAGCTGGCGCAGCTCGGGCACCACCTGCAGCCGTCACCCACCTGCAGCGCGTCCGTGTCCCGCTGCAGGTGTCGCTGTGCAGCTGGCGCAGCTCGGGCACCACCTGCAGCCGTCACCCACCTGCAGCGCGTCCGTGTCCCGCTGCAGGTGTCGCTGTGCAGCTGGCGCAGCTCGGGCACCACCTGCAGCCGTCACCCACCTGCAGCGCGTCCGTGTCCCGCTGCAGCGGCAGCACGGTGTCGGCGTGCAGCTGTCGCAGCGTGGCGGCGGCGCGGCGCAACTCGGGCACCACCTGCGAGTACCCGCTCTTGGACTCCACCGCCGCGGCCGTGTTGTCCAGCTGCCCCACCAGCGACTCCAGCGAGAGAGACGTCATGTTGGCCTCCAGCTGGAACGAAACACTTTATTAACACGCTTTTATTAGCTTCACCTGTAACTAACTAAGGCTGCATTCAACCAAACTTTTATTCCAGGAATAACGCTTACTTTCGGATAGTAAGTAATGACAAGTTTGACATTTATATCCGACAGTAAGCAATATTCTCAAAATAAAAGTTTGATCGAATGCAGCCTAAGTCACAATGTAAGAAAATTTTGGAATTCAAACTTCTGATTCTCGTATCGATTTGAAACTTTGTAAGTTTATAGGAATCCGATGACAATTCATTAATTAGCTACCATCGAGCTGATCTGATGATGGAGTCAAGTGGTGGGCAATAGAACTCTTTAATAGCTGCTAGGAAACCCCTCGAGTTTGGGCTAATTTGTTTCGTTCTGATAAAACCTATTCGCTACGCTTGTCAGTGAAGATCTGATTATAAAAGTGTTTTTTTTCGTTTTTTTTTCACTTAGGTACTGTTCGGAAAAGATCGACGTTTCTGAACGCGTCTCTAATGTCACGTCAAATTGACATTTGGCTGTCACTTGAAGTTGACAGTGACACTTGATTGAAATTCTTGTAACCAAGATGTCGGATTAATTTTTGCTGAATTTGTTAAAAATCGCTCGCGTTGAATATGCCTGGCATATCGAATTTGAATTGAATCTTAAATTATCTATGTGATCCCGTTTTGTACGACCAAGGTTTTGACGCCATCCATCGGGCTGGTCGCGGAGTTTTGAAAGAAAGATAATTGTCCACCACGCGCTTTTTGTCGGGACTGTAAATCGTAATAAAAGAGGCTCCCCCGTGTGTGTCATTGTGTATCTATTGCTGAAGCGCCCAGTGCCTTGGGAACGCTGTTATTTGTGTTGTGAGTAAGGTGACTAATTGGTAAGGTCTGCAGAAGAAAGGACCCCAGGGGCGCGCGCGCTCCCTTACACCACTTCTGCCTTGGAGACGTTCGACACACAGACCCGTATGTAACCTCACCTTACTTAACATTCTCTCCGCTGTGTATCGCAGTCCAATTGTTCAGTTACATCCCGGCTGAAACCTAGTTCTTGTCCGGAGTCTCTACTCATGATAAATCTTCCACTGCGCTAGCTGATTCCGCGGTATAGGCAGGGGTGTACTGAACATTTCTTGGTAGCCAAGAGCGTAGCTTGAAGGCCTGAGAGGCCCACGCCAAAACTTTGTATTAATCAGTGCCGTTTTGATGACCCAGTCTGGTCCGGACTAGATTAATTTGTACTTGTAAATGGTAATTAACTTGCATTTGAAAAGTAAAGGGCATTCCTTTGTTATTGGTTCCATGTCTTGTAATTAATTGTCATGTATTGAAGTTCCAAAGTGTAAACAGATGCCTTTCTTTGCTCATAATAATTATTATTCAGTTTTGTTAGCAAATTTGAGTTGTGAATATTGACAAGTTTGTTGCTAAAATAATAGCTAATAAAAGGTTAGCTAATAAGTTTGCACTCAATACTTAGTGAAACTTAGATGATTTGGGACATTGTTTACACATTGAAACTCATTGAAACTTGTGCTTTGAAATAATTAAAATTAACTTGTTGTGTTGATATCCAAGTGAATTTCAATAGTCAGTGATTTTGAGTGAATTTCAATAGTCAGTGAGTTTTGTTGTTTTCTGATAACCTCCAAATATTTAAGAGTTTGTGTCATTATAAATACTTTGTTGTTGTAATATTGGAATTTTGTGGTAAGTAATAACCTCCAAATATTAGAGATTTTGTGTTATAGTGAATATTTTGTATTTGTTGGTTTTGTTGATAAATTTGTGACGTTACAATGACGGCCTCCTCTGCTAAAGCCAAAATACGTTCTGAGTTACGGTGGTTAGCTTCTGCGGTTGCGTTGTTGGATCGACCGGATAGAACGGAGGCCTTGTTGAACAGATACGTAGATCTGCCCATACGTTTGGCTGTTGTTGATGAGCAGTATGCCTTATTTTTGGAAAGGACTGTTGAGGCCGAGGTGGAAATGCGACAAGAAGTCGATTTGGATGTGGACCAGTGTTATGATTTTGCGGACAGAATTACCCAGGTGGCTCGACCTTTGCAAGTGGCAAGAGAGAATGATCCGAGCCCGTCCCCGGTCACATCTAAGAGTATGCCCCCTCTATTTGCTAGATTGGCCCCCTTAGACCTAAGGCGTTTTGCTGGTCGTCTAGAGGACTGGGAGGGCTTTATTAATATTTTTGATAGTCTGGTACATGCCCGGGATGATTTGACCCAGGGCCAGAAGTTAGCTTATTTATTATCCGTGTTGGAAGGGGAGGCCCTTGAATCGGTTCAACATTTGGCCCCCTCGGATGAAAACTACCCTATTGCTAGGGATTTGATTGCCCGTCGGTACCAGAACGTACGACGTCTGGCGGACAACCATGTTGCCGCCATTTTGAATTTACCCCGCGTTGCCAGCGTGATGCACTTGAGAGTGGCTTTGTTGAACCCGCTGTTGGTTGCCTACAACGCATTGAAAAACTCCCAGTGGAGCAGTGGTCGTTTTTGTTACTGCACATTGTCCTGGGAAAGTTGCCGGACTCTGTTAAGGTCCGTTTTGAGCAGCAGTATGGTGGGGATAGTGCGACTTATCTGCCACCCTTCTCGGACCTCTTGACGTTCCTGGAAGGAGAAAGTAGACTGGCAGATAATTCCTCTCTGGCCGGTCCTATGGGACCCGAACGACCTGTGCCACAGAGTAGGTCCCCCACCGGACCCCCCCGTAGGGGGCGTATGGCCCCTCGCGCGCCCGGCCGCTATGCCGCCGTCCAGGAGACCGCCCGCTGCTTGTACTGTCGGGAACCGGGTCACAGCACGACCCGTTGTGATAAGTTCCTCGACCAGCGCGTCCAAGGCCGTCGAGCGATCGCGCGACAACGGACATGGTGCTACTCGTGCTTGGGCCTGCACATGCAGCGCGAATGTACCCAAGCGCACCCATGCCGCTTTTGTAAGGGCAACCACCATCCCCTCCTCTGCATGAACAGCCCAGAGGGCGGCGGAGCGCCGCAGCGCGTCGCTGCAGGATCACCTCGTATGGGTGGGGGGCTCGGACCCCCCGCGGTGTTTGCATCCCGCAGCAGTTCTAGTGGCCACCAGAGTGGCCCCAGACGCTCTCCGCCACGTTTGGACCCTCAAACGGGCGGGGGTCCCAGGGACCCCCCCATGGGAAACCGATCCCCAAGGATGGGGATGAGTAATGCGAGCGTTGCCGGAGGTCGTAGAGGCCCCCCGCGACGTTTTGAGCCTCGCACGGGCGGGGGTCCCACGGACCCCCCCATGGGAAATCGGTCCCCAACTAGGGGGTTCGATTTTGCGAGCGATGCGGGAGGTCGTAGAAGCCCCCCGCGACGTTTTGAGCCTCGCACGGGCGGGGGTCCCCGGGACCCTCCTTCTGAAAATCGGTCACCGTGCCCCCGCGACTATGGGGCGACGTACACGGTGGATGCTAGGCACCGATTCTCGCCGCCGCTCGCCGAATACCCGCGTTTGGAGCGGCGCCCGCCCCGTCTTCAAGGGGCCGGGAGATATAACCCGCCTGATACCGGGCGAATTGGACGTAGGCAGTATGTGGGAGAATGGGACCCACTGGATCGCTATGAGCGACCCCCTTACCATGGGGGGACGTCTGGGGACCCCACATACTAGCAATCAACGTGTTTACGGTCGATTGTAGCCACCCCTCCAGAGACCGTTTTGTTGCCCACGGCCTCTGTGCTTGTCAGGGGATTGAATGGCGACCTTGTGGAAGTTCGCGCCTTGTTGGATTCCGGTGCTCAGGGGTGTGTTGTGTCATCTTGGTTAGTTAGGCGGTTGGGCCTCAAGGTGCACCCCCACACGGAAGGCGTGAGAGGTGTTGGCGATGTGAAAGTCCCCGGGTTGTTAGGGCATGTTGACTTCACATTTACATCACGTAATAAGTCCACGCCAGGCATTAAGACCTCGGCGATTGTGTTGGACACAGTTGTTGGCCGTCAACCTTCAGTTGACTTGGGACCGAGTATGTTGTCTTTGGTGTCTGATTCCCCACTCGCCGATCCAAATTTCTTCCGCCCAGGCCCGATTGATGCTCTCCTTGGAGCCGATGTCCTGGGGCGAGTTTTGTTGACGGGGAAGCGAGTTTTGCAGCCAGATGGCTTGGTAGCTCTGCAGACGACACTCGGTACAGTTGTGATGGGCCCTGCTCGCCGCGTTTTGGATTCCCTTGATGAGGATCGCGGTCTTGTTTTTAATGTGTCTCTCTCCGAAGTGGTGCAGAAGTTTTGGGAGGTTGAGGAACCTCCACCAGCCCCGCGGGTTGACCCAGTAGCGGATGAATGCGAGTTGTATTACCAGAATAACACTGGTCGCCTCCGCTCTGGTCGTTTGATCACCCGTCTCCCCTTTCGTGCCGGCCGACCTCCTCTGGGCGAATCCCGACCGCTAGCGGAACGTAGGCTAGTGGCGATGGAGCGTCGCATGAGCAAGGATCCGGTCTTCCGCCAGAAGTATGTTGAATTCATGTGGGAGTATGAGGAGTTAGGGCACATGTCCGTGAGCGATTTGGATTGGCGCTCCGTTGAGCATTTCTTTTTGCCGCACCACGCCGTTTTGAAATCCGGAAAGATTCGGGTGGTCTTTGACGGTTCGGCTCCCACCTCTACTGGAGCGTCCTTGAACCAGTGTCTGCATGTAGGTCCCAAGCTGCACACGGAGATCTCAGACATTTTGACCAACTTCCGGCGGCACCAAATTGTATTTATGACTGACATCCGGATGATGTTCAGACAAACGGTCATCCATCCAGAGGATAGGAGGTACCAATTGATTTTGTGGAGAGAGAGTCCTAGGGACCCCTTGTTGATTTATGAATTGAATACGAATACGTACGGTTTGGCTTCGAGCCCGTTTGTTGCGATTCGTTCTTTGTTGGAGTTGGCCGAGAAGGAGCGCTTGAGATACCCTCGCGCCTCCGCCATTTTGGCCAGTGACGTCTATGTGGATGACATTTGCACGGGCGCCTCATCTGTCTCAGAGGCGATTGTCCTGAGAGACGAACTCACCGCCCTTTTGAAGTCGGGAGGTTACGAGTTGAGGAAATGGATATCCAACTCGCCTGATGTACTGGTAGGTTTGCCCGAAGAGCACCAGCAGGACCCCCACCTATTCGAAAATGTTGATAATCCCCATGTGGTGACCGTCCTTGGCGTACAGTACAAACCGGTCTCTGACACTTTCACCTATTGTGTGGATTTGCGACCACCGAAAGTCTGGACCAAGCGTTTAGTATTGTCTACTGTCGCACGTACCTTTGACCCCAATGGGTGGATTTGCCCCGTGCTGTTTATGGCCAAGTGTTTCTTGCAACGGTTATGGGCTTCGGGTGTGTCGTGGGATGAACCCCTCTCGGACGAGTTACTCCGAGATTGGTCGAGCTTCGTTTCATCCCTCCCCGAGATTAATGAAGTGCATTTGCCGAGGCTATTCCTCCCTTCTGAAAATTGTAAAGTTACTCTTCACGGCTTTTCCGATGCCTCCGAACGTGGATTTGCTGCGGCCGTGTACCTCCGCACCGTTACTGTTGACGGAGTTGTTGCTGTGCATCTGGTGATAGCGAAAAGCAAAGTCGCTCCCCTTCGGACTCGTCATACGATCCCGAGGTTGGAATTGTGTGGAGCTGCCCTCCTAATGCGTTTGTTGAACCACGTATGGCTCACATTAGGTCGATCTATTAAGATACAAGAGGTTTATGCTTGGACGGACAGTCAGGTCGTCCTTTGTTGGTTGAAGGCTCCGGCGCACACCTTGGACGTGTTTGTGGCCAATCGAGTGTCGCAGATTTGTAATTCCGACATCGAGTTGATTTGGAGACACGTGCCGGGAACCATGAATCCCGCGGATTGTGCGTCTCGGGGTTGTGTAGCCCCAACCCTAATTAACCACCCCCTCTGGTGGGGCCCACAGTGGTTGATGCGGCCTGAGTCGGAGTGGCCGCCCTCTCCAGCGTTGTCGAACGTAGCCGTTCCTGATATGCGGGCATGCGTCCTGGAGACTAACCCCGCCGGGGAAAAGGATTTGTTGTTGGATCGGTACAGCTCCTTACAGAAGCTGCTTGGTGTTACCGCTTGGATCAGACGTTTTGTGTACAATTGCAGAAACCCACGCGCGAGGCGTGATTCGTCGGTTCTCACTCCGGACGAGCGTAGGGACGCGCTCTTGTTTTGGGTCCGGAGAGTACAAGCTGATAGTTTTGAGTCCGAGATTGAAATTTTGCGTTTAGGCCGTCGCAAGTTGAAGGGCGCGGTATCGCGATTGAATCCCTTCCTGGACGAGAGTGGGCTTTTGCGAGTCGGCGGAAGACTTCGAAATGCGAACCTGCCGTATGGAGCTCGTCACCCCCTTTTGTTACCTAAAGCCGGACATTTGACTCAACTGATAATAACAGATCGCCATGTGAATGCACAACATGCTGGCTGTAATGCTTTGTTGGCCATTTTGCAGCGTGAATTTTGGATTTTGTCTGCTCGTCGAGCCATTCGCACTGTGGTTTTCCGTTGCCTGCCTTGTTATCGATTGAAGGCCGCGACCATGCAGCCCCAGATGGGTGATTTGCCTGCTGATCGCGTCACGGAATGTAGAGCTTTTGCCGGAGTCGCCACCGACTTCGCCGGTCCCTTTACTGTAAAGGCTTCGAGACTGCGTAATGCTAAAACCTATAAGGCGTACTTGTGCGTGTTTGTGTGTTTGTCCACCAAGGCTGTCCATTTGGAAATTGTCTCGGAATTGTCTACCGAAGCCTTTGTCGCCGCCTTGAGCAGATTTGTTTCCCGTAGAGGACTGCCGACATTGATACGTTCCGATTGTGGTACTAATTATAAGGGAACGGGTAATTATCTTAAGGAAGTAGTTAAGTTTTTTGTTGATAATAAAATAGACATTGGAACCACCCTCTCCCGGCGTGGGATAATCTGGAAGTTTAGCCCTCCAGCTTGTCCGACCTGGGGAGGAATTTTTGAAGCTTGTGTAAAGGCTGCCAAGACACACTTGCGTCGCGTGATTGGAGAAACTATTCTCACGTTTGAGGAACTTGATACGGTATTTTGTAAAATTGAGGCCGTCCTCAACTCGCGACCCTTGTGCCCGGTGTCTTCGGACCCGAATGACCTGGAAGCGTTGACCCCAGGTCATTTCTTGATCGGACAGCCCCTTTTGGCGTTGCCTGAATATCCGATTCAGGATGTAGGATCCCATCGTTTGTCGCGATACCAACTTTTGAGACAGATGTCCCAAAACTTCTGGGCACGTTGGTCGATGGAGTATTTGCATATCCTACAACAGCGCGTGAAGTGGACAGATAAAACCACCCCACCCCAGACTGGCGACCTCGTGTTGATTAAGGATGCTAACCTGCCGCCCCTATGTTGGCGAAGGGGGCGCATTGTTAAACTCTACCCCGGAACTGACGGAGTTCCTCGTTTTGCTGAGGTTTTGGTTCGAGATTCGGTTTTGAAGAGAGCAGTTAGTGGGCTCTCCCGATTACCCGTAGATTGACGTACCGTTCTTAACGGTCCGGGGCGGGGGGATGTTCGGAAAAGATCGACGTTTCTGAACGCGTCTCTAATGTCACGTCAAATTGACATTTGGCTGTCACTTGAAGTTGACAGTGACACTTGATTGAAATTCTTGTAACCAAGATGTCGGATTAATTTTTGCTGAATTTGTTAAAAATCGCTCGCGTTGAATATGCCTGGCATATCGAATTTGAATTGAATCTTAAATTATCTATGTGATCCCGTTTTGTACGACCAAGGTTTTGACGCCATCCATCGGGCTGGTCGCGGAGTTTTGAAAGAAAGATAATTGTCCACCACGCGCTTTTTGTCGGGACTGTAAATCGTAATAAAAGAGGCTCCCCCGTGTGTGTCATTGTGTATCTATTGCTGAAGCGCCCAGTGCCTTGGGAACGCTGTTATTTGTGTTGTGAGTAAGGTGACTAATTGGTAAGGTCTGCAGAAGAAAGGACCCCAGGGGCGCGCGCGCTCCCTTACACCACTTCTGCCTTGGAGACGTTCGACACACAGACCCGTATGTAACCTCACCTTACTTAACATTCTCTCCGCTGTGTATCGCAGTCCAATTGTTCAGTTACATCCCGGCTGAAACCTAGTTCTTGTCCTGAGTCTACTCATGATAAATCTTCCACTGCGCTAGCTGATTCCGCGGTATAGGCAGGGGTGTACTGAACAGGTACCTACTTATTTTATACTAGGTAAAAATGACAGCGATCATAATCAAAAGTACTAAATACAATACATAATTGATTTATCCAAAGCTGACGTAACGGACTCGGTGACTAAGTATAGCGAGGTACTATGCGATTATTATAAGAATAGGAAGGATAGGGACACCGCCATGTTGTGACGTCAAGCTGTCAAAGTGCTGTCAAACTAACTTCACTTCACTTCAGTATAGTGTGCAAAAGAAGAAATTTATCGGGAATCAGGGGGCTGATCATGTCTTCCTTGTGAGTAATATTATTCTATGATCATGTCATAGCTTAGCTTAGCATGTATATGTTCGTGCAAACCAAAACTTAAGAATAATTTGCAGATAAATACAAATCATTAACTTAATTTTTTCGGAAAGTATAGGACTCATGAGAGTATGCTTTTACGAAAATGATCAGGTAATTTGAATCTCAATCGAATTAAAATTTTGTGATATTTAACTGAAACCATTTTTTCATACATTGTTCTGCGGGGTACTTTAATACTATTCTTCAATAACACAGAATAAATTGAATTTTGATTCTATTTACTGGACTAAGTAGGTATTTAAATAAAACAGGAATTCAAGTTATGAAAATAATTTAATAATCAACTTTAAAATAAAATTGGTAAATTGGGGGTCTAGTGAAAAATTGTATTGGTCTATCATGGTAAAAGGATTGGTCAGCTAGATTCTGCACGTTGATTTAAAAAATAAAAAACTCGTTTTGAAAAAGGCAATACCCAAACCACATTCTGCCAAAATAAAAATTTGTATGCACTTTCTGACGAACTGTACCTTTTCAGAGTGAAGTTTGTCAACAACTCGTCCTATTCTTATAATAATCGCATAGTATATGACACTTACAGCGTTGATGATCCGGTCGAAGTCGAAGTCGGACAGCCCCGCGTCGGCGAGCTGGCGCAGCTTGTCGCGCGCCGACGGCTTCAGGATGGTGACGGGGCCCACGGACCAGGAGGCTCGCAGCTGGGCTGTCTGCGCTCACACCAGCTAACACAGCGAGCTATACGACACTTACAGCGTTGATGATCCTATCGAAGTCGAAGTCGGACAGCCCCGCGTCGGCGAGCTGGCGCAGCTTGTCGCGCGCCGACGGCTTCAGGATGGTGACGGGGCCCACGGACCAGGAGGCTCGCAGCTGGGCTGTCTGCGCTCACACCAGCTAACACAGCGAGCTATACGACACTTACAGCGTTGATGATCCTATCGAAGTCGAAGTCGGACAGCCCCGCGTCGGCGAGCTGGCGCAGCTTGTCGCGCGCCGACGGCTTCAGGATGGTGACGGGGCCCACGGACCAGGAGGCTCGCAGCTGGGCTGTCTGCGCTCACACCAGCTAACACAGCGAGCTATACGACACTTACAGCGTTGATGATCCTATCGAAGTCGAAGTCGGACAGCCCCGCGTCGGCGAGCTGGCGCAGCTTGTCGCGCGCCGACGGCTTCAGGATGGTGACGGGGCCCACGGACCAGGAGGCTCGCAGCTGGGCTGTCTGCGCTCACACCAGCTAACACAGCGAGCTATACGACACTTACAGCGTTGATGATCCTATCGAAGTCGAAGTCGGACAGCCCCGCGTCGGCGAGCTGGCGCAGCTTGTCGCGCGCCGACGGCTTCAGGATGGTGACGGGGCCCACGGACCAGGAGGCTCGCAGCTTTGCCGTCTGCGCGGTAACCTCGCGACGGGCCTCCGCCACTAGCTTTTCAATGTCGTATAGACGCCACAGTTGGAGGGTCTAGTAACAAAGAGCGTGAGATTATTTTCGTACCAGGGACCGTACTCTGAAACGCACATCCGAAACTTCGGTTAGCCCCGCCCCTTTCACTCGATTCTGTCCCGGCTAGAGAGTGAGAAAGTCGGGTATACCGAAGTTTCGGGTTTTGCGTTTCAGAGTAGGCATCCAGGGGCCGGCCTTTCGGAGCGTGCGTTAGCCGGCTCCGAACTTCGGCAAGTCTGCCGGGGTTTAAGTTAATACAGATAAATGGAACCCCGCCCTACCGGCGAACTTTCCGATAATCGAAACGATGCCTTCAACTTCAAACATAAATTACGAAGTGCCTAATTTCTTATTGTACTATTTGCCGAAGTTATTTGAAAAATATTGATGTTCCTGGGACATCATGAATCGTTGTTTGCCATTTTGGCCTGATTGGGGCTCGATTTATCTGTTTTAATTTGAAGGCCGGCAGATTTCCGCTTATCGGAGCGTTTACCGGTACGGCCCCAAATCAAAATGGCAAACTCCGATTCATGATGTGTCACAGGAACATTACAAATTCCAAATTACTTCGGCAAATAGTACCATACGAAGTTCCGTACTTCGATTTATCAGTTTTAAGTTGCAGCCCGGCAGATTTGCCGAAGTTCAGAAAGCTAGCCGGGCTTGAAAGCGGTAAAGGTTACGCTACCGGCCCTCGCCGATGCTAACTAAATGCTGCCTTATTTCTATAGAAATTAGTCTCTATTCTCCACTGCCAATCGGCACCCGCTATGCTTCAGAGGTTAAATTCCAGTACTGCTTTGATTTAACTCTTGGACAACCGGAAGTGGCTCGTTTATTTACAAAGCACTTGATTCGATACTTACGGCGACTATCACATCTATGAAAAGCTGACGAAAAAGGTATCAATTTAAAGGTAATGGACAATTTTACGACCTATTTTGTTTTTATAATCGTGCGTCATTCGAATTCGAACTTTAGTGTTAACAAAGAACTAGGGCGTCTATGAATTTCATTTGTTATCGATGAAATAACATATTTTTATGATTTTATTTTAAGTTAATTTTATTTTCTCTGGTAGTCCTAAATAAATAAATATAAAAATATAATATAAAAAAAAATGAAAATTGCAGTTTGGCAAATCGGTGTCGGCGAGTATATTTTTGCTTAAAAAATATGTTTTACATTTAGTTATAGACACAGGTCAGATATATAGCTGGTACCTACCTCATAGATGGTGTGGTTCTGGTAGCAGCGCTGCAGCACGGCGCTGATATTGAACGCGGGGTCGGTGCGCTCGTTGAACAGCGCTACGACTGATATACAGTGGTGGTCACATAATTAAAGACACCAATCGATTTTCATACAAACGAGGTAACTTTGAAGCCCTGGTTCTCCGCCAGGGATTGACCTAGCTGTGATCAGATGATGGCCATCTAGAGAGTGAATGGAGGAGATTCAGATCGCTATACACACCTAACTGATCTGATCAGCATTCTAAAAGATATAAGGATATGTTTAAAAAATCCGCAAAATTAGCATAAAATTGTATGGAAATCCAGAAACTGAAATCTCTGATTCTTATATCTCTTAGAACGCTGATCAGATCAGTTGGGTGTGTATAGCGATCTGAATCTCCTCCATTCACTCTCTAGATGCCCATCATCAGATCACAGCTAGGTCAATCCCTGGCGGAGAACCAAGGCTTCAGAGTTACCTCGTTTGCATGAGAATCGACTGGTGTCTTTAATTATGTGACCGCCACTGTAGCTGGTTGGTATGTATGTATGTATGTATGTATGTATGTACCTACCTCATAGATGGTGTGGTTCTGGTAGCAGCGCTGCAGCACGGCGCTGATGTTGAACGCGGGGTCGGTGCGCTCGTTGAACAGCGCTACGTCTGATATAGCTGGTTGGTATGTATGTATGTATGTATGTATGTATGTATGTATGTATGTATGTACCTACCTCATAGATGGTGTGGTTCTGGTAGCAGCGCTGCAGCACGGCGCTGATGTTGAACGCGGGGTCGGTGCGCTCGTTGAACAGCGCTACGTCTGATATAGCTGGTTGGTATGTATGTATGTATGTATGTATGTATGTATGTATGTATGTACCTACCTCATAGATGGTGTGGTTCTGGTAGCAGCGCTGCAGCACGGCGCTGATGTTGAACGCGGGGTCGGTGCGCTCGTTGAACAGCGCTACGACTGATATACAGTGGTGGTCACATAATTAAAGACACCAGTCGATTTTCATACAAACGAGGTAACTTTGAAGCCCTGGTTCTCCGCCAGGGATTGACCTAGCTGTGATCAGATGATGGCCATCTAGAGAGTGAATGGAGGAGATTCAGATCGCTATACACACCTAACTGATCTGATCAGCATTCTAAAAGATATAAGGATATGTTTAAAAAATCCGCAAAATTAGCATAAAATTGTATGGAAATCCAGAAACTGAAAACTCTGATTCTTATATCTCTTAGAACGCTGATCAGATCAGTTGGGTGTGTATAGCGATCTGAATCTCCTCCATTCACTCTCTAGATGCCCATCATCAGATCACAGCTAGGTCAATCCCTGGCGGAGAACCAAGGCTTCAGAGTTACCTCGTTTGCATGAGAATCGACTGGTGTCTTTAATTATGTGACCGCCACTGTAGCTGGTTGGTATGTATGTATGTATGTATGTATGTATGTACCTACCTCATAGATGGTGTGGTTCTGGTAGCAGCGCTGCAGCACGGCGCTGATGTTGAACGCGGGGTCGGTGCGCTCGTTGAACAGCGCTACGTCTGATATAGCTGGTTGGTATGTATGTATGTATGTATGTATGTATGTATGTATGTATGTATGTACCTACCTCATAGATGGTGTGGTTCTGGTAGCAGCGCTGCAGCACGGCGCTGATGTTGAACGCGGGGTCGGTGCGCTCGTTGAACAGCGCTACGTCTGATATAGCTGGTTGGTATGTATGTATGTATGTATGTATGTATGTATGTATGTACCTACCTCATAGATGGTGTGGTTCTGGTAGCAGCGCTGCAGCACGGCGCTGATGTTGAACGCGGGGTCGGTGCGCTCGTTGAACAGCGCTACGTCTGATATAGCTGGTTGGTATGTATGTATGTATGTATGTATGTATGTATGTACCTACCTCATAGATGGTGTGGTTCTGGTAGCAGCGCTGCAGCACGGCGCTGATGTTGAACGCGGGGTCGGTGCGTTCGTTGAACAGCGCTACGTCTGATATAGCTGGTTGGTATGTATGTATGTATGTATGTATGTATGTATGTACCTACCTCATAGATGGTGTGGTTCTGGTAGCAGCGCTGCAGCACGGCGCTGATGTTGAACGCGGGGTCGGTGCGCTCGTTGAACAGCGCTACGTCTGATATAGCTGGTTGGTATGTATGTATGTATGTATGTATGTATGTATGTACCTACCTCATAGATGGTGTGGTTCTGGTAGCAGCGCTGCAGCACGGCGCTGATGTTGAACGCGGGGTCGGTGCGCTCGTTGAACAGCGCTACGTCTGATATAGCTGGTTGGTATGTATGTATGTATGTATGTATGTATGTATGTATGTACCTACCTCATAGATGGTGTGGTTCTGGTAGCAGCGCTGCAGCACGGCGCTGATGTTGAACGCGGGGTCGGTGCGCTCGTTGAACAGCGCTACGTCTGATATAGCTGGTATGTATGTATGTATGTATGTATGTATGTATGTATGTATGTATGTACCTACCTCATAGATGGTGTGGTTCTGGTAGCAGCGCTGCAGCACGGCGCTGATGTTGAACGCGGGGTCGGTGCGCTCGTTGAACAGCGCTACGTCTGATATAGCTGGTTGGTATGTATGTATGTATGTATGTATGTATGTATGTATGTATGTATGTACCTACCTCATAGATGGTGTGGTTCTGGTAGCAGCGCTGCAGCACGGCGCTGATGTTGAACGCGGGGTCGGTGCGCTCGTTGAACAGCGCTACGTCTGATATAGCTGGTATGTATGTATGTATGTATGTATGTATGTATGTATGTATGTACCTACCTCATAGATGGTGTGGTTCTGGTAGCAGCGCTGCAGCACGGCGCTGATGTTGAACGCGGGGTCGGTGCGCTCGTTGAACAGCGCTACGTCTGATATAGCTGGTATGTATGTATGTATGTATGTATGTATGTATGTATGTATGTACCTACCTCATAGATGGTGTGGTTCTGGTAGCAGCGCTGCAGCACGGCGCTGATGTTGAACGCGGGGTCGGTGCGCTCGTTGAACAGCGCTACGTCTGATATAGCTGGTATGTATGTATGTATGTATGTATGTATGTATGTACCTACCTCATAGATGGTGTGGTTCTGGTAGCAGCGCTGCAGCACGGCGCTGATGTTGAACGCGGGGTCGGTGCGCTCGTTGAACAGCGCTACGTCTGATATAGCTGGTTGGTATGTATGTATGTATGTATGTATGTATGTATGTATGTATGTATGTACCTACCTCATAGATGGTGTGGTTCTGGTAGCAGCGCTGCAGCACGGCGCTGATGTTGAACGCGGGGTCGGTGCGCTCGTTGAACAGCGCGCGCTCCAACTCCACGAACCGATCCACGTCTTCCAGCAACCGGTTACCGCGCGGCTCACTGCCAAACCATTTAACTCATTTAGGAACGAAAATGACAGAGTGCCCTATCATTTTACAAGATTTTTATTAACTTGCCATGTTAGTTAGTTAACTAGTATGTTACTTAGTTAGTTAGTGGGGGATAAATATTGCAAACTTAATGGCCCACTCCCCAGTGTCCGATGGAGCTGAAATTTTGTATACAGGTTTGATTCAGATGACAATACAATATTAAATTACGGCCAGCAATAAAGCTTGTCATAAAAATGAAATTTTACTAAAAACTTATTGTTTAAGGAAAAAAATCTTTGGAATGGATAATTTTGTATGTTTTGCTGATAACGTTATTTTTGTAATGAATTAAGTAGTAACGTAAAATTTTAATGCGTCCCATTCGTGTTAAGTACTAAGAATGTTTACAAAGACAGTCACTGTAAAAATAAATAAATCGTTATCAAGAAGTGCTGGGTGGGACAGATATTGTTTCGTCGCTGCACTATCACTTTGGGTCCATTCACATTGAAAAAGCAACATTCGGCATTCACCAGTTTGAATCTTATTTGTGTGAGAAAACAGTTTATATTCATTTGAAGGCAAAGGAGCATCGCGGCGCTGCAAGGATGCATGAGTCTTCTAGTGACCAGACAAAAGAGGCACTATATGCTTCGTTACCCTTTTGGGGTGTATCATTCGCTCTCGTTATGGAGTGTAGAGGTAAAGAGGACTATCTCTGTAGTGAAAAAGTGTCCGTCAAACTGCGTTAAATTAAGATGGCGCCACAGTAGAAACCGACTTCCGCTCCGTTATGACGCACTTTTCAAAATAAGAAACAAGATACATAATCATTAATTTACCAATTTTTATCGCCTGTTTAATTTTTATAACATTTACAAAAGACATAAGTACATAAATAAAATGAGGGAATGTCATGTCACTCTAGTCTCTAAAATATTAAATTTTCTAACGAGGGCGGACGCGGCATACTTCAGTCCGTCAACAACTACTACATTCACACCATAATAATATCTTCTATCCACCCCAGCACCGTAGCGGAGGATTTTGTAACTGTTATTTGGCTGTCATAGCTGGACACGTTTTCAAGTTTCCCCCATATGAGATAGTCCTCCCTACCTCTAAACTCCACAGCTGTGGCGCCGTATACTCACGCCAGCGGATCGCAGAGGAAGCGTTGGGTTGCGACGCCGACCGCGAAGTAAGCTAGCGCCACGCTCGCCGCCAGCGCGCCCGCCACGAACATGCAGCCCGTGCCGCTGCGACAATAACACAATATTTATAGCAAAAAGTTTGGTTTATACACGACTTTACTCAATGAGCAGCCCCCTTACTCTCGACGGAATCGAATTCACATCAGCCCCCCTACACAAGTCGAATTCGCCATTTGTAAAAATGTTTCTTTCGGATGCGTGGGTTTCCTCACATTGACGAAGCAACGCTGGCCTACAGCGTAACAAGTGATAGCAAAATTCGACGAGTCGTGTAAGCCTTTCGGTAGCTTAGTTGGTCAGAGCATCGGGCCGGATTCCCGGAGGCGCGGGTTCGAATCCCGCCTGAAAGCTACTTATAGAGCTCGTGGTTTTTTACTATCATATTTTTCCTAAGATTTTTGAAGTTGATTCGATCATAATGTGAACTAAATTCCGTAAAAAGTAAGGGGGCTGTTTCAAAATATTGGCGACAGTACAATCTTATTTTTTTCAAATTTTCATAGAAAACAAACAGCATTCAATTATAAAGTAAATAGAATAGACCAAACATGCCATTCATAATCCAGGTAAATCTTACCAATTATCAGGAGGCGCGTACTGACTGAGTGAGTGACTTCGCGAGACTGCCGCGCGAGGCATATCAAGAAATGTCTCAGTGTGATAAATAATTAATAAATAATTTGGAAAACATTCTGGGTCGGGTAAATATTGAAATCGAACTTTTCAATATTTCGTCTCGTCGTTGTTTTCAATTTCCATAATACTAGTGCTTAGGAGGCCTGCGATCGGTCAGTTCCCCACACTAACGTAATACTAAAATGATGTGAATTTAGAGCATTATTTTTCATCGTTACTATTAGATAGTAAATCGGAACTCATTTGACAGTTCTTTTTTATGCAACGTAGCTTACCATAGATAATAGAATAGATGATATGTCAAATCTGCAGAGTTATAATGCCTTCTCCGCTAGATGATGCTAGTTTCTTCGTAAGTTAAAAAACCAATTTAATTAGATTGCATTTCTTCCGCTGTTTTTTTTGGAAATATGAGTAGCATATTTGAAATCATTGAATTTCAAGCTACTTTTAGGTATAGGGTTTGTATTTATGCATTACTTATCAAAAAAATTCAGGTCTATTTCGCCAATTGTTCTTTTTAATTATTTTGGTATTACGTTTGTATGGGTGACTAAAGCGTCGCGGCCCACTTAAGCTATTACTACTACTACTTTGGTATTGGAAGAATGTATGTGATGGTGTCCAATACCTATTTATTATTTATTTATTATTAATTTATTATAAATTTATTATTAATTCATTTTTAATTTATCATTCATTTATTATAAATTTATTAATTTATTAATACTTAATTTATTATTAATTTATTAATATTATTTTCAACACACTTGCTCATAAATTGAGCCTTATTACATCGATCTTAAGGCCATAAACCGAACTATAACCCACGCGTGCATAATAATATTACAGTACTAGTTGCGTAATAGAATTATCCCTACAAAGTTTAGTAGATTTCATTACAAGTGCGGAAAGCCTGTCATTGCAAAGAGTTCCGACAAATGTCTACCCGAGCCGAGGCGCAGCCGAAGGTGAGGGTTGACAGTCGGAACAAGTTGCAATGACGGTTCCGCACGTGTACTGAACAACTATTTTTAATACAGTTGCGAAAAAATTAAGCAATTTAATAAAATAATAAAACACAATAAACTCAATTAACTAATCGTAAAAGAATATAAGCAGACATTTTTTTTGTTTTCTTCACCCATTCTGGGTTGGCAAAGGAAACTATGATCATACAGCCAAGGCTTCAGTAGTTTTTTTTATTGATATGAAATGAAAATTAAATTAAATGAGATGAAATGAAATGAAACCTAACAAAAGCAATCCGAATCCTACAGGAGCGCCTTTCCTTATTTCTCTCTTTTACCACATCGTTTTCCATTAAAGCCACATTATTGCACTAATTCCACCATACTAAGTACCTACCACGATAAAAACCAGAAAAAAAGAATGTAGAAAATTAAGAAATAAGGTCCCTCATTTTCCTTTCACTTACTTGCGCAAACTCCTATAAGCAGATACTATGGTAAATAGTGCACGTCATACCATATTTAGTAATCTGTGGTCATACAGCCAATTTTATGTATTTTTTATATTCATAAATTTAATTTGGCCGATACTAATATTAATTTAATGTATAATTAAAATTACTTTTAAATCTGATATTGAAACAAATTAGTAGCTTCTTTTTAGAAATATTTGCATGAATCATAAAAACTTCTATGATTTTTTTTTGTAAAAACTTCGTGGTTGGTTTATTCTTTTTAATAGACAATATTTTGACAGTTGGGAAAGAAAACGCACGAGTTCGGGAAAGGTAAAGAAAAAGTTCGAGTGTGTAATAGCCCACATCCCGAACGCTATACGTCCCTGCAATACGCCACTTTTTGAGCAACTGTATTAAAAAAGTAAGTACCTAACTGCAAATTATATGCGAGTAAACAGAGACTTTTCAATTTAACCGGGTAATACAGTATCCCTACAAAGTTAAGTTAGTACCTAACTGCAAGTAATATGCGAGTCAACAGAGTATTTTCAATTTCAGCGGGTAATAGATACAGTTCTTTTTTTGTAACAACAAAGAGGTTTTATACGGCTGAAAATCCATTTACGTTTTTAGAATAAATAAATGTGTCCCTAATTAAGACAAAAACATAATTAAGTATATTATTATCAAATTATTTATAATTCACAATAATTTGTTAAAAAACATTTGCATTTTATCACTATTATTATACTTATTATTTTGAAGTAGGCTGTATGGCTGTATGTACAATCAATCACCTCACAATTTTATTGGCGCGTGCAAAAAAAAAACTTGCGCGCTTTTTCCCTTAGTTAATATTAGGTTAAAACAATATGTATGCAATAAATGTTTGTTTTTCCTCGCAAGTGTGTTGAAAAAGTGCGTATGAAACTCGTGAGCAACTGACTCACTAGACACTCGGCTGATTTACGCCCTCGCCTGCGGCTCGGGCTGCAACCCACAGCCTCGTGTATAATGAGCAACCTAAGCTCACTTGTATCATAATATACTATTATGAATGGCGTGTGTACCATAGCAGGCAGCTAGCGCCGGCTCCCTTGTTGCAGCAGTCGGCGGCGCCGTACACGTCGGGCCGCTTGCCGCACCAATGCCCGTCAGCTATACACACAGAGTGTGGCCATACCATAGCAGGCAGCTAGCGCCGGCTCCCTTGTTGCAGCAGTCGGCGGCGCCGTACACGTCGGGCCGCTTGCCGCACCAATGCCCGTCAGCTATACACACAGAGTGTGGCCATACCATAGCAGGCAGCTAGCGCCGGCTCCCTTGTTGCAGCAGTCGGCGGCGCCGTACACGTCGGGCCGCTTGCCGCACCAATGCCCGTCAGCTATACACACAGAGTGTGGCCATACCATAGCAGGCAGCTAGCGCCGGCTCCCTTGTTGCAGCAGTCGGCGGCGCCGTACACGTCGGGCCGCTTGCCGCACCAATGCCCGTCAGCTATACACACAGAGTGTGGCCATACCATAGCAGGCAGCTAGCGCCGGCTCCCTTGTTGCAGCAGTCGGCGGCGCCGTACACGTCGGGCCGCTTGCCGCACCAATGCCCGTCAGCTATACACACAGAGTGTGGCCATACCATAGCAGGCAGCTAGCGCCGGCTCCCTTGTTGCAGCAGTCGGCGGCGCCGTACACGTCGGGCCGCTTGCCGCACCAATGCCCGTCAGCTATACACACAGAGTGTGGCCATACCATAGCAGGCAGCTAGCGCCGGCTCCCTTGTTGCAGCAGTCGGCGGCGCCGTACACGTCGGGCCGCTTGCCGCACCAATGCCCGTCAGCTATACACACAGAGTGTGGCCATACCATAGCAGGCAGCTAGCGCCGGCTCCCTTGTTGCAGCAGTCGGCGGCGCCGTACACGTCGGGCCGCTTGCCGCACCAATGCCCGTCAGCTATACACACAGAGTGTGGCCATACCATAGCAGGCAGCTAGCGCCGGCTCCCTTGTTGCAGCAGTCGGCGGCGCCGTACACGTCGGGCCGCTTGCCGCACCAATGCCCGTCAGCTATACACACAGAGTGTGGCCATACCATAGCAGGCAGCTAGCGCCGGCTCCCTTGTTGCAGCAGTCGGCGGCGCCGTACACGTCGGGCCGCTTGCCGCACCAATGCCCGTCAGCTATACACACAGAGTGTGGCCATACCATAGCAGGCAGCTAGCGCCGGCTCCCTTGTTGCAGCAGTCGGCGGCGCCGTACACGTCGGGCCGCTTGCCGCACCAATGCCCGTCAGCTATACACACAGAGTGTGGCCATACCATAGCAGGCAGCTAGCGCCGGCTCCCTTGTTGCAGCAGTCGGCGGCGCCGTACACGTCGGGCCGCTTGCCGCACCAATGCCCGTCAGCTATACACACAGAGTGTGGCCATACCATAGCAGGCAGCTAGCGCCGGCTCCCTTGTTGCAGCAGTCGGCGGCGCCGTACACGTCGGGCCGCTTGCCGCACCAATGCCCGTCAGCTATACACACAGAGTGTGGCCATACCATAGCAGGCAGCTAGCGCCGGCTCCCTTGTTGCAGCAGTCGGCGGCGCCGTACACGTCGGGCCGCTTGCCGCACCAATGCCCGTCAGCTATACACACAGAGTGTGGCCATACCATAGCAGGCAGCTAGCGCCGGCTCCCTTGTTGCAGCAGTCGGCGGCGCCGTACACGTCGGGCCGCTTGCCGCACCAATGCCCGTCAGCTATACACACAGAGTGTGGCCATACCATAGCAGGCAGCTAGCGCCGGCTCCCTTGTTGCAGCAGTCGGCGGCGCCGTACACGTCGGGCCGCTTGCCGCACCAATGCCCGTCAGCTATACACACAGAGTGTGGCCATACCATAGCAGGCAGCTAGCGCCGGCTCCCTTGTTGCAGCAGTCGGCGGCGCCGTACACGTCGGGCCGCTTGCCGCACACGCCGCACGTCAGCCCCAGCGCCAGGATGCACGTGATCTGGACAAACAAATAACGTCAAAACAAACAAAAACACTAATATTTCACAATATTCCTAATAATAAACCAAATTAAGTAGTTTGCCAGTGCTGTGAACCGCCTGTCGCTCTACATAACATTGTCTACGAGTGTTGCGGCTCATCCCTAGTTGTTTATGGCTGCGGAAACTAAGTTTAAATACAGTTATTTCTTTTATTAATTTGTTAGACGTGTAGCGTCAGCTGGATAGAAAGTATGATAGTAGTGAATGTGTGTGCTCGAGATTCAAAGTCCGAAGCTGATGCCACATCACTCCCCCCTAAAAATAAGGAACAGGGATATTATTTTTAGGGGGGAAGGGATGTGGCGTTAATTTCGGAATTTCACACACATTCACTTCCAAGTAACATTTTAGGTATAGGAAAAATGTGATAGTAAAAAACCACGAGCCGTATAAGTAGCTTTCAGGCGGGATTCTAACCGCGCCTCCGGGAATCCGACCCTATCCTCTGACCAACTAAGCTACCGAAAGGCTTACGCGACTCGTCGAATTTTGCTATCACTTGTTACGCTGTAACAGGGGGGTGTCACTCCGCAGTTTAGGTGCGTTCAGCCGGCGCGCCTGCCGGGCAGGCGTATGGCAGAAGGATGCCGCTCGGCTCGTACGCTCCACGTTCGCGCGTAGAACGATCGATCATTTCTGTGCTTCTTGTGCACCGAACAATGACTACTAAACGTTCTTACAATCCGTATATAAGATACTGTTGTGTTTACGAGTGTCTAAATAAAAGAAAGAACAAAATAAACAACAAAACCGAACTCGCAAGTCGCTCGCAACCCTAACCAGCGAGCGAGCTGTTTGAGACATTCATAGAAATAGAAACGCTCGCGCGTAGCTATTGGGTACAGTTTTGCTTGTATGCGCGAACTCTAGGTTATTATAACAGTAGGCAAGCAATGACAAAGCAACCGGAATTGGACTTTATTTCCACGCAGAATGATTTATTTTTATTTGAATGAGCTTGCAGAGTGAGTCTTCTGTGCCTTAGCACTATTATTTATTCTGTGGCTGTAGGCCAGCGTTTCTTCATGAATGTGAGGAAACCCTCGCATCCGAAAGAAACATTTTTACAAATGTTTCTTTCGGATAGCGGCGCAGCGGGCCGTACTCCGAGTAGAAGGTGTGTAGCGCGTCGGACACGTGCTCGCGCCGGTAATGTGCATCATCAATAGTGACCGACACTACGTACCAGTAGCAGCGCGGTGTTTGCGGCGAGCCCGGCGTAGCGGCGCAGCGGGCCGTACTCCGAGTAGAAGGTGTGTAGCGCGTCGGACACGTGCTCGCGCCGGTAATGTGCATCATCAATAGTGACCGACACTACGTACCAGTAGCAGCGCGGTGTTTGCGGCGAGCCCGGCGTAGCGGCGCAGCGGGCCGTACTCCGAGTAGAAGGTGTGTAGCGCGTCGGACACGTGCTCGCGCCGGTAATGTGCATCATCAATAGTGACCGACACTACGTACCAGTAGCAGCGCGGTGTTTGCGGCGAGCCCGGCGTAGCGGCGCAGCGGGCCGTACTCCGAGTAGAAGGTGTGTAGCGCGTCGGACACGTGCTCGCGCCGGTAATGTGCATCATCAATAGTGACCGACACTACGTACCAGTAGCAGCGCGGTGTTTGCGGCGAGCCCGGCGTAGCGGCGCAGCGGGCCGTACTCCGAGTAGAAGGTGTGTAGCGCGTCGGACACGTGCTCGCGCCGGTAATGTGCATCATCAATAGTGACCGACACTACGTACCAGTAGCAGCGCGGTGTTTGCGGCGAGCCCGGCGTAGCGGCGCAGCGGGCCGTACTCCGAGTAGAAGGTGTGTAGCGCGTCGGACACGTGCTCGCGCCGGTAATGTGCATCATCAATAGTGACCGACACTACGTACCAGTAGCAGCGCGGTGTTTGCGGCGAGCCCGGCGTAGCGGCGCAGCGGGCCGTACTCCGAGTAGAAGGTGTGTAGCGCGTCGGACACGTGCTCGCGCCGGTAATGTGCATCATCAATAGTGACCGACACTACGTACCAGTAGCAGCGCGGTGTTTGCGGCGAGCCCGGCGTAGCGGCGCAGCGGGCCGTACTCCGAGTAGAAGGTGTGTAGCGCGTCGGACACGTGCTCGCGCCGGTAATGTGCATCATCAATAGTGACCGACACTACGTACCAGTAGCAGCGCGGTGTTTGCGGCGAGCCCGGCGTAGCGGCGCAGCGGGCCGTACTCCGAGTAGAAGGTGTGTAGCGCGTCGGACACGTGCTCGCGCCGGTAATGTGCATCATCAATAGTGACCGACACTACGTACCAGTAGCAGCGCGGTGTTTGCGGCGAGCCCGGCGTAGCGGCGCAGCGGGCCGTACTCCGAGTAGAAGGTGTGTAGCGCGTCGGACACGTGCTCGCGCCGCCGCAACTCGTCGCTGGCACTGTCGGACAGTGCGGTGATCTCGTCCGCGACCTTGGCCAGCCGCCGCCCTACGGAACACGATGCAAACAATGCTTTATATAGCCAAACAAACTTACGACAATCTTTAACTAATACTCTATTTAAATTGTTGAGTTGGATTTTATTTTGTTATATTAGTTTTGATTTGATTGATTGTTATTTTTTGAATAGTTATTTAAGCCTTTTTGCTAATTGTTTAACATTCCTGATGTCAAAGCATGTTCGTATTAGGAAAAAAACGCATCTACAGTGCACATGTAAAAACTATTAATTGGCTAACGATTAATCATGTTTTATAGAAAAAAATGTATTTAGTAGCTGTAAGTGTTCCAAGAAATTAAAAAAAAAACAATTATAAAATATCAATGGTCAAAGCTCTGGAACTTTAACCGGAAATAGCCAAAAGCTTGCATTTATTTTATTAGTGACAGCTCGGCTTGCGTTTGCAGTCGTTTGTAGGCAGCCATTAATTCGCACGTGGCGGTCCACCTCGCGCTGTATGTCGCGGAACACGCGCTGGCCCTCCGCCCCGTGGCCCTCCATGTGGCCGTCCAGCAGGGCGGACACAATGCTCACCGGTGTCGTGCAGCGCGGCCTGCAGCGCGGGCACGTGGCGGTCCACCTCGCGCTGCACGGCGCGCTGTATGTCGCGGAACACGCGCTGGCCCTCCGCCCCGTGGCCCTCCATGTGGCCGTCCAGCAGGGCGGACACAATGCTCACCGGTGTCGTGCAGCGCGGCCTGCAGCGCGGGCACGTGGCGGTCCACCTCGCGCTGCACGGCGCGCTGTATGTCGCGGAACACGCGCTGGCCCTCCGCCCCGTGGCCCTCCATGTGGCCGTCCAGCAGGGCGGACACAATGCTCACCGGTGTCGTGCAGCGCGGCCTGCAGCGCGGGCACGTGGCGGTCCACCTCGCGCTGCACGGCGCGCTGTATGTCGCGGAACACGCGCTGGCCCTCCGCCACGTCGCCCTTGATGTTGCTGTCCAGCAGCAGCGTCACGTTGCCCAGCAGCTCCGTCACGTCCGGCATCTGCGGCACGAGGAAGCGTCACCACACACCCGACTACGGTGCGATTCAACCTTATTGACCTCTAGTCCTAGCGGTACATACATCCCGATGTTTAGTAAAATACTGCAAATGGTGTTAAAAGCATGCAAATCGGAACGATTGATCTTTAGGCCATAAGAATCAATTTGACCCGTAGCACGGAAAAAAAACAAAAAAGGAGAGGGAGTTATGACGTAATTTATAAATTTTTGTTCATAACATAAATTTGTAATATTAAAAAAGCACTACTTCAATGTAAATATTTTCAAAATTCCTTTCTTGGAGTTGAATATGAGGCTAGTACCTAGTTATTCTATTACAGCTTATTACATATCATTTTAGATTTATTTTACAAATGACGTCATAACTCCCGCTCCTTCTTTGTTTTTTTTCCGTGCTACGGGTAAAATTGATTCTTATGGCCTAAAGATCAGTCGTTCCAATTTTCTTGCTTTTAACACCATTTGCAGCATTTTTGGCGTACTGCTAAAACTACTCGTGATTCACGAGTAGTCTTACGAGTCGTGAAGTTATCCACTGCGCGCAGTAGAGTATAAGATCGACAATCTTTTCTGTTCCGGTGACAGCGGCGCTATGTACTTTTTTCTTTTTTAGCAATTTTACTGGCCCTGACTACTACGACTTTCAGCCGACAACAGCGCTATGGTTGGACAACAACTTGACAGCAAAATGACATTTAAAAAACGCGTTAGTTTCAGTTTTAGCCACCGGAACAGAAAACTTTGTCGCACTGTAAATACCATTTAAATGATGATTATGCATTATGCACAAAGTATGACACTATTTTATCCAATAATATGTTGTGTTGTAGGTATAGCAAACTGCAAAAAAGTTTAACGTATGGCTGAACATAACGTACAACAGAATGGCTTTTATCACAATCTGTATTTGTATCCACAATAGGGTATCTGACTGAATTTTTTGATTGACTTAATTTTTTTATTGAAATGAAATATAAGCAACACAACTTAGGTATTTATTGTTGAAAATGGAAATTTACACTGTGAATGCAAAAAAGTAAAAATTTAAATAACTTAGGTATTTATTTTCAAATATCTTGCATATTTTCAGCGATATAGAGCATCAAACTTTGAGAGCGCTACAATCAAGTGACGTCACATGCTAGTAGCCATACTCCCGCCATAGAAAATTTCGTTTTAGAAAGGGATAGCTAGGGTCACAATTAAGTAGCTCATAATTGGCTTGTTATAATACAGATTGAATTTCTTTTTTCACATTTGTTATTCAATAGTGTTATATTTCTGAATGTGATAATTAAATATCTACATTTCAACAACAGTCAAATACCCAATTGTAATAACGTTGGATGAAAGTCGCGAACGATTTAATTCGCATGTGTTGTAACAATATGAAAAGTAAAGATGAAGTTAAGCAAAAGATATGCATACTTACGGTTGGGAAATATTTATCAAGCATCTGTTCCAAGTCAGCGTGCAATCACAGGTAGGTGTTAGTTAAATATGTTACAATATTGAACGTTAAAATAAAGTGAATATTTTTGTTAAATCAGAGAGAGAATCATCGAGAAAAAAAAAGTGTTTAGTGTTTAGACAAAGCAAATAAAGACATTTTTAATTCCAATAAAATTAGAAGAAATAAAATTGATGAATAAAACAAACATTACAATACAAAAAAAGGCTTGAATTGATTATTTTTTTGTAAAGAATCAATTTTTAAACACTACCCAAACTTTTAAGATCGACTCTGAATCTGTAACGGCCAGAATTAATAACCTATCTACAGATAGGGATAGGTGCGATCCAGATTAGTTGCTATGCAACGCTTGATATTAACATAGAATTAACGACAGTTGCCAGGGTGTTGCTAGGCAACAACTAATATGGATCGCAGCTATCCCTATCTGTGGATAGGTTATTAATTCTGAACGTAAGTGAACAACTTTCTCCTAGAAACATGGGTCGAAATACGACAAAAAATTTTGGACTTCCCATACTTGGGGCTGATTTTTCAATCCTCAGATAATAGTTATCAGTCAGTTAAATTAATAACCAACCAAAGTAAATGACAATTTCAAAATAAGAGAGATTTGATTGAAGGACAATTTCTTTTCAATTCGGAGGTATTAAACGATATCAGACGAATTATTTTTATCCATGCATTGAAAAACCGGCCCAAAATCGATCGCATGATCATTCTAATTTGTATAAAGAGTTAAAAAAACATTTGTCCCATGTTTCTAGGAGAAAGTTGTTGACCTACAGATTCTGAGTGGAACTTTAAAATTTGGGTAGTGCTTAAAACAGCTGCTGTATAAGTAGATCTCGTGTTGTTTTGTTACCTGGTTGTACTGTATCTCGGTGCCGAGCTCGCCGATCTTGTACTTTTCCTGCAGGCGCACGCATGGCGGCTGCTGGCACTGCGCGAGTGTCTGCAGCAGCTGCCGCTTCACCTTGCGGAGCCCTAAGCACACGGTCGGGTCAACATTGTGATTACGTGGTTCCACGAGGGTAAGGATGAGGCCAAACGAACGCAATTTTGATCTGAGTCGCAGATTTTCGGTCGCAGAAATTCTGCTGCATTCGGTTTCATAGAATAGTCCAGTCACGTTAGGAAAATAAAGGGGTCAACCTCGGAATGAGAGATACTAAGCTGTAAACTCGTGTACACCTTCATTATGGCGTTCTAAAAGTTGTCTCTAAAGTCACATAAAATCTTGTGTCTGCGTCGTAAGTTATTCACGGATTTTCGCGATTATTTCGGTTTCTATAGCTCCAACGATGTTGACATCCTACTAATATTATAAATGTGAAAGTTTAGATGTTTGGATGTTTAGATGTTTGGATGTTTGTATGTTTGTTACTCAATCACGCCAAAACGGCTGACCGGATTTGGCCGAAATTTGGGACACAGATACTTTGGAGCCTGGAGAAGAACATAGGCTACTTCTTACCCCAGAAAAAGTTACATTCCCGCGGGATAACGTCGCGGGCGAAGCCGCGGGCGGAAAGCTAGTTTATTATAAGAATTGTAGAACATAAAATTAGCGACTGTTTAATTTTTTTTTATACGCCCAACTGTTTTTGTGATACAGATCCATTATCCGAATTGGACTGGATTAGAAAAGTACTATTTGATTCACACGGCGACGCAAAATGAGTTGTCTCACACCTACTATGAAACCGAATTCAGGACCGAAATTCTGCGACTCACGACTCAGAAAATTACGTTCGTTTGGCCTCACCGTAAAGTGTCTAATTCAATATCAATCACTATCGCTTTCACTTTGAACAATATCGTGCAACCCCTGCTGCAGTAGTACTAGCTGTCTTCAACAAGAAATGATGGATGTCGGATATAAATGTCCAACTGAAAGCGATCGGGACTTATGTTGATGTTGACACTGGCACAGAATAACAACACAGGCGCTTTGATATTGTGTGCCGTAGCCAGACCAGTGTTACCTTTATACAAAGTAAAGTAAAGTAATCATTTATTTCGTGTTCCATTATATTAGATACATTACATTACACATTTTCTTAAGCTAGACTAAACCTATGAAACAGCCGAAAGGGCTGACCAGCTCAGCTCATGCTGTGGCTTATAGCTACGCTACAACGCTGATTTTCAGCTGGACCCATTACATAAAATTAATCGATAAATTACTACAATCTGTTGTGGCAAACATCTAATTATTATTTAAGACATATTATAATTATATCTAAGTAAACTAATATGTTAAGATAAAGATAAAGATAAAGATAAAAATATTCTTTATTCACTTAGACATAATAAATATGTACTTATGAATCGTCAATATTTTCCTACCACCCATTCAAGACTTTTTTAACTGACAAGAAGAATGGGCGCAAGAAACTTGCCAGCGTTTCTTAGTTAGGTAACGACATTTACAAAAAAAAACATATCGTTACTAATACAACAATTGCTTAGTATAAAAATACATCATATTAAACAGTGATTATGTTATGTGTTACATCATGACCATGCATTGCGGTCATTCAAATAATCGTCTACTTTATAGTATCCTTTGCTCATCAGCGACTCTTTAATGTAACATTTAAATTTATGCAATGGTAGTTCAATTATAGGCTGTGGAACTTTATTAAAAAAGGCTATGCTTTTCCCCAGAAATGAGGCTCTGGATTTTTCTAGCCTAAACTTGGGAACGACAAGTTTATCTTTATTTCTTGTGTTAAAGCGATGAATATCGCTCTGCTTTACAAATGTATTATAATACTTTTTCACATAGATTATATTTTCATAGATGTATTGTCCTGCAACAGTTAAAATGTTTATTTCTTTAAATAGATCTCTTAAAGAATCTCTCGATCGGAGGTTGTAAATGGCGCGAATAGCCCTTTTTTGGAGCACGAATATACTGTGGATGTTAGCGGCTGAGCCCCACAACAAAAGGCCGTAAGACATAACACTATGAAAATAACTAAAATAGACTATTCTAGCCGTTTCAATATCGGTTAAGAGCCTTATTTTCTTAACTGCGAATGCGGCCGAACTGAGTCTACTCGCCAAGGCTTCGATATGAGGATCCCATTGTAGTCGCGAGTCTAATATAATACCTAAAAACTTTGTATTGTTAATGAATTCGACCATATCGCCGTCTAGTCTTATATGAAAATCAACTTGTCTTACATTAGGTAACGAAAATTTTAAACACTTAGTTTTCTTTGAGTTTAATGATAAATTATTACTATTAAACCAATGTGACACTTTTGAAAGAGCACTATTCACTTCGTTAGAACAGTCATCACCTCTATCTACTTTAAAGACTAGAGATGTATCATCGGCAAATAGCACTGTCTCACATAAATTCTTCGCGTAGTAAGGAAGGTCATTTATGTATAGGTATTAAAAACAACAGCGGGCCCAATATTGATCCTTGGGGTACGCCCATAGTAATGGGAGCTCCGGTAGACTCAGTTTTATTAATAACTACCTTCTGAGTTCTTTCATACAGATATGAATGCATAAGGCTTACTGACATTTCAGAAACACCATAATGTTTTAACTTCCTTAATAGTGTTTGGTGATCAACACAATCGAATGCCTTGGAAAGGTCACAAAAATGTTAATACTAGCTTTCCGCCCGCAGCTTCGCCCGCGTGTACTACACGACATTATCCTGATGGAATGTAATATTTTCCGGGATAAACTAATATGTCATTCTCCAGCTCCCAATCTACTCCCGTACCAAAAATCACATTGATCCGTTACTCCGTTTTGGACGTGAAAGACGGACAAACAAATAATACCTACTTATTGATTTTCCCGTGGGAATATGATACTATCCTGTGGTAAAAAGTATGTAGCTTAATATAATCCTTGCCAGGGTCTCAAATTATTTACTTAAATACCAATTTCTGTCCCCAAATTAGCATGCGCTTAAAGTGATTTTTCCATACAATGAGATTTCCCGCGGTAAAAAGTAAAATTTATCCTTTCCAGGGCCTTAAACTGTCTCTATTCTAAATATCATCCTTCCCATGAACTCAAACTATCGCCTTAAATACCCATTCCATTCTACAGCTTTGCCCGAGCTAAAACTTATTTTACAATGGGAATGAGCCTTATTCCCGCGGTTACAATTTGCCTATGTCCTTCCTAGCATCAGGACATGAGTGTCCCAGTGCTCCTATCAGTAGGAGTAATTAGTAGGAGCAATTAGTAGGAGCACCCGGAAGCACTGTCTCAAACTATCTCCATTCCAAATTTCATCAAAATTGGTTCAGCCGTTTTGACGCGAGCATATACGATTTCGCATTTATAATAATAGTGGGGATAGTAGAAATAGGAATTAGAATGGCCGGTCGCGACAACGTCCGCGAGTAATAGCAAAATTTTGTGTCAAAAAAGTAGGCAGTACCACCATTTAACGTCCCCGCTGCTGGGGCACAGGCCTTCATATAGATGGATAAGGAGAACGGGCCATGACGTTCCACACGGGCCCATTGAAGTTATGGTGTACTAACCAATCCAAATGCAGCCAGAAGCATCCGCTTATCGTGTCTTCCGAAGCACGATATATTTTTTAACAGCAATTCCATGATAGACAATTGCAAAAGTCACATAACCTCATCGATCGTAGGCCGAGCACGCTACCCGTGGTTTAGGCATAAGAATGTAACGATAGGACAAACATGAGCTACTATCGTATGAATAGTATTCGGACATTCTCCTACTCTTGAACTACCGAAATGCAAAAAATCAAGTCAATACATTGCTAAAAAATGTGTAATACTGATTTTCTTGAGTTTTATTCCAATGCATAAATAATTTTTTGCTTTGCACGAAAATGAGCTGTCATGGGACCCATGCTTCATTATGTGACCAAAAAAAAACTGTAATTTTCCCGAGTTAAAAAAACCGTATGAAATTTTACCGGCCAGAGTTCAATTATCCCGATCGATTTAGCCGTTTAGTTGTGATTGAGCCATAAACATCCAAACTCCGTATCTTTAATACCTCCCCACTCACCCTATATAAACATTAGCCCCCCTTTCTACCCTATAAGGTTTTTTTTTTATTTTGCCTACGCAGATCATTTTTAATCATGACCTAGTATCCTTCATACCAATTTTCATACTCCTAAGTCCAGAAATGAGGAAGTTTTCATATAAGCCTTAATCTCCCCTTTCTACCCTATTAAGGGTTTTTTTATAACTTCGCATACGCAGATCATTTTTAATCGTGACCAGTATCCAACATACCAATTTTCATACTTCTAAGTTTAGAAATGAGGAAGTTCCATATAACCTTAATCCGCCCCTTTTTCCCCATTAACGGGGAGTTTTTTTTTAACTTCGCTTACGCAGATAATTTTCAATCGTGATCAGTCTTCAACATACCAATTTTCATACTTGTAAGTTCAGAAATGAATAAGTTCCATATAAACTTTATCTCCCCATTTTACCCTATTAAGGGGGAGATTTTTTTACTTTGCTTACTCAGATCATTTTCGGTCGTAACCAATATCCAACATACCAATTTTCATGCTTCTAAATTCATAAATGAGGAAGTTCCATATAACCTTAACCCCCCTATTTTACCCCTTTAGGGGGGGTTTCCTAAAATCCGTTCTTAGCGGAAGTCTCCTAGACATAATCTACCTTCCTGCCAAATTACATCTTCGTTGGTCCAGTAGTTTTCGAGATTTCGTGATGAGTGAGTTATGTCCCCTCGATTTTATATATATAGACTAGCTTTCCGCCCGCGGCTTCGCCCGCGTGTACTACACAACATTATCCTGATGTATATTTTCCGGGATAAACTATGTCATTCTCTCGCAATCTACCCCCGTACCAAAAATCACATTGATCCGTTACTCCGTTTGGACGTGAAAGACGGACAAACAAATAATACCTACTTATTGATTTTCCCGTGGGAATATGATATTATAATCCTTGCCAGGGTCTCAAATTATTTACTTAAATACCAATTTCTGCCCCCAAATTAGCCCGCGCTTAAAGTGATTTTTCCTTACAATGAGATTCCCCGCGGTAAAAAGTAAAATATGTCCTTTCCAGGGCCTTAAACTGTATCTATTCTAAACATCATCCTTCCCATGAACTCAAACTGTCGCCTTAAATACCAATTCCAATCTACAGCTTTGCCCGAGCTAAAACTTATTTTACCATGGGAATGAGCCTTATTCCCGCGGTTACAATTTGCCGTGCAATTTGTGTCCCGGTGCTCCTATCAGTAGGAGTAATTAGTAGGAGCACCCGGAAGCACTGTCTCAAACTATCTCCATTCCAAATTTCATCAAAATTGGTTCAGCCGTTTTGACGTGAGCATATACAATTTCGCATTTATAATAATAGTAGGGATAGTAGAAATAGGAATATGAATGGCCGGCGGCCGCGACTACGTCCTCGAGTAGGTACTACATCGCAAAATTTTGTGTCAAAAAATAGGTAGATATGCATTCTCTAAGGTCTCATCAATACCATCATCAATCTATTTTAATGTCCCCGCTGCTGGGGGACAGGCCTTCATATAGATGGATAAGAAGAATGGGCCATAACCTTCCACACGGGCCCATTGAAGTTATGGTGTACTAACCAATCCAAATGCAGCCAGAAACATCGGCTTATCGTGTCTTCCAAAGCACGATATATTTTTTAACAGCAATCCCATGATAGACCATTGCAAAAGTAACATAACCTCATCGATCGCAGGCCGAGCACGCTACCCGTGGTTTAGGCATAAGAAGGTAACGATACCTAGACAAACAGGAGCTACTATCGTATGAATAATATTCGGACATTCTCCTACTCTTGAACTACCAAAATGCAAAAAATCAAGTCAATACTTTGCAAAAAAATGTGTAATACTGATTTTCTTGAATTTTATTCTTATGCATAAACAATTGTTTGCTTTGCACGAAAATGAGCTGTCATGGGACCCATGCTTCATTGAATAAAGTTAACAAAAAAAAACTGTATCCCAAGGAAACTGTACTTTTTTCGAGTTAAAAAAACCGTATGAAATTTTCCCGGTCAGAGTTCAATTATCCCCTTTCTACCCTATTAGGTGTTTTTTTATTTTGCCTGTGCAGATAATTTTTAATGATGACCTAGTATATTCTTTATACCAATTTCCATACTCCCAACTCCAGAAATGAGGAAGTTTTCGTATAAGCCTTAATCCCCCTTTCTACCCTATTATGGGTTTTTTATAACTTCGCATACGCAGATAATTTTTAATCGTGACCAGTATCCAACATACCAACTTTCATACTTCTAAGTTTAGAAATGAGGAACTTCCATATAAGCTTAATCCGCCCGTTTTACCCCATTATCGGGGAGTTTTTTAACTTCGTTTAAGCAGATAATTTTCAATCGTGGTCAGTATTCAACATACCAATTTTCATACTTCTAAGTTCAGAAATGAAGAAGTTCCATATAAACTTTATCTCCCCATTTTACCCTATTAAGGGGGAGATTTTTTTACTTTGCTTACTCAGATCATTTTCAGTCATAACCAGTATCCAACGTACCAATTTTCTTGCTTCTAAATCCATTAATGAAGAAGTTTCATATAACCTTAACCCCCCCATTTTACCCCTTTAGGGGGGGAGTTTCCTAAAATCCGTTCTTAGCGGACGTCTCCTAGGCATAATCTACCTTCCTGCCAAATTACATCTTCGTTGGTCCAGTAGTTTTCGAGATTTCGTGATGAGTGAGTTATGTCCCCTCAATTTTATATATATAGATGAACAAATAAAATAAAAACACATATATACAATGTGTTAATGAATAAGCGCAAAACCTTAGGTGGTGATTGTGCTCATGAATATGAACAACTTTTACTATGGGGCCAACTCTGCAACTCAACAAAAAAATCTGCTGTTCCATACATTCTGGTCGAGCAGATATTGACAATTTGTATGAAACAGCAGTTTTTTGTTGAGTTGGCCCTATAGTATTTTTTTTTCATATTCATGAGCACAATTTATCACCTAAGAGGTTTTGCGCTTATTCATTAAGGCTGCGATTCCCCAAAATAGGGTATTTTAAATTATGCATCCGTCTAATCGTAATCCAAATATCGTATTACTTGCAGTATACTTCATTTTAGTTAATGAAAAATATACGAAAATGATTGTCTTTGATTAGCCGAGGGATTCCGGCCGTCATAATTTAAATTTTTTTATTAGTTAATTTTTAATTGAATTTTAAGTGATTTTCGATTCGCGGGGCGCTCTCGAGTTCACAGTTCACTGCCGGCTGCCGCTGCATCCGCGTGAGGTGTATCGAACGCGACCGAGCAAGCGTTAGCGTGCCTATTTCGGTCGGGAATGAGGATTCCCGACCGAAATAGGCACGCACCTTTATACAACGTGTTAAGGCGAGGCGCCTTAACACGTTGTATAAAGGTGACACTGGTCTGGGTACATACGGCACACAATATCAAAGCGCATGTGTTGCGTTTACTCACTTTGATATTCAACGCAGGCACGTGCAAATAAGTGTGTTAATCTAGACGGTTGTGTGGCGAATTGGTGATTCTTAACATAAACAATTTCATTTCCTTGAACACTATTTCTTGTGTGAATGGGTTTAAATCGTAGGATGAGTCCTTGCCATCATTAGACTATAATCTTGCACTTTTTTTAATCCACTACGGGGTAGTACTTTGCCTTCACCACACCTGATGTTAAGTGGTGATAAAGCTGAATGTGGAAGCGCACTACTCCCGGAACCCTTAATTACTGAGGAACTGGTTATCTTATCTGTAACTGCCCGAACACAATGATGTTGAAACATCGTTGTTATGGCGGAGCTAGCCAGGCGGACTAAGAACGGGTCCTACCACTGCTTTACAAATATCGTCTTAAGTGCAGGAAATATGCACTATGAGCTCTCATTCAGCTCCAGCAAGTCATGTGTGTAAACACATGTTTTACAGTTTTATAGTATAAAAAAAATAGTCTTATAGTCTGTAAAATTTTGCATTGCTCAAATGACTGATCATTCGTGTAAAGCACAACGTTATTTATGCTATTGAAATAAAATCCACTAAAAACACATTTTTTAACGCAATTTATGCTAGAAAATTAGAACCTCTTCTTTGTGCAAGGCAACGTTTTGCTTTGCACGAACGAGCTGTCATTTGAGCCATGCTAAATTTGGCAGACTCTGTAGTACCTATCAAGAGGAGAATGCGATCTCTAGGTATACCAAACGCCATGTTAGACTCGGTCACACCCAGACATGTCCCTCGCCGCACCCAGCCCTCCCACCAAGCCTATTAGGCTTCGCGTCAGAGCTGGGCGGTCTTCAGCCCTGCCCCGCCCCCTAACGAGCTCGAAACCTCGAGGGGGGGCCAGACAGAGGGAGGGAGCTTCCTCCCCAGCTCCCCGTAAAGTGCCCCGGTAACGATCAATCGCAATTGACAATGTTTACGTCATTGAAGGACCAAATGATCGTCTATAGAGGCAATTGAAGCCATTGTCATTCGAAATACGTGATTGACGGCGAATGATGGAAAGCCCATTGACAATCGCGAATGACGCTACCAATTGATCGTCTCGTTGTGCGATTGACAGATTTTTCGGTCATTTGTTCGCTCGCTAGTATAGAAACATGGCGCTAGCATAGAAATATTGTTCAGCAGTCAGAGCAATTGACGCATCGAATGAAGCTCCATCATTCGCACCTTCAATTGAAACGGTCAATCACGGAACAATTGACGAATGACGATTGATCGTTACCGGGGCACTTAAGGCTACCCAAGAGTCCGTTCGTACCTGAGTTGAGGTGGTCGGCGCGCGTGCGCAGGTCGGACGTGAGGCGCGCCACGTCCCGCAGGCCCGCCTGCACGTCGTCCAGGCGGGCCACGAGCTGGGCCAGCGCGGACACCGACACCGCCAGCCCGGAACCTGGACACGCTATGTCAGAGTCCGTCCGTACCTGAGTTGAGGTGGTCGGCGCGCGTGCGCAGGTCGGACGTGAGGCGCGCCACGTCCCGCAGGCCCGCCTGCACGTCGTCCAGGCGGGCCACGAGCTGGGCCAGCGCGGACACCGACACCGCCAGCCCGGAACCTGGACACGCTATGTCAGAGTCCGTCCGTACCTGAGTTGAGGTGGTCGGCGCGCGTGCGCAGGTCGGACGTGAGGCGCGCCACGTCCCGCAGGCCCGCCTGCACGTCGTCCAGGCGGGCCACGAGCTGGGCCAGCGCGGACACCGACACCGCCAGCCCGGAACCTGGACACGCTATGTCAGAGTCCGTCCGTACCTGAGTTGAGGTGGTCGGCGCGCGTGCGCAGGTCGGACGTGAGGCGCGCCACGTCCCGCAGGCCCGCCTGCACGTCGTCCAGGCGGGCCACGAGCTGGGCCAGCGCGGACACCGACACCGCCAGCCCGGAACCTGGACACGCTATGTCAGAGTCCGTCCGTACCTGAGTTGAGGTGGTCGGCGCGCGTGCGCAGGTCGGACGTGAGGCGCGCCACGTCCCGCAGGCCCGCCTGCACGTCGTCCAGGCGGGCCACGAGCTGGGCCAGCGCGGACACCGACACCGCCAGCCCGGAACCTGGACACGCTATGTCAGAGTCCGTCCGTACCTGAGTTGAGGTGGTCGGCGCGCGTGCGCAGGTCGGACGTGAGGCGCGCCACGTCCCGCAGGCCCGCCTGCACGTCGTCCAGGCGGGCCACGAGCTGGGCCAGCGCGGACACCGACACCGCCAGCCCGGAACCTGGACACGCTATGTCAGAGTCCGTCCGTACCTGAGTTGAGGTGGTCGGCGCGCGTGCGCAGGTCGGACGTGAGGCGCGCCACGTCCCGCAGGCCCGCCTGCACGTCGTCCAGGCGGGCCACGAGCTGGGCCAGCGCGGACACCGACACCGCCAGCCCGGAACCTGGACACGCTATGTCAGAGTCCGTCCGTACCTGAGTTGAGGTGGTCGGCGCGCGTGCGCAGGTCGGACGTGAGGCGCGCCACGTCCCGCAGGCCCGCCTGCACGTCGTCCAGGCGGGCCACGAGCTGGGCCAGCGCGGACACCGACACCGCCAGCCCGGAACCTGGACACGCTATGTCAGAGTCCGTCCGTACCTGAGTTGAGGTGGTCGGCGCGCGTGCGCAGGTCGGACGTGAGGCGCGCCACGTCCCGCAGGCCCGCCTGCACGTCGTCCAGGCGGGCCACGAGCTGGGCCAGCGCGGACACCGACACCGCCAGCCCGGAACCTGGACACGCTATGTCAGAGTCCGTCCGTACCTGAGTTGAGGTGGTCGGCGCGCGTGCGCAGGTCGGACGTGAGGCGCGCCACGTCCCGCAGGCCCGCCTGCACGTCGTCCAGGCGGGCCACGAGCTGGGCCAGCGCGGACACCGACACCGCCAGCCCGGAACCTGGACACGCTATGTCAGAGTCCGTCCGTACCTGAGTTGAGGTGGTCGGCGCGCGTGCGCAGGTCGGACGTGAGGCGCGCCACGTCCCGCAGGCCCGCCTGCACGTCGTCCAGGCGGGCCACGAGCTGGGCCAGCGCGGACACCGACACCGCCAGCCCGGAACCTGGACACGCTATGTCAGAGTCCGTCCGTACCTGAGTTGAGGTGGTCGGCGCGCGTGCGCAGGTCGGACGTGAGGCGCGCCACGTCCCGCAGGCCCGCCTGCACGTCGTCCAGGCGGGCCACGAGCTGGGCCAGCGCGGACACCGACACCGCCAGCCCGGAACCTGGACACGCTATGTCAGAGTCCGTCCGTACCTGAGTTGAGGTGGTCGGCGCGCGTGCGCAGGTCGGACGTGAGGCGCGCCACGTCCCGCAGGCCCGCCTGCACGTCGTCCAGGCGGGCCACGAGCTGGGCCAGCGCGGACACCGACACCGCCAGCCCGGAACCTGGACACGCTATGTCAGAGTCCGTCCGTACCTGAGTTGAGGTGGTCGGCGCGCGTGCGCAGGTCGGACGTGAGGCGCGCCACGTCCCGCAGGCCCGCCTGCACGTCGTCCAGGCGGGCCACGAGCTGGGCCAGCGCGGACACCGACACCGCCAGCCCGGAACCTGGACACGCTATGTCAGAGTCCGTCCGTACCTGAGTTGAGGTGGTCGGCGCGCGTGCGCAGGTCGGACGTGAGGCGCGCCACGTCCCGCAGGCCCGCCTGCACGTCGTCCAGGCGGGCCACGAGCTGGGCCAGCGCGGACACCGACACCGCCAGCCCGGAACCTGGACACGCTATGTCAGAGTCCGTCCGTACCTGAGTTGAGGTGGTCGGCGCGCGTGCGCAGGTCGGACGTGAGGCGCGCCACGTCCCGCAGGCCCGCCTGCACGTCGTCCAGGCGGGCCACGAGCTGGGCCAGCGCGGACACCGACACCGCCAGCCCGGAACCTGGACACGCCACAGTCCGTCCTACCTGAGTTGAGGTAGTCGGCGCGCGTGCGCAGGTCGGACGTGAGGCGCGCCACGTCCCGCAGGCCCGCCTGCACGTCGTCCAGGCGGGCCACGAGCTGGGCCAGCGAGGACACCGCCGCGCCGCGCGCCACCGCGCCCAGCTGCACCGACACCGCCAGCCCGGAACCTGGACACAAACAACTCTATAATGTCGCCTTGTCGAATTGTTCTATATTCGTTCCTCAGAATTTGGTGCGACTGCGCACGCGGCGCTTGTTTGCGAGCCCGCCAGTTCGCACACAAACAGCTAAATATGCCCCCACTACTCAAGCCTTAGATCTACTTAACGCCCTGGTTGCTCAGTATCCTGATACTGACATATTTTGCATGTCGGTTCATAAATTTGTTAGATGTGTTATTCGTTTTGTAGAATTAAGTTAACTGTAAGTGTCTATCAATGAATTGATTGACCTACTGCACGCTTTGGTGCAAAACTGTAAGTGCAGTAGATAATTTAAATAAAAATAAATAAAAATAAAAAATGAAATAAATGAAAATGAATAACTTATATTCAGTCTAGGCTGATACAGCACTGTAACGATGTCGTTTCATACCAGTCATTATTGATGGTTAAAAACTCAATAATGGCTGGAAACTCTATAGTTTACATACTGGCCATCAAGTTCTACATACTGGCCATCAATTTTATCTAATCCTATCCTGTTCTTTCCAAATTTAAATTCAAATTCTTCGCTCCACGTGCCCTATTCAGCATTTGGACAGTCCTACCAAAACCACCAAGCTGAACAGAGCTCACGTGCGAGCTAACGTACCAAAATTTATAAGTGAAATGTGATAATTGTATTAAATAGCCAATAATTAATTATAGTGACAGTTCCTATTCTTCATATTCTTTCATATTTCTAATTTACCATATTCAATAAAACTCTCCAAGTGAAGAAAAAATCTTTTATTACTACAACATTATCTACGACTAAATACTGCACGGTGTTACATTGGCTCTCCGGCTACGAATCGAACACCCGTCCCGTCGCATTGACTCTCCAGCGAAGGTATCGGCACATTGGCTTTCTGATGAAAGTACCGTCACACTGCACTGGCTCTTCAGCAAAGGAAGAATCGAAGAAGTTGGATCTTTGCTCGGACTTCGGAGTGATTTCCTTTACCTGAAAAAAGAAAATTAATTACTTTTGTGTCTAGACTTTCGTGTTGTGTTTGTGTACTAATTTTCCTCACTTTCCATTTTCTATGTTTTACTTTTAATAAATTGTATTCTTTCAGCCATCCCCATTTCAACACACTATACCATACGATTTCACAATTTAATATACTCCAAGCACAATAACACTCATACTACAGACAATAAAACGATCGACGCTACTATTGCTGGTTACAAATGTAATCGGTTCCCGATGCGGTAGTAGCGAAGGCATTACATCCATAAACTAATTACCCATATCTACATAATATTCCAAAAATACTTCCAGTACCCTTTACGTTACTTACACTACAGCCCTACAGACATCACCTACTCTACGGCTTGTCTAACCGACAGCTACATAACCATTCGAGGTTTTGGAGTTTAAACCATCGGTTATTCCAAATCTCGGTGGTTAACACACCCTTGGCTTCGGAGAATATCCTTACCCAAGATACTACGCTCTTAGCTCGTATTTCTAAGGCTTTCGAGGCCGACTAAAAGATTACGCTAGCTAAGTATACTTACAAGCATTACATACATCAAACATTCTAATTTTTACATAAATTACACTACTATACAATTATTCTACGTACTTACCATATAGTTTATTTTCTCCAATGTTATTTGCATATAATTATTTGAAATGTAATACCTACTGTAATAATTTTGTCTTCAACGTAAATGTCACTATTTTTTCCATGTTGACATTGTCAGACGTTGTCACATTATTTTATTTTATTCGAACAATTTTCTTTCAAACTAAGAAAAGGTTGTATACCGTACTTTTTCTGCTAAAATTACTATAGATATTTCACATCTTTACCCCTACCACTTGCTTTTTTACCCACCTTAGGACTATTTTTAAATACTTTTTTCAATTTAGATCTTTTATTTTGGATAATTTAATCATTCTAATTCACATAATTTCATTATTTTATCTATACTGTGGAAATATATCTGTATAAAATGTATTATATGTACCTATATAAAATGTAATAAATGTATATTAAAACGAGTCATTGCATGATAATATAAAACACGCTGGCTCTAATTAATTTATTATCACCTACTTAATTTTAAATACTTACGTAACACATTTGTTACTTTTACCATAATTTACTTAATCATTTTATTTCCGGAGTAGTGCGGTCGAAGACACTTTAAAATAAGCCTAATTCACTAACCAATATTTTACATGCTCATACTTACCTTTTTTCATGAAACGTGCGGTTAATAACACGAAAAAATAAGCCTCGATTAAACTTATTTAACCAAACCACCTACTTTGGGTGTTATATAACACAATTTTGTGTTGCGTCTATTTAACGCATCTGTATCGTATGATACGTGGCTACATTTAGCTTCTTAACACTTGTATTATAGTTATCACTGTGCGGTTCTAGCAACACATTAAAATAAGCCTTATGCTACATCTATTAGCGGGTAGTGACTACAATAAGCCTACACTATTGTTAAGGTAGTTTCTCGAGAAGTATTCCATTATATAATACTCCTCTCGTATGTTTCTGTCTCGATTAAGTTATTAAATTTTTAATCAAGACTTTGTTTGCGGATGTATGTTAGTTGTTTGAATGATGATTGCATGAGCTGATGAAACTATCTTAAACACTCATTTCCATATTGTAATATATATCCATTTGAACCATATTTAGTTTAGTAATATTTTCTCCACAGTATAGATAAATTCAGTAACTTCAACTCACATTTATTTAATTTTATTTTTATTATTGTTTACTTGTTTGTAACTACCTACTTACTTTTTAATTAATTTAAATGCGAAACGACATATTTAACATTACCTTATTGTTAGTAAAAAAAAAATCCTGAGAGATTTTTTTTGCGCCGGCCGCCCCGGTATTGTAACGATGTCGTTTCATACCAGTCATTATTGATGGTTAAAAACTCAATAATGGCTGGAAACTCTATAGTTTACATACTGGCCATCAAGTTCTACATACTGGCCATCAATTTTATCTAATCCTATCCTGTTCTTTCCAAATTTAAATTCAAATTCTTCGCTCCACGTGCCCTATTCAGCATTTGGACAGTCCTACCAAAACCACCAAGCTGAACAGAGCTCACGTGCGAGCTAACGTACCAAAATTTATAAGTGAAATGTGATAATTGTATTAAATAGCCAATAATTAATTATAGTGACAGTTCCTATTCTTCATATTCTTTCATATTTCTAATTTACCATATTCAATAAAACTCTCCAAGTGAAGAAAAAATCTTTTATTACTACAACATTATCTACGACTAAATACTGCACGGTGTTACATTGGCTCTCCGGCTACGAATCGAACACCCGTCCCGTCGCATTGACTCTCCAGCGAAGGTATCGGCACATTGGCTTTCTGACGAAGGTACCGTCGCAGCACTTGTGAACGTCAAAGAAGCTACGCCATATCGGTCGGCATACATTGCTATCAAAAAAAGGAATTAGTAAATGTTTTTTGCATGGTATTGCTAAACAAGGCAAACTCTACACGGTATTTTTTTTTATCACCATGGATAATTTTAGGGATTATTCTACTCATGAAAACAAACAACTTTTATTACGGGAGCAACACTGAAATCGCGAAAAAAAAATTAAGGTGTTCATACGTTTTGATTACTTACATGTTATTTAAATTTTTAGTTTTTTGCATTCACAATGCAATTTTTATGATTGAAAAATGGAAAATGAAGTATTTAGAAAAAATCGACCCGTCTCCCAACTGGCTCCGATGGGACTCGAACCCACGACCTTTCGCTATCCGGGCGACTGCTCTAACCACTGAGCTACGGAGTCGTTATGAGTAGTTAGAGCAGTCGCCCGGATAGCGAAAAGTCGTGGGTTCGAGTCCCATCAGAGCCAGTTGTGAGACGGGTCGATTTTTTCTAAATACTTCATTTTCCATTTTTTACTTAAGTACATGTTTGTATGGAACAGCTGATGTTCTTTCGCGATTTCAGTGTTGGTCCCATAATAAAAGTTGTTTGTTTTCATTAGTAGAATAATCCCTAAAATTATCCGGGGTGATAAAAAATTACCGTGTATAAAAATGTTACTATCAGACCAACGAGAAAGACGAGAAACAACGGGAGATCTTGCGCCAGTAATAGCAGAAAAAACAGCTGTTTTTATTCTCCCTGTTTTATTAAAATTGTTTTTTTTTCGTAAAAGACGAATAACTCCAGTAGTCTCAAAATTTCAGCTTTTTTATCAGTTTCTTTAGCATGTTCAATTAGTTATGCTTCGCCTGCAGGACATCCTACTTCCTACTATAATATTATAAATGTGAAATGTTTGGATGTTTGAATGCTTGTTACTCAATCACGCCAAAACGGGTCATTGGATTCGGCTGAAATTTGGGACACAGATACTTTGTAGCCTGTAGAGGAACATAGGCTACTTTTTATCCCGGAAAAATATCACATTCCCGCGGGATAACGTCGTGTAGTCCACGCGGGCGAAGCCGCCGGCGGGAAGCTCGTTAACAAAATAAGCATATCAGATCAGCCCTATACTCACTAGTGAGCAGTCCGTTGACTTTGAGCTCCAACTCTCGGAAGTTGTTGACGAGCAGATGGCGCGCGTGCGCCTGCGTGGCGTTGAGGAACTCGCGCGCGTCGCGCAGCCCCGTGCGCACCGCCGCCGGCGCCTCCGAAGCGCTCGTCTCCAGCTGGGCGTCCGTCGCGAACGCGCACACCACGCCGAACCTGGGACACATTATCAAATAGTTGTAGTTTAGTTGATCGTTCCAATATGCGGTCGAACATTTTAGAGCAAAATCTGGTACTCCAGTCACGGTAGACTACACTTTCGTTGTTCGAACTATTCAAAAAGAAGTTGTCTATGCCGAAATTAAACCATCGACAAACTTCAGCTAAAACTGAAAACAACCATAAGAAGACGAGAAGCATCTAGAAATCTTCGTCTCCAGAAAACTAGTCTTTGCAACGTTGAAGACTTTTTTTGGATAATACGATGTTATCATAAGTAAGTATCATAAGTAAGTATAATAAGTAGACGACCGCATATTAAATCATTTGTGTGGCTTAGCTTGGCTGCCTCAATCTGTTGTTAACAACTTGTTAACTGTTATTAGCAGTTCGTTATAAAGTGAGACGTAATACTCACAAAAACAGAGTCAATAGCGCGATCAGCAGAATAGCTAGCATCCCTTTGAGGCACGAGTCGTACTTTCGGTCGAAGGCACGCCGCCGCCGCCCAGACTTGCACCAGTTGCAGCAGCACCAAAACAAACTGCAAGATAAATAGTTCCACATTACAGTAACATTCACGGTATGACCCCACCCCTGTGGATCGTTTGAGGACTTTTGAGCAACAGTCACGCGGTCGGTGTAAGTTAAGTAAGTTACACAGTGCGCGCTTTGACCACGCATTTCATTTGCGTTGATCCAAACGTCGTGGCTTTATAGACTTTTACCCCCTTATTCCAAAACGTGGACTAAAAGTTAGACCTGGTTTAAAAATGATGCTAATTCTGTCTTTCATTTGGAAAATGAAAGTGACAGCATCAGTTTGTACCAGTTTTTAACCAGGACTATTTTCCACGTTTTGGAATGGAAGGGAGTTAGCGTTTTTTCAAGTAGAGGCGACACGTATGGCGGCGCGGGCGAATTGTGTATAAATTGGTGCATCACGTTGACTTATTTGATTAGACTTCTGTCATGAGCGCGCAATGATAGCACAATTTGCCGCCGCACCGCCTGGGGCGTCGCCTCTCCTTGATCGAACCCTTAGGCCAAGGCCCCACCGCAGGTAGCACGCTTAGAGGCTAGCTAGGAGGAAAGCTTAGTTGTCGAGACGCTTCGATACATAGTGGCTATACTGCCTGGCTACAAAGCTCGATTCTTCACTAATGCATCCCAGTATTCCAAGCAAATAACCGACATGTCCGTTCGCTTCGCTAACCACTAGGCTTATAGCGAGGCGCCAAGCGACCCACTCAGCGAACGAGGGGGCCGCGGAAATAACGTGCCTTGTGTTGCTTCACTAGGATGAGTCATCGAAGCGATCAGCTACCCTCTTGCCGCTAAGCGTGCCACCTACGGTGTGTGCCGCCAAGCGTGCCACCTGCGGTGTGGCCTTAGATGGACTCTAGGTTTACCCACCCGGCGAGCAGCAGTGACACAACGAGCAGCGCGGCGAGCACCACGATGGCGGTGGGTCCCGCATAGTGAGCCAGCAGCTCGCGCCAGTGCTCGCGCGGGGACGCGATCTCCAGGTGCCCGTCCGATACCGACACGATGCCTGCAAACAACAAAAACAGCTGTCACTAATGAGGTAATGAGCCACCGACACGCCTTTAGGCGCCGAACGATAAAAAATCAAAACGGTATACGATCGCAAAACGGTAAGCAAAATAGTTCAAGAGCAAAATGGTAAAAGAGCATAATATCAAAAGCGCATTATTGGTAATAGATCACATTGGTAGGTAATAGAGTAAAACGGTAAAAGCGCAAAACGGTAAAAATTTCATTTTTTATTAGCATATGCACAGTACTCTGCTACTTTTCTCAATTAAACTAGGAAATAAAGTTTTTTTTAAGAAAGAGACGAATAAAAGACCATTTTCATATAATATGAGATGGGTTTATTAGATTAGATAACCCATCTCACTCTGTCAATATGGGAAATGTGCGAGAGACAATGCCTGTAAAAAAACACAAACAACTGTCACAAATGTAATGAGACACCGACACGATGCCTGCAAACAAACAGCCGTGAGAACAACTGTCACTAATGAGTTACGGTACTTGTTCTCGTGGTCATTCATTGTCCAATTCATCAATCAATGAGGACTGATTAACGATACATCCGGTCAATTAAACTTGTGACGCCTAATAATTGAACTCGTTGTCGTCTAGATCAAGAGCAATATAAGTAGGCAGTCGGTTATGTCCGTGAACGATAATGCTGGACCTGAGAGGCATGAAGCTGCAAGTGCCAAAACCATAATTTTACAGTAGAGACAACTTTGTGAAAAAATTGCTGTTGTATAGACTTTATCCCTAAGTAACAGAGAAAAGCAAAAGTTTTAGCAATTTGTTTAATAGAATAACTATCATAGATTAAGAAATGCCACAATAAGAGATCATCTTTTTGTTTAATTTAATAAAATTTGATGAAGTTTGTAAAAACTCCGTTACATACAGTTTTGTGTCATGTTTTTATAGGAATCGCGACAGGACAAGGAAGAGGCAGAAGAGTAACACTCCACACTTACGTTAAAATGCCAGTTCATAATTCTAGATACAATATTGGTAACATACAAAATATTTTACTGTATTATCACTTGCGACACTATGCCTCAAGGCCATAACGTCTGTTACGTTGTTATACAATTATAAAACTCTGGGTTCTGACCGACTTTTTGAACACACAGTTTTATGGCTGGAAAGAATACGGGATTTTATATACATTGGGCTTAAGAAGCAAAAACCGCTAAAAATGGACTTACAGTGTTATGCTTCTCAGACCCAGTGATAACACGGTAAGGTCAGATAAAGGTTTTTTTTTGCATTCACAATGCAATTTAAAAAGCTTCTTTCGGATGCGAGGGTTTCCTCACATTAATGAAGTCAAAACAAGTCAAAACTGATGGAAAAATTCGACGAGTTTTGTTTTTGTAAGCATTTGGTCAGAGCAATTGGCAGGATTCCCAGGGGCGCGCTTTCGAATCCCGCTTGAGCGCTACTTGCAGGGCTGGTGGTTTTTTTAATCTTCCAAAAACTCTGTCTTTGTCTTTTTCCTTACGTGTGAAGAGTAATGAAAATAACCTCACTTTTTCATATTTTCAATGTTTTTGTTGTTATTTTGAGCATAAATTCACTTTTTGAAAAAGTAGCCTGAGAATAGTCTACAATATATCATTACCTATTTTTCTATATATTATTCGTGAATTAGAGATTAGGTAATAATCTAAGTATAAAACCAAAAAAATATAAAAATAATGACTTTTTCTTTTGTTTTTCAATTTTTTTACTGTCGAGTTACGATACGAATATCGTGTTTCTAGCCACAAAATAATCAAGATTGTTTATGAAACTTCAACATTATATTTTTATCTGCTCATAATAAAGAATATTTGATTGTTTACTTTTGAATCAAAAATAGGTTGATTTCGATAATTTGGAAGTACGTGCCCTGAATGGTAAAAAGAGATTGGTTCACTAAAGTTGGTTAATGGATGGCAGTGTCAGTTCCTAATCGGTCTTGCTTGACTCTCTCCGACGTGAGGGCCGCCCGGTAGCCGACCGGTTCAAGTCCGGTAACGGATATACGACGTCCGTTACCCCGCATTTCGTATGGGTTTCGCCTTTATAAATCTGGTTTAACATTATTTATCTTCTGGTTTGAGATGTTTTAAATTATTTTTATACATTCACAAAAAAAACCACGAGCCCTATAAGTAGCTTCCAACCCGCGTCTCCGGGGATCCGGCTCGATGCTCTGACCAACTAAGCCATCGAAAGGCTTACACGACTCGTAGTATTTTTTCTATAATTTGCTAATCTAAAAATAATTTTCTATCACTTGTTACGCTGTAGGCCAGCGTTGCTTCATCAATGTGAGGAAACCCTCGCACCCGAAAGAAACTAAGTAGGTAGGTACCTATAAGTAGTTGTTGGACGAAACAAGCCGTCCTACATCCCAATCGAAGATGATTAAAGTAGACAGTTAGAGGGGCCAATTGTAAGTTATTACAAACTGGCCCATAGAGGTTATCTTAGAACCGAAGCTTCAATTGCATCTCATCAGGCTCTCCAACTAATTTGATAGCCCTTAGCGCAGCAGCCGGGCTAAAATGATCCCTGTCATATGGCGGTAGAGTGCAAATTGGCGTGCGCGTGGGTAGCTAACGGCTGGTTTATTGGCTCGGATGCGCGCGCGTCAACTGCTCAAATTGATCAATTGCCATCCGCGTGTTCCATTTTCAACACCACAGCGAGAGCTGGCGTTCATACCGCGATAGCATTAAGTACTTAGCAAATATTTGTGCAATGAAATAGACTCATGTAGGTAATAAAAAAGATCATCACTAACTTGATTACATTGAAACAAAAACTGCATGTTTAAAACCTACCAATAGCAAAACTTCTATTCATCATGTCAGCTGAACGACGCCCACTGCTGGGCATAGGCCGCCCCCAAGAATCTCCACAACGATCGATCCTACGCTGCCCGCATCCAGCGGCTTCCCGCTTCTATTCATAAGTAGTGATAGGTAATGTGTTAGCTTCAGTATTAACGATGAACAATCACAACAAGCGTTAATTAACCACCAATCTGTTGTTTATTTGAATACCACTGCCCAATGCGCGCTCGCGGCGACCGACCGCATTACGTCACCGCTCGGCAGCGCTCGACGCACGGCATGCGTAATTTCGTCAACCTCTCAACCGGCTCGTTGGTCTAGGGGTATGATTTTCGCTTAGGGTGCGAGAGGTCCCGGGTTCAAATCCCGGACGAGCCCAAATCCCTTTTTTGAATTTTTGTAGGATTCATCTTTCAGAAGTTATGTGTAAGTACTAATTAGATAAATATGCAAATTACATGCAAATTAAAATTTTTTTTTGCATTATTATTACTTTGTTCGAGACTAGTGTAAAACCGAATACCATAGTTAATTTGTGATTATTTTATGAAACTTATCATGATACTTTATACTACCCATAACATTTGCAGTTTTATCGAATTTCCGTATAAGCATGTAACGATGTCGATTCGTACCAGTCATTATGGATGGTTAAAAACTCTATGATGACTGGAAACTCCATCTAGTTCTACATACTGGCCATTAATTTTATCGAATCCTATCCTGTTCTTTCAATTCAAATTCAAAATCTTCGTTTCACGTGTCCTGTTCATCATTTTTGATTCAGTTCTACTAAAATCACCAAGCCATACAGAGCTCTCGGAACATTACCAGTTTTTTATACCAGTTTCAATTGTTTGTCATAGTATTAAATAAGTGGAACCCTTGACCCTTGGAAAGGGGTAAGTTTTCATCATCATATCCATTATTACCTACTTACCTACCTACTTTTTGTTATTCATGTATTTTTTATCATTTTGTTACAGTTCCTATGCTTCCTAATCTTCCTAATCTTCCTATTCTTCCTATACGTTTCTTTATTACTACCATTATAAATAAAAGTCAAGTCCATATAAACATCATCTTTTTATTCATCTATTATCTACAAATTAAATACTGGGCGGTGACTTCCGACGTTCCGGCTAGTGTACCACTGGCCGACGAGGACGTCCCGTCACAAGCACTAGGTATTTTTTTTATTAAGTATACCAGGTACGGATTATTTCTGCATTAACCTTATAAATCCTACCACAGATCCTACTAATATTATTAATGGAAAAGTTTGTGAGTTTTTTTATATGTAGGTTTGTTACTCTTCCACGGATAAAACTACTGAATGGATCTGGATGAAATTTGCAACAGAGATAGATTATAGGCTGGAATAGGATACTTTTCATCCCGATATTCCCAAGGGAACGGGAACCACGCGGGTGAAACCGCGGGCGGCCGCTGCAAGCTAAGCTCAGAAAATTATATTTTTTATGTATGTACGGTCGCCAGCACGTGTCGGTGTTAACGCCACTAATGATATACAAACTTTTTCATACTACTAAAATTGCAAAGAAGGCCAATAAAGAAAAGAAGAACAATTGAAGATCGAGGATTCTGTCATATTTTTTCTCAACAAAATACACGTTCATTTTACAAGTTCAACACCTTTGTTTTATTAATTACTTGAGTTCTAGGCCTCGATTTATTTAGTTCAAGCCTAAACAGTCGGGTTACTAAAAAAGGTCAACATTTATTTATTTAAACTGAACTCTATCTGTTGGACATAAGGTTGAATTTTATTTAAAGAAATTTGACAGTTTGTAGTAACCTGACGTGCTGGCGACTGTACATATTAATAATAATAAATAATAATAAATCAGCCTGGGTCGTCCCACTATTAAGTTAACATGAATTATAGAACAGCTGTTTTCTGTTGTAAATGCTGAGCATGTCTGTAATTGTCATAAACACTAGTTTAAGTTTAAAATGTTTTGTGTTTGTGATGTTGATATGCTTTAACTAATTAATTTAATTTAATTTAATTTAAAAATCTTACAAAATGCTTTTTCTATGGTCATCTAACCACAAACTAACCCACACTAAATTGTGTCGAAAATATCTTGATATTACATTATAGGTGCATTAACTACCTACAAAAAACAACTTTTTTTTTTTTTTTAATCTTTATTTTTTAACGAGGGTTTTTCCTTAGGAAATGCCACCCTCATAGGTAGCACAATATAACAAAAACTTATTTATCTACGATTTAGACCACACTGTACCACATAATTCAAAAATTTGGCTGTTTTTGACAAAGGGTTTGCTAATATATTGTTACAAAAGCCAATCTGACAAAAAAAAAACAACATTATAGGTAAGTAATTAATTACTATGTTTCATTTAATTTATAATATAATAAACTAATCATCAATTAAGTTTTCCCTTAAATTATTGTATAGAGAGCTTTTTAACAAAGGATCAACTAATTAATAATTAATTTTAATTCTAATTAATTTATCCTTATTTTATTTTAAAGAGGTGAGTAACATGTTTTCCTTGTACCTAATAGGGAATTTTAGTGTTTTGGAAATGTACCTAGATATTTAATTATTACATTCAGAAATTGTAATAACATTATGGAATAATACATGTAAAAAATAAATTCAATCTGATTGTAATGTAACAAGCGAACTATGAGCTACTTAATTGTGACTCTAGCTTTCTCCTTCTAAAACGAAATTTTCCTAATACCTATACATAATATACTAAAAACAGATATCGCAATAACGCATCCGGTATTATCGACCGATAATAACGCCCCTATGTGGGAGACCCTTTATTATTAGATTGGCGATTTTATGATTTTTTTATTCGATTTTAATTTAGTTATTGAAATAGACGATTTGCAGGCAGAATATTTACGGTTACAACAATAAGAAAATTAACAGCGTACTTATAATATTTAATTTGTGCCCATTAAGATAATCTTGATTAGTCTTCACTCACACTTCGAACTTTATGAAGCTAACTGTACCTGAGACGGGATCCAACTCGTCCCGCCCGCACCTGGGAAACCTTTTTAACCGACTTCTAAATCAAAAAGGAGGAGGTTCTCTATTCGTCTGTATGTATGTTTTTTTTTTGTGTATGTCCACCGATTACTCGAAGACGGATGGACCGAATGAAATGATTGAAACGTTATTACATCAGGTTGGTTTCCAAGTTGGTCCCATTTTTTGAAATTTTTAAATCGGTTCAGTAGTTTTCAAGAAATCTTGAAAATAGTGTCGTTTTCGTTCCCACTTTATGTGAATTTAATACGTATCTTTAGGCATAACTCCTTTGTTTATAAACTGATTTAGATGATTCTTGTTTTGTTAAAAAGGGGATACCTCAAGGTATTTTAGCCGACTTCAAAAAAGGAGGTTTTCAATTTGATCACATACCTATTTAGCAGAATACAAGTAAAGTGCCTGCACGATGCACTAAAAAGAGTGAAATAAAAATCATTTTTATAAAAAAATAAAACCGCCTTCAAAAAAATCACATCAAAAAAGTAAGAAATAATTCCTCACCAAATAAATAACGTAAGTACTTTGAAGTCGGGCGGGTTTTAACAAAAACAACAAAAAATCGTACATGTTTCACGCCCGACTTCAAAGTACTTACGTTATTTATTTGGTGAGGAATTATTTCTTACTTTTTTGATGTGATTTTTTTGAAGGCGGTTTGATTTTTAATTCATAATTTGGTATTTTTAATAAATTCCAAATGTCTTCATGAACATTTTGCATGCTTATTAGTATTACCTAGGACAAAACATGTATAGCTTTTTATTTGTTGTAAGAACGTTGTATAAACCACGTTTTTTGCAAATAAATTATTATGATTATGGGAATAGATATTTTTTTCTATTATTTCTCACAAGTATCCTCCATCATATGTATAAATCGTAGCAAGTAATTATTCGTTTCAGCCAAGGTTGCACAGCGAGGTATAGGTACATTGGGCACGTTAAACATTGGCATAGCAAATCAGAGGTGATTAGAGGCAATTACGGCGCTTCCTTGGCAGGACGGGAGGCGGGGATCTGCTCAGTTGTAGTACAAGCGACCATACATCAAGCAGGGGCCCGATTCTCAGTCATTCGAACTTTGTCAGTGTGGTAATTCGTATACGAACATTTTACGGTTTCTATTGAAAAGTTAGAACGTTTCAAACAAACTAAGCTGTCCCACATATCAACAAATTCATTTTGACAGCTAAGTTCGTGACTCGTTGCGTTCGACTGGTTTTCGATCGAACTTTTTCGATTGTGAAACTCTGACAATACACAAACTGTGTTATATTTGAAATTCGAGCTTATAAAAGTGAACTTTTCTCGATTGCCTGAGAATCGGCCCCCTGATGAATACCACTTTGAGTATTCGAGTAGTCCGTATCGTGATCGGCATTAGAGCAGTTCTCGTAGTAGGTATCTACTTGCTTGATGTGTTGTTGACTGAGCATCGCACAATCAGCACTAAACAAGGTCCTAGGCAAACTACATTTCATCCTGCCTGCAAGTGTACTAATTTTATTATTACAAAACAAACATTGCGTATATTATGCAAATAGCTGATAATAGTGTTCATGTAGTAGGTTCCATAATATTGAACTATCAGCTATTATATTATAATAACAACTATTTAATGTGATAAGTTAGGTAAGACCGCACTCAGTACTTACTACGCCTACGCATATGCATGGCTATCTTATGGCATAATTATGTGGGGTAACAGCACGGACGCTTCCTCATTATTTACTATACAGAAAAAAATTATCCGCATAATTTTTAACCTGTAAAACATTTTTTATAAATTTTCAAATCCTTACATTACCCTGTACCTATTTATATTTTAGAAGCATGCAAGTTCGTCAGAAAATATCCAGAATTCTACAAACGGCGAGATGAAACTATAACAAGATAATACAGTACGACACCGGAATAATCTAACTTTACCAACATCTCGTATAAAAATGCACTCTTCCGGGCCTCTAGTGATGTCCATAAAAATAACCTGCCAAATAAAATAAAAGATTTACCAAAAGAAAAAGACTTCATTAAACAAATAAAAGCTCTATTGATAAAAAAACAATATTACACTATACAAGAATAAAATTTTGTGAACATAAATTATACAAAAAATTTCAATAAGTACTTAAACAAAAATTTTTTTTTTCTCAATGAATGCATAAGTAGGTAAGTACTTCAGTTATAATAAAATTAAATGTAAACTATAACATCATCAATTAATGTTATTAGCCAAAGGAAAGGTCTTCCCCCCTCACCCTTCTAGTTGCTGTGCCCGACAGGGTCCATATTTAACTGTGCATATTTTGTTAACGCCTTTGTAACTAATATGGTTGAAGCAATAAAGTATTGAGTATTGAGTATTGAGTATTGACCTTATGCATTTAACCATCCATTCTACCTCTAACACTCAATGTAGCAAAGTAGCTATTTGAAGTACCTATCCTTAACCACCCTTAACTCCAACCTAAACACCCTGACACCTAAAAATGAAGTCTTTTTGAAATCATACTAAAGAAAGCATTGAAAAATTAAAATTGAAGTAATTGTGAAAAAAAACATATAAAAAATAATTTGAGGAGAACATTGTTTTAAAACTAAGGCAGGTCAGCAGGTCTGATCAGCTAATCTGCTCTTCCTTGCTGCCCAACACAATACAATAGCGGGTATGTTTAGTGTGTAATAATGGGTAGCCAAACGCGCACATGAACACCGGACGACTGACAAGGTAAGTACTGGTACAAGGTCTCCTCTAAACGAGTACTTCCTTTGTTCCTTCCGGTATTATGCCTCTCGGTATAGAATAAATCGTACCCTCAATGAAAAAAAGGCATAAGTAATCTTACTTTGAATGATCAATTTTATTTTTTTTAGATGTAAATTTTAAGTTACATACATCAGCAAGAAATAAAAATATTATGAAACTGTTACTGTTTCATGATATTTTTTATTTCTTGCTGGTGTATGTAACTTAAAAGTTACATTTAAAAATATGATAAAATTGATCATTCAAAGTAAGATTACTTATGCCTTTTTTTCACTGAGGGTGCGAAATACTAAAATATTCGACCTGAATCATTGGAACTTGGAATCTAGACCAAAGCTTTGGAACGCCTAATTTCGGTCTTTCGGAAGCTTCCGAAAACAAAACTTTTTGTTAGTCTAGTTTGTGGTTGGTTTTGTTGGAAAGTCTCCCTCTCGCGAGTTCGAACTACCTTTATTAATCCTCGATAAAGGTCCTACCATCGACACGAAAGAAGAAGGTCCTTTATGCTTCAATTGGTTCTCTTTTAGAAGGAGGCAAACAGAAGAATATAGCTGGCCGGGGCAGCGTTTAGGAAACTAAGTCGAGTCTTGACGTTCGCCTATTCCACAAAGTCTAAACACGAAAGTCTACGCCTACCTGTCATGAGCCGGAGCGGAAACGTGGAAACTCTGCCGAGAGGGCTGATTCATAATCCAACTTTGCTCAGCGAGCTATGGAAAAGGCTTTGCTCTGAGTTTCTCGGAAGGATCGTATCCGGAACGAGGTAATCCGACAGAGAACCAAAGTGATCAACAGCCCACCAGATTAGCATACCTAAGTGGCAATGGACCGGCCATATTAGCCGTAGAAACGATAACCGGCGCTGGGGTAAATGAGTTCTTAAGTGGAGACCGCATATCGGCATAGCATATGCAGTGTAGGACGCCCTCGAACTATTCTTTATTCTTTATTCTTTATTAACAAATTGCGTTACATGTTACTTAGTAGCTAAACAAAACATGCAAGCACCAATTTTCACATGCACCTCGAAAGGCACTGCAACGAACAGGAGAGGGGCAGACATTTAAAAATTTTTTTCCTCAAAATATTCCTTAATGGAATAGTAAGCCTTTTCTACTAGCAGTTTTTTTAAGGAGCGAATGAAAATGCTAATTTTCGTTTCAGCCTTTAAATGCTCCGGCAACTTATTAAAGATTTTGATTGACATCGGGTAGGGACCTGAACTGTGCAATGCTAATTTGGATCTTATTTGTAACAAATTATTTTTGTAGCGAGGCATGTTGTGCCGCGGCGCGTCTATTATTTTTGTGTAAAAATTTGGGTGATTTTTGACAAATTTACACATTTCGAATATATATAAGCACGGTAATGTAAGTATACTAAGGTTCCGAAAATGAGGCTTGCAGGTCTCTCTTTGTCCAATATTGGCAAGTGTACGGATGCATTTTTTTTGCAAAATAAAAAGTTCATGTGCATCCACACTGTTACCCCATAGTATAACGCCGTAGTTTAACCACGCTTGTGCGTAGGCATGGTAGGCTGTAACTGCCGTTTTTAAATTTGTACATTTTTTTAGTTCCCTTAAAGCGTATATAAATTGTGATAATTTTGACTTATTTTTTTGAATATGCGATTTAAAATTTACATTTGAATCAATATTTATACCCAGCAAAGAAAAATTTTGAACACATTCTAATTTTGCTTGATTATATGTAAAATTTATGTCTAGTTTATTCTTTTGTCTTGGTCTGAATTGCATTATCTTAGTTTTATTGAAATTGATTTCTAAATTTTGATCACTGAGCCATTGTTTTACTTTATTTATAATTGTTTCAATTTTTTCATTAAGTTTCGTACTATCGATACAAGGGAATACTATGGAAAAATCGTCGGCAAACATGACACAATGTTCGTTAATAACCTTCGGAAGGTCATTGATGTAAATAAGGAAGAGGGCACACCCGAGTACTGATCCCTGAGGAATAGAGTCTCGCACCGGCTGGGCCCTCGACCTGATACACGTTATGGTCTTTGAGTCTTGATCGACATTTTCTATTTCGACGTACTGTGACCGATTACTTAGAAAGGAAGCAAACCACTTATGAGCTACACCGCGGATACCAATGTCAAATAGTTTATTTAAAAGAATGTCATATTTAATTTTTTCATAAGCTTTCGTCATGTCAAATAAAATTCCAATTGCGTATTTTCGATCATTTAATATATTTAAAACTTCATTCAAGTATTTATAAGTGGCCAGGGTTGTCGAACGGTTTTTTCTAAAGCCATTCTGGGCGTCATCGAAAACATTATTCTTTTCACAAAAGGAGTATAGTCGTCTGAACATAGCTCTTTCAAATATTTTCGAAACTACGGGTAAAAGGGCAATGGGTCGATAATTATTGGGGTTCGTTTTTTGGTCTTTTTTATGTATTGGCTTTACGATTGCAATTTTTAGTAGGTCAGGGAATATTCCTTCAGAAAAAGACTGATTAATTATTAGAGTTAACGACGGAACTAGTTCTTCGGCACATTTCTTTATAAGAGGTTGATTGACGACATTCGCAAGGTGGCTCGGGCTCGCAAGAGCTGGATGAGAGTAGCCACGGATCGTGCTCGAAGGCGAAGAGGCCAGCAGTGGACGAAAATAGGCCGATGATGATAATGATCCTCTTTACGAATGAAGAAAGTTTGATGCCAATCACAACCTTTGTCAATTGACTCCTACCAAAGCCCCCGATTGGATACCTTAAGACCTCTGTGCCGGACATACAAGCTATATATGAATGGCAGTGCTGCGCGGGCGCAGATGTGGGACCTTGGCCGTGCAGTGTCACGCGCGGCCGCGCCCGCTCCGCGGTTGCAACGCGACTCCGTTCACTGCCACGGTGCGTGGTGTGGTGTCACATCATTATTGTTACGTACACCAATGTGCAACGTTGTGCGAACATTAGCTCATCACTCCGCTAATGCCATTCACGGATGTTAACTTCCATTTTACACTTTTCTTAGCGCTGAACTCATTTCACTATAAATATTTAAATTCATGCTCTCGTAATTCTGAAGGGTTTTTCTACAGATTTACGCAAAGTTTTGGCGAAAATGGAACAAAACTTTAGATCTTAAGTTAAGGGATATGGCATAGAAATCGCAGATGCTTACGTGCTTTTATAATGTGAAATTCTACTAAGAAATATTACCAAATTCACTTGATTATAACTAATTCATTTAGTCTGCGTGTCGGACACAAAGTTTTAATCACATCGATAATAGTAAAAGCTAATGACCTGTTTCATTAATATTATCTAATCTGACAATGTTTATAAATAGAGCGTCATTTATAATTTCACGAATTGTGTAATACATTTAATGCGATTCTCGTAATGACCAGAAGATTAGGAGTAAGGTAATGAGAATTTTAATGGAATGTGGCCGCATGCGCCAGCTGCGGCGCGCTAGGTACTTTAATTAGGATTGCCGAATCCTAATTTCCTTCATTATGTTACAATACGATTTAATTAAATTAATATTTGAAGTGGCTGAAGTTATTATTTATAACCGTATTTTAATAAGAAATACATACTCTCCAAAAACATAACACGCTTTCTACCGCAGTCGGGTAAAGAAAATAATCCATCATCATAATTTCAGCCGAACGACGCCCTCTGCTGGGTTTAAACCTCCCTCAAGGATCTCCACAACGATCGGTCCTGCGCTGCCAGCATCCAGCGGCTTCCCGCGACTTTGACCAGATCGTCGGCCAACCTTGTAGAGGGCCAACTACGGAACATCGTCCAGTACGCGGTCGCCATTTGAGAACCTTTCCGCCCCAACGGCCACCGGTTCTCCGCGCTATGTGTCCCGCCCAGTGCCACTTCAATGATGCAATCCTTCGAGCGAAGAAGAAGTAAATTACGTAATAACCATTTCATTTAGTAATCTGTGATAATGATAAGGCTATGATGGACGCTAATTTCAATAAATACAAAATAACGGAGCGATGTTTCTTAAAATTGCTAGCCAAAGTGCATGAACTGTTTATTGTTCCTAAAATAAAGCGTGATGTCATATAAAACTGGGTAAAACACGTAATAATAAATAATGCAGATTTTAATAGCACGCTCAAGTCGGGTGACCGTGAACATTCAGTATTGATCTCGAAATATCCTTTTCGATGCGTGCTGGTACATCAACATCACAGATATTATAGCACTTCCCTTGAGCTGGTTTACTTACAAAAATCAAACTAGGACGAAAATAATCAATATGTTTATTATCTTGAAGTGCACGAAACGTGCCTCGATAAGGCTATAAGCGTACTCGCTTACAAAGTGTCGCTGGAGTCCTCTCGATGTGAACAACCGGTGGCTTTATGCGGCACAGCCTCGGGCCTCGTGACCCTCCGCCCTCGAGGGCGCTCCAAGCGAGGGGCCACCTCAACCTGACCTTCGCCTCAACGACACTTTACATTCAACAAATTATAACACAGCAAAAAGACTTCAGAAATAACTCAAGAAACTGCTTTAAATTTAGGTAAAAAATAATAATGACAAAAAGTTTTTTCCCGTACCGGGAATCGAACCCGAGCCTCCTGGGTGAAAGCCAGGTATCCTAGCCACTAGACCATACGGGAGATAGTAGTTGGACCGAAATATTCGATCAATAGCCGCCAGCTGCGTAACAGATAAAACCAAACATCTGTTGTTATGTCAGTATTATTTATAATCTCTTTGTTCGAACGCTGTTTGATAATAGTGAGAAAAGTATTATCAGCGAGGTGATTGAACCGTGTAAGAGCAAAATTGAATGTGTATAAAGCCTGTTGCTTTGCTGAAGCCGGCGGGCGGCGGTGGGCGGGCGGGGGCGCGGCTGCGCGGGCGGGGCGGGGCAGCAGCTCTTTGTGGCGGTGCATGCAGATCGATACGCGGCCAAACACGGCGCCCACCGGCGGCGGGCGGGCGGCGGCAGACACCGCCAGCCAGATGCGATCCAGATCGGATCATTGAGATACACGCGCACTTCACACTGTATGTACTCCTACGTACCTGTCAGATGGAATGAATCGCCCACACAACTGAACATCTGTTACAGAGGCCGACCGACCCTTTTTACAATAAAATGATGAACTATCCAGCGTTTAGAATACGTACATACAACGTGCACCAAGATTGTCACTGAACGTGAATCAAACCCATATAAGAGTCTTGACATCGTGGACAGGAATCATGGGGCCGATTCTCAGGCAATCGAGAAAAGTTCACTTTTATAGCTCGAAATTCAAATATAACACAGTTTTTGTATTGTCAGAATTTCACAATCGAAAAAGTTCGATCGAAAACTAGTCGAACGCTACGAGTGGTAAAAACCAATAGATGTTCGTATACGAACTTAGCTGTCAAAATGAATTTGTTGACATGTGAGATAGCTTAGTTTGTTTGAAACGTTCTAACTTTTCAATAGAAACCACAAACAATATGTTCGACATACGAATTACCACACTGAAAAAGTTCGAATGCCTGAGAATCGGGCCCCAGGACGTGAACTGTTCTAAAACTAAAATAAATCTAAATAGATTTGTCTAGAACAAATAAGTAACAGCAGTTGTCAAGAATAGACCTGTTACAAATAAAGATTTTAATCAATTTGTTATTTATGCAAATCTAAACTACAGATAATCTTAACTATAATCATCATCATAAAACAGTACTAATATTATAAAGAGGAAAGATTTGATTGTTTGTTTGCATCGAATAGGCTCCGAAGCTACTGGACCGATTTAGAAAATTCTTTGACCATTAGAAAGCTACATTCAACTCGAGTGACATAGGCTATATTTTATCCCGATATTACCACGGGAACGGGTACCACGTGGGTGAAACCGCGGGGATCCGCTAGTATTAAATAATAACGCAATAATTATCACAATTCAAACAAAACGTGCAGTGCAGTGGAGCTAACTTATTTGGTCATCCTTCTGTGACTTATTTTAAAAATTCAACGTAACGATAGTCGCCTCCTGTTTTGTGAGTAGGTAACTAGGTACTTCATCAAACAACAAACCCGCCCGCCCCACCCCACCCCATCCGCCATCATGCCGGCACGTGTCAGTGGAGCAGTAGGCATACATCACGGCATTACAGACCGAGTGTCTGGCTACGTGCCCGCTGCTCACACAGACAGTCAGACACCAAACACAGTCTGTGCATAGTCTGCTGCTGCCATGCCACCGAACAACCACCACAATATTACAATAGTCTCTACTCTACTACTATTATCAGACGATGAGTTAAAGTTTACAATTTCATATGTCTAATAATGCTCATTATTGAATTCAGAACCAGCACGCGTAGCATGACAAACCCGACAAGAGTTTTGTCTACCTCGAAAGACAGCCGAACAATAGGTTTGTCTGCGATGAAATGTCACTTTTGACGTTTCGATATCGACAAAACCTTTCTCAAGTTCATCATGCTACCCGAGCTGGTAGTTATTGAACTGGCGCCCAACACGTTGCTTCCATATCGGGAAGCAACGTGTTGAGAACAAACCGTGAACTACTAAAAAACTGTGAACAAACTCATGTTACTCCTACAATCAGCCAACCTGAAGCGGTTTGTTTGTTCTCTGAAATCACCAGATTTGCGAGATCAGGCCAACCTTTTCAGATTTATTATATTAGTATAGATAGACGAAAAGACTTGATTGCCAGATGGTTGCTTAAGTATCCCTTTAGGTATACGCGTATAAGGATATTCTAAAGTCTACAAAAATCTTTCGAAAGCAATAAACCGCTTAAGTTTTAGTACATCCCGGAAGTCAATACTGACCTAATTACGTTGTTCTGTGTGTTGTGGGTATTGGATTTCAATGGAGCAGGTAGCCCCGCCCAGTTACCGCCACCTAATTGGTTATAGGTCAAAAACATCGATCAGTTCGGGACATGTTAGCGCTGAACCGAGCACTTACGGCGGGACGCACATACTTACAGCTACCTCGCATTAAGGGAGACGCATCAACGGTATGGATCCTTCTGTTAATACAATTTGAACTATAAATTCTTGAGATTTTAAATTATTTTTATGCATTCACAATGCAATTTTTTGTAAGTATAGGAAAAATTATTTTTGGACAGCATATCAGATAATCCAGAATCCGATATATTTTCGAAATCTGCAACGGATCGGCTTTAGATCGTTTTTTTAGCTTTGCGAATTGTTTAAATCTAAAATTAAAATCATAACTTTTACATTGTTTTAGATCATTCAGACAGTATGCCAGCACACAGGGACTCTACATGAGATTCTGAAGACGACTTTATACCTTCTACCTACCTTACTTCGATACATAATGTAATGTAACGAACTGGATCATTACCTGAAAAGATAAAATTTGGATAAGTCAAGCACATCAAAATAAGAAATCATTTAAAATAAAACTAAATAGATTCGTCTGTCTAGTACAAATAACAGCAGTTGTCAATATTAAAACCGTTACAAATAAATATTTTTATAAATTCGTTATTTATGCAAAACTAAACTACAGATAATCTCCTTTTTGACGACCCCTGCAGTTCCCATTTGGTCAGTAATTCGTGGACCAGACCCAGTGGCCCGCGACACCCTCGACACCGCGAGGGTCGCTCTCGCAGTTTGCGGCCTCATAACCAACCCTTAACGCCTCGTTTGCCACAACATTATATTATAGCCCTATTCCTCACATCTTTACTCATTTCTAAACACAAATACTTCTTAAGTCCATTTACATAATAAGTACAACTATAACTGGAGATAACTCAGTTGGTTTTACAAGTTTTTACAAGCTTTTTATTAACTTGCCATGTTAGTTAGAGTTAGTACTCGTATGTCAGTTAGTGGGGGACAAATCTTGCAAGCTTAATTTGACCCACTTCCCAGTGTCCGATGGAGCCGAAATTTTGTATACAGGTTTGGTTCAGATGACAATACAATATTAAAGTACAGTCAGCAATAAAGCTTGTCATGAAAATGAATTTTTTACTAAAAACTTTTTTATTGAATGTCCGTTTTCGGGTCATATTTTCCAACCTAAATTAACCCATAAGCATATACAGATACACAAAAGCTTGCCAGAGGGCGCTGTTTGTGTATAGAATCTGCTTCCGTGTTGAAATTTAATAAAAATAGTTTAAATAGCCTAAAGTGTGTTATTGTTTATACAAGCAATAGTTCATTATATAAATAGTCTCAATAATTGTTATCTAACATATCCGTGAAGAATTAAAGAAGAAAAGTGACTACAAATGTGAACACAGTATACACTAAAAATAAACAATAACAAGGAAGAAATATGGAAATTTAAAATGTTCAAATGGTGATAAATAATTATATTTTAAAGTGGTGACAAAAGTTTTTAACAAATAAATTACAAAAGTGGCTTATATTTTAAAATTACTAAACATCAAAACGGTGATTAAACAGTGACGGTGCTTAAGCTGTGATTGGTGGAATTTCAATCCTTGGCCTAAACAACTACGCCTATTGGCCAGTGTTTCTATTGCTTGACTATCACAGTACCTACTTATGCTAATTTTCGACACTATGAATACAACAACAGTAGCACAGTGGTAACAGTAGAGAGTAACACATAGTAAGCTTCTTGAGACGCAGGAGTTCAAACCTACATTGAAGAGCTCTAACTTTTCGTATTTTTTTCGCTTTTTCTCATATTGAACATGGATAATATAACACAGAGAAGACGTTTGTTACGATCAAGTTCGATAGACAGATCAAGATTTAATAACACAAGCACTGAACACCTAGATGACACTACGTTATTCGACACGACAATGAGAAGTCTCCCTAATGCGTCCTCACTCGATGACAGTACTGTCACAGACCTAAAGTCACAAATTGAGGAATTACAAATAAAACTAAAATCTGCTAACCAAGAAATTGATAACCTAAACATTGAAAATAGCAGCTTAAATACAGAATTGAAACAATGCCAGAAATTATTAGCTTCGTATAAAAATCTTATGGCACCAGAAAACATTTCCAGCATCTACACTCCAAGTAAAAGAAAAAACACTATTAGTAAAAATACACCAGTGAAGACAAAACAAATTGCAACAGACAAAAGCACTACAACAACGCCATCGATCGAAACTATTGGTAAACTTGATGTAAACAGCAACGAGCGACTCGCCTTACAATCATCAGTAGACAATCTAGCTAAAAACATTAGTGAAGATAAACAAAGCTGCCTTAAAAATATAGATATGCATGTAAATCAAAAATTAATTAAGAATAAGATTGTAATTTTAGGTGATCAACAAGCCACAGGTTTCACTGAATTGCTTTTAAAACATAGATACAATTTATCCTGTAAGACGGATCGCCAAATAACCTCATTTGTCAAGCCAGGCGCTGATTGCTTTAATGTGTTAAGTGCAATTAATAATGAAAGTCTTGGACAGAACGACCTTTTGATATTATTCATTGGTGCGAATGACAGAATACCCTCTAAGATTTATTGTGAGTTAGTAACTATTTTATCCAAATATCAAAGTACACAAGTTTTTAGAGATTAAACGAACTTACCTGAAGTGAAGTTCTATCTTAATTATACGAAGGCTTCGTCCGAAGAGATTAGCTTGATTTACACTTTACACTTGTAGTACGCCCTAGTAATCGCCAATTTCACACTATATTGAGAATATACCTACTTATAATTTAAAAAAGTAATAAAAGAAAATTATTATTTTTTAAATTTCAAAAGTGGGTATTCAACACCGATCTGGCTCAAGCGCCCATCATGGCTGTCATTTAGTTTGGAGTATTATATTTTTCGAATAATATAGGGGAGTAGGTAATAACTTTTGGGAGGGAGGGAAGCTAATCTCTTCGGACGAAGCCTTCGTATAATTAAGATAGAACTTCACTTCAGGTAAGTTCGTTTAATCTCTAATTATACTTCATGCTTCGTCCTCAAGATTAGCTTGATTTACACTTTACACTTGTAGACGTTTAGAGACTAAGTGTTCGAAAAATATGCAAAAATTGTAATAGGCTACTGAATAGTATACTTAGATTGAAATTATAACATAGCTTGCTTATTTATTTTCTCAACATAGAAACAAAAAGCAATAAAAAAGTATTATTTGTTACATAAAAAATCAACATCGCTTATGAAATAAACAAAAAATATTTTGATTAAGCACTCAAAACAGTGGTGCCAAATTTTTTATCACAATTGCTGTTTACTGGCCTGTTATAAAATTTGGCAAACGTATGTGATTCTGAAAACCAACCTGCAGGTTTATAATCTGGTCTATGCTAAAACCTAAATTTTGCGCAGCTGACGTAGCAGCATCGTTTGTTGCCCTTGTTACTACCAATCTTACTACCAGTAGTAATACCGTTAATTTTCATTACCCTTCTTACTACTCCAGTATGAAGTTGTAAGGAGGGAAAAATTAAAAAGCCCTACCGGGTATTGTGCGCATTGAACGTAGAAATATCAATTCCACTTAAATGTAACGTATTTTTTATCCATTTGAATAAGGTTTGTGACGTAACAGGCTTATATGGCTTTCGTAACTAATAAATAAATTATCTGAATCAGGACAGAGAGACATTGTCACTTCAAGGTAAGTAATCAAAACTCTTGCAGGACAAATACTTGGCTTTTCGTTATATAATGGTATGACGAGCAATGGTTGAGCTGCGCCAACACTAGATGTCTTTATAAGAATGGGGAAATTTGATTTTTATTGCTAAAGAAGACTTTTCAATATTACAAATATAAATTTTTGAAAGGGTTCGTCGTTCCCTATGGGCTGTGACAATGGCTAAAGTTTTTTTTTTTTTTTATATATATTTTTTCCAGATTCTAACTTTCGTTAGCAAACCACTTTTCAAGACAATTTAAAACCTGTGCTATATTCCAGACTTCATTAAATTTAGGGGGTGGAGGTCTGGTACGAAAAACTCTTTTAATAAATCTTTTTATTTCTTGATTTTGTGAGATATTAATTTTAGTTATTAAAGTCAAAGCAGAATGATAACACTTAATTGTGCCATACTGAGCGCCACTGTTAAAAGCAGATGCAAAAATGTTGTATATCGGGAATCAATACTTTCGTATAAGTTTAGTTTATTTTGTTGACAATAAATAAACCACTTTCAATAGCAAACTTCGTATTGTTTATACGAGTTATCCAAAAGGAGGTTAAGCATGACGTCCAGAGAAGATTGTTTGACGCCTCTTCGTATCATCACCATCACCAGGGTAATGGAGTTGCGCATTTGTTTGCGGCTGGAATTTGTAGATAAAATTGGGTTTGAATCTGCTTTGAAAACGAATTGTTTTCTTATTAAAAGACTCTTAAATAGTGGATACCACGGTTATGTGGACCAAAATGGAACAACTATTAAGTATATCTATTGCATTGTCAGAGATAATCTTTCTTAAACATTTAAGAATCATTGTGAAAGGAGGAAAAACATAAAAAATTTATTTCGACCACGACACTGAAAAAAAACATTTACGGCGTATGCATCCGGATCCTTATGCCATGATATATATCTTGGACATTTATTATTTCAACGACTAGCGTATCAATGTCAGGCCTAGAAAGTTTTCAACAATTTGTTGAAAGGCATAATTAGTTAGCTGCCATTCTTGGTCTGCCTGCATAGTATTATCTGAAGATCGAATATGAGATGCAAAAAACGTAAAGATTTTTACGTTTACGCCATTGCCAGAGGTCTTTTGCGATCTCTGTCAGGTGTGGGGAGTGTATATCACCCATACGGTTTACGTAGGAAATTACCGTGGTATTGTCAATTCGTAGAAGTACTTGGCAGTTAATATCTTAAACCAATAAACGCAGCAAGAATTCCTAAATAATTTATTGTCTGCTACTTTCTTTTACACTCCATAAACCACTAGCTCTGTCGTCTTCACATGCAATTCCCCACCCCGTAGTTGAGGCACCTGAAAAAACTTCCAGGTCATACTTGTCTATTTTTATTTTGGTGCGGCTCCACCAATAGAAATCCTGTTCCAAATGACAAGGTATATCCATGTACTTATTATACATATTTCAAATAATTTTGTATACTATCAGCTGCATTTCACGGCGGGACAGGCGGATATTAACAGTCCAATAAAACTAAAAAATTCTCTAATTTGACACCTTTTTAGGTTAGAAAACTTTTGTAATGCAAATTTAATTTTGGCAAAGTGACCTAGAATTTATTTTAGTCTAAACCATATCCTAAGAACTTACAAGACTGAGAAGGTATAAAATTACTTTTATCGGTATTTATAATGAAACCTAAGCTTGTAAGCAACTTTACGGTATCTTGTAAGTTTTAAGACCCTTATATTAGACAGAGGTCATCCAAATATATTGTTAACAGGTAACCACATAATCTTAAGAGTTTTATGACCGGTTTCATGATGACTTTAGTGAAAACCAAAGGAGCTGTGTTTAAGCCAAATAATAAAACATTAAATTCATATGTTTTTTGATCAAATTGGTATCTTAGATATTTTCGGTCTTCCTTGTGAATTTTTAACAAAAAGTATGCGTCTTTCAGGTCTACTGTGCACGGTTACAATCTCTCGATATCAATTTTATAACTGTTCTTAAATCCTCCAGTTTAAAATGACTTGTGCCAATAAACTTATTTAGTGATAAGTTTAAGATGAAGCGCATCTTCCCATTTGGCTTGGGTACTAAAAAATAGTTGATAGATATTGATCAGATCTGTTATCTCTGAAATTGCAGAGACAGCAAATTTTTAATGTCGTGTATGAAAAGAGCCTTTTCCTTTTCACTACATTTTCGGGTTGACGGTGATACAGGTTGCATCGGTTTTCGAAAAGGGAATCTTGTATTCTTTTATATGAAAAAGAACCAGTGGGTCCTAGGTAATCATTAAAATTCTTTAAAGAATAATGATAAACGACCTGTATGCGTTAACGTATTTAACGTCGGCTGTTGTTCTGTCTCTGCCACGGATACTGCGAATGCTTCGATAAGTTGATGAGCCGTCTACGCGTCGAAGTCGTTGCAGGCTCCTTCGTCCTGGGAGGGCCCGTCGGCCTGCGACTAGGACCCGAACCCTTCCAGTTTAAATTTCGCGAAGAACTTTATGGATTAGAGCTTGGCTTCTTATTAGGAAACTTTTGTGTTGATTGCTTTGGGTCTGTGCCAGACTTGTTAATAGCTTTAGCTGATTTTATTGTTTCCCTTAAGTTTTCGCAGAATAATTGTTTATCAATTTTAATATTTTGAAGAGAATCCCTTAGATCCATCTTCACGGCATTCAGAAAAAAAATGTAAATTGAATTAGAATGTTGACAATCACACATATTTTTTGCCAAATCCATAAGTGTTTTTAGCAAGGCTGTATTTTTCTCATTTGCAGACAATATAATAGTATAGATTTTACCAGACAAGTGTTTCCAGCAGTCCATTCCTTCTGTTTCAGTTGAATGGCCTTATTGCGTTTAGCAATAATATCTGAAACAGCTTCTTTAATCTTAGGATCAAGCTCAGGTGGGTCAATCAATTTGCAATTTTCTGGGGTCATGTACTTATGAGTTCTTTACGCAATTCTTTGTTAATACCTGTTGTGACCTAGTGCTGGAAAACTCCAGCACTCCTGACTGAAGTAGGGTCAGTACCTAATATTTCTAATACTTCACTATCTAACTGTATGTTTTCAATTTCAAGAGCAGACGTTTGATCTGAAGGTAGATCACGCTTCGGAGCCTCAGTCGACGAATGACCATCCTGTATATTTGTAAGCATGTCAGTATTTCAGCATGTCAGTATAATATTGTAAGAGACAGTCCCCAGTTATAACAACACGTACTGTCCGCAAACAACACTTAGTAGTACCTTATAACAGTCCCGTTGTACTGTTTGTAGGACCCAGTGACTGCAGTGTATATAATGATGATTATGTTATCATTATTTGAGATTATATTGCTTAACCTTAGGTATGCAATTAAATTTCGTAAGAGACAGTCCCAGTTCGAAAAAAAGTACTGTCCGCAAACTATTGAAAATTGACACATCATAATAAGCATAATACTTTAGAGTACATAGCTGTTTTTTAGCTTAGTCACTTATGTAAATTATTTTCAGTAAGAAGCAGTCCCAGTTCAAAGAAAGTACTGCCCGCAAACTGTTTAACAGTACCAGTTCGAAAGAAAAGTACTGTCCCGAAACTATTGAAAATCGACACATCATAATAAGCATAATACTTTAGAGTACAAAGCTCTTTTTTAGCTTAGTCACTTATGTGAATTATTTTCAGTAAGAAGCAGTCCCAGTTCATAGAAAGTACTGCCCGCAAACTGTTTGAAATCTACTTATACGAGAACTTGTAAAAGTCTGTGACGAACTAATGCATTTATGTTCACTTATAACTTTAAGATTAATTAATAATTTTGTTATACTTTATCAAAAAGTATTTATTTTACAAACTTAGTAATAAGTAATAGGTAGTTAAATAGTCAAAACGTTTTATCGTTGAACGTTATTATCGTTTGCATTTTTTGCGAAACGTTAGAAAACCAGGTCACTGAACTTCAATATGCAATATAATATGTCAAGGCCAGTGACTTATGAATGTATAAAAACACATAACGTACCTTTAGATAAGGACGACGAGCGATAGAATTGTTCCGATAACTCAGAACAAGATGAATCTTACCGGTGGTGGTGCTTCTTTTTTCGCTCCAACTTCCTCTCCAATCTTATAATTTTTCGTTTAATGTGTTCACAATTATCTTTTTTGCGTTTGGGCATCCTAAATAATCACTTTTAACAACAACTAACAACTTTTTTAACACAATTTAAAAACTAGATGTGAATCGGCGACGCACTAGAAAGCGAATGACAGCCATGATGGGCGCTTGAGCCAGATCGGTGTTGAATACCCACTTTTGAAATTTAAAAAATAATAATTTTCTTTTATTACTTTTTTAAATTATAAGTAGGTATATTCTCAATATAGTGTGAAATTGGCGATTACTAGGGCGTACTACAAGTGTAAAGTGTAAATCAAGCTAATCTTGAGGACGAAGCATGAAGTATAATTGTCATACAAACAGCATTTAATAAATATCTGAATCTTAGAATGCTAAACAACCAACTTAATTCAATTTGTAGAAACTATAAAAATTGTAAATATATAAAACTAGCAGGAAATAAATCAAATTTATATCATAGTTTATTGACAGAAATTGACGCTTTAGAATACCTTAACATTTCTAAACAAAAAATTAAAGAAAATATTTTGCTTATGAAGAACCATCACAATAAACAACCTAAAACCGCATTCAAAAAAGGCACTATTCCCTATTTTTTCGCGAAAACTAATAAAAAAACATTATCCGACTGCACAAACCTTAACATTTCATTACCACAGAATGACACTAATCAAAACAAAAGTGTTGCCATAAAGAAAGGAACAATACCCTACTATTTTCAAAAGCAAACTACGGGTAAAAACAATTGCTTTCGAAACCAAAAATAAAAGTCACAATTTTTTCTTATTTCACCAAAATATGTGTAGTGCCTTAAAAAGAAAAGACGAGCTAGAAATAATACTTGACGACTACAAAAATAAAAAGAAACAAATTGACATAGTATGCTTAACTGAAACATTTTTGATGAGAGGCACAGAAACAAATCTTACTTTAAAAAATTATAAAATGGCCTCCTTTTGGTCGCGCAAGCATGAAAAGCGAGGAGGCTCCTGTATCCTTGTAAAAAAAGATTTATGTGTTACAAAAATCCAATTAGCCGACAAATTATCCGAAAAACATAGTTTTGAATGTTGTGGAGTTCAAATTAAAAATCCAAAGTTGTTGGTCATATGTATATATAGAACTCCAACGTCCGACATATCTGTGTTCTTTGAAAAACTAGACAGTTTATTGTCTTCACTACTAAAAAAACCTAATACAAAAATTATTCTTTGTGGCGACTGGAACATAGACTTATTAAAAACAACCGATAAAAACACCAAAAATTTAATTGATATTTTACAAAACCACAACATTTCAATACATATAAACACACCAACGAGAAAAAATGCGTGTATTGATGTGTTTGTAAGCAACATACAAAAGTGTACGGGTTATACTGACCCGATAAACCTTTCTGACCACAATACTTGTCAGATATTATCTTTTTATGCTTATAATTATCATAGTATTAAGTATTGGACTGAATCAAAAAGAGACTTTAGCAATGAAAATAAATTAAAATTTTACAATTACATAAACTCTTTGACATTTAATGACGTATTACAAGAAACGGACACAAACAAATCTTTTAATTTATTCCATGACATCTTCAAATTATTGTATGACCAATGCTTTCCTGTTATAAAAGTGAAATGTAATAATAATATGAAAAAACTAAATTGGGTTACTAAAGGACTAAAAAAATGTTGTAAACAGAAAAGAATATTATATTACACATACTTAAAATCAAAAGGTCATAACAAATTAAACAATAAGAAAAAATATTTAAAATATACAAAAATATTACAAAATTGTATTCATAATTCACAAAAAATAAGTAACTATAAAATAATATCTCAGTCAAAGAACAAGTGCAGGGCATCATGGAAAATTATAACTGGTAACGTCAATAACAATGTGGCACAAAATGAAATCACGAAAATAACGAAAACCAATGAAACTTTTTATAATTTGAAAGATATTGCGACTGCTTTTAATGACTTTTTCGTTGATACCAGTGTCATGATTTGATATCTTTAACTGCGTAAGCAATGTGAAGTTGTGGTCTAACAAGACTACAGCGGGGAGTCAGTCTTCCTGTAGACAGTGTCGGAGGGGGATATGTCTTTAGAATAACGAGAAAGATCTATTATAATAGTTATATGCACCTAATTTAAGTCAAGTAGAAATAAAGTACTTATTGTTAACATTACCAGAGTGTTATTTATCAAAGGTCAGCAGTGGTAATGAATTCCAGCCCCAGGATATTAAAGGTAAATAAGAAATTTTATATCATTCATGACTAGCAAATAGAAGTAATTTTAAATGATTCTTTACAGTTTTGTTAAAATACTTAATTAAAATATTGCTTATTTATAATTACTTATTGCAATGCAACATTGAAGTGTAAATAAACTTTATTTTCTTAAGCAACAAAAAAAAAGCTAGCAATTTTAATAATTTATGACTAGCTAACTAAAAAGTTATTTTGAAGGATTGCTTTACAGTATTGTTTAAATAATTTGACGACCGATTTGGCGCAGGGGTAGGATACCTGCCTTCTGCGCCAGAGGTCTCGGGTTCGATTCCCGAACAAGATAAATATTTGTGTGCATGAACATGTCTATTTGTCTTGGTCTGGGTGGTTTCTATGTGTATTATGTATATTATTACAAACAAAAAGTATTTAAGTACTTACCTATATATTTATCCGTTGAAATTAACATAATTGGTGTGGTTGTAAAAAGTTATTTATAAAGTTATTTATTTATTTATTTATAATAATTAAAATGTTTCTTAATATGTTTATAACTATTGCAACATTGAATTACAAATATATTTATTATTTGTTTTTCTTCTCAAAAAAAAAGCACAAGGAAAATAGAAAGTAGTTTGTTGTTACACTATTTACTAAAGAAGGTAAAATCAGAACTACGTATAGGTACTAATTAGAAGTTATAAATTTGTAATACCACGATTAGAATAAGGATATTAATTAGGTACGTGGTACCTATTTAGTAATCTGTGACATTATCGTACAAAATTTTACTATTTGTTTACACGTATTATGGCGTGGCGACCGAGACTGTGATGTGATAAGCAACGCAGTGTCCGGTAACCGACCTCGAAACCGGCGGAATAGGACTCCCTTTGTGCAAACATCTTCGTTTATGAAATAACATTCTCAGTGGTAGAGTGTGCAGATCAATAAAAATACTTAGTTCAGTACGAGGAAATTCAAAACATTAGAAAATAAACATCAAATTATATGATTTGAATAAATTTTAGAAATACAAGAAAAATAAACATGTCACATAGCACGTCTCGCCTTGAGAGCTGTCCTGTTGCGACTTGTTACACCAAAATAATTTTTAAAAGTTATTTTAAATGTATTTAAAAGCTAATGAGATAGATTTGTCAAATAGTTATTATATTTTTATACTTTTATTTAACACATTCCTTGCGTTAGGGTGTATAAAACATCTCCTACGTGACTTTCAGCCTGTGCGGGGTTCAAAATCTTGTTCTCTCGCTCTGTGCGGGAAGCTATCACATTTATTTCTATGCGTAGGAAAAAGACAAATATATATTTTAGCTCTCAGTAGAATGTTAGCTGATTCTCACAATAAAATATACTTATTGGAGATCGATTAGGTCCCTAACGCACCTAATTGAAATTTGATTTAATCTGTGCGACATGAGGTATTATGCATCTCCTAATTTGTAGGCCTCGTAGACGCAAGGAGCGGTGTGCGAGCGGCGCGCGCGCCCGCTCGCCTTGGTTTAGTGTTGCGCGACAAGCACAAATTATATCGACAAGTTTTAACGTGAAAACTCGCGCTTCGCGTAGCCTGCGATTTTCCTTTTACGTATTGAGCACGTAAATAATACCTAATTACAATGAATCGTACAAAAAGGCGTAAAAGACAGTTAGACCTACAAATAAATGATTCCACGAGTGATTCTAGTGAGGCAACTAAGTTAAATTACAAAAGGGTGATAAAAAACTTGAGCCACAGAGTTATGTACCGTCGGACAGAGTTATAATCGTAGAAAATAATATGTCCTCCACTAGTAACCGTGATTATCTGATTTAGAAGTTTTTGATACTAAGTAAATAATAACTCATTTAATGAAGAATTATTTTGACAGTCAAAGTACTGGAAAAACTATATGTACCTGTTCATCAAAATAGTATTAATCAAGATCAGTTAAAATTAACACTAACTCAAAGACTTAATTGTAATTACAAAGAGAGGTAGTTAACTTATTGAAGATATTGTGTTCATCTATTATATTCCCGTCTTTATATACACTTTGTGCATTTTTTTTTAATAAAGTAATGTAGTCGATGACTGCCGCTTTACTCTATTCCCATCACTAGTTGTTATATAATTTATGGCATCATTTCTTGCGTTGTGAGATAGAGTCGATAGCCTAAAATATTTTTGTATTTACTCTTTAGATAATTGTCAGAACTTAGTGCGAACCTATATTAAGATAAAGTAGCTAGTTAATTACGCCTCAGGATGTTTACAAACCGAGACTCTTGTTTTTCAGTATGATATACAGGATTTAAAAATACATATTTTTATGGGATCGATAAGGTCTCATACGCACAAAAATTAAGCCTAACTACGGAGTCATAATAGATCTCCAACGCACTATCTGAAAATTCTAAGAAAATCTTAACGCAGCGAAGGTGTTAAAGAAAATGACAAAACATTTACTAAGAATAGATCGACACATGTGGTGTCTGTTTAGGGCAAGGCATATTTTATTAGAAAATTAGATTATCTAAACATATAAATGCCTGCAATTAAAGTATGAAGATATAATAGATGTATTTTGGATTAATTATAAGTATTTTTGCAGACAGTACATCTAAATCGTATTCTCGTTGCGGTTTGATAAAATGTTTTACTTACGTAGTAACTATTTAGGCATCTCTGGTTTTACTGCTAAACGAAGGGTTATGTGTGCCCTTGGTTTAGCTTGTGTTATGGAGCTATGTACGTTCCATTGCAAGATGTGGGTTATGTGTGCCCTTAGTTTATGGAGCTAAGTATGTTCCATTTTAAATGAGATATGGGTTATGTGTGCCCTTAGTTTATGGAGCTAAGTATGTTCCATTTTAGATGTGATATGGGTTATGTGTGCCCTTAGTTTATGGAGCTAAGTATGTTCCATTTTAGAGGTGATATGGGTTATGTGTGCCCTTAGTTTATGGAGCTAAGTATGTTCCATCTCAGATGTGAAGTGGGTTATGTGCGCCCGCAGCTTATGGAGATATGAATGTACTATTACATACAAGGATTATGTCTGCCCTGAGAAATTATATTTCATAAATGAAATAAAAAAATAAGTATAAAAAGGAAATATTTACTTAGACATAATAAATGTGTACTTATGAATCGTCTACATTTTACATCAAAAACAAGGGCTACGGGTGCCCTTAGATTGTTGTGTTTCCCAAGACAGGCTAATGTGCGCCCTGTATTTTAGTTAGTTCTAAAACTTATCTAGGTAATCAGTATATTTTGTTATTTACAGCTGCTTTATTTGTGATCCTCTTATTCACGATACGAGATTTGGTTTAATTAATCAATACTTTAGTATGTCGTTCACGTGTCAACAATTTAAATTAATTAAATAGAAAACTAATTTCTTTTTCATATTTTATTGAGAGTTATTCATTCATTTCATACCTATCATTTTTTACATATGAATAGTTTAAGTAATCTGTTGAGCTATATAACTTCTTAAGCTGTCTCTTTTTTCTAAATACAACCTAATTGATTTGATGTGTTAACGTAACTTTACTATATGAATGAGACTATAATAATGGTTTGAATGGGTACAAACTGATGCATAAAAGTATGAGTGCTTGTACTTGTGAATCAATATATATTTAGTATTTATCTATCCGGTTTACAGTTATACTTTTATCCTTATCCTATAATTATGAATATCTGCAATTATTTAATACTTACTAATTTTTACTTTTTCTGATCTTTTCCGAGAAAATGAAACCCGAGGTACCAACCGTTCACGCAGGTCGTGTACGGTTGAGGCATGAAGAAGACAAGCGGCGAAGGAAGCAATCACTGACGTCTGTGGGGAGGCGTGCCCGCAAAGTCGTGAGAGATTTACATGCGTCTGAATGGGGAATAGAAGATGTACCTTCAAACGAAGTGAAGCCACCAACCTCACAAGTGTTGGAACCTGAACCTAGTGAGAGCCTACAGTCTGAGTCACCTGTAGCGCAACCAGAGCACCAGCCTTTCTTTACTGTTGATGAGGTATTGAAACTTTTGTCGTCGGTGCAAGAGACTGAATCGAGTAAGCAGCAGCTGAACAACAATCAGGTCAACAACGTAGTACCTGAGTTTGATCCCTCAACTAAATATCAAAATATAAGTAGTTGGATAAGGAAAGTAAATGAATGTGCTTGCTTTACGATTGGAACCAAAAGCAAACCGCGCATTTTGCTCTTCAAAATCTGGTGGGTCTGGCTAAGCAGTGGTTTGAAGCCCTACCCTCTGTCAAATTTTACTTGGGACGAATGGCAGGCTAAGTTACTAAAAGCACCTAAAAGCTTTTCCCAACGAGCAAGATTACGGGACACTTCTGGAAGAGATACTCGCACGTACTACGCATTACAATGAGAATGTCCGGGACTATATTTCTATGATAACTTGACTTTATTGAATCGATATGAAATCAAGGGCCAGAATGCAGTTGATTGTATTATACATGGCATTATTGACAAATCCGTTAGAAACAGCGCCCAAGCGATGAACTGTAAGGAGCCAGAAGACTTACTCAGTTGCTTAATTTCACAGCACAGCAACCCACTGATCCAGCTTTTGCCAAAAACCGTTATGAAATACTCCGGTTAATCGTCCTATATCTGTGTCGACTCTAAACGATAACTCGGTTATTTGCTTTAATTGACGTTTAAGGGGACATTCTTATCATAAGTGCCCAATCCCTCTTACTAAATGCCAAAAGTTCTCTAGGGTAGGTCTTGATTCAGCCGCTTGTAAACTAGCTTCATTAGTTCCTCGACATCGAGGAAATTCAGGCCCAGTACTGGTTCCTTAAATAGAATAAAAATATTAAGAATACGTTATGTCATATTATATTCAATGTGCTCATAATAAAGGTAGTTCTGTAAATAGAAATTATATCCTTTGCAAACGATAGATAAAAAAAATTGTAATGTATTCGGATTTAATAGAAAAAAGGAAGTCGATTGAAACTGTTGTTGGAGCAGACCAAATAAGACCCTAGGTCCTCGATAATAACACGGATAAGTCGAGTGACAGCTCCAGTAGTGATGAAGAGGATAATTTGCCTTTGTCAGCGTTGCTGCAATAACAGACTTCAACATCTAACCTTGACCGCTTCCGAATGTCATGATTTTATTACTATTTTTAATTATAATACTTATTTAATTTTCATGATTTTATAACCATTTTTAAATATAAAGTTTCATAAAATGGTTGCGGTGCCCTTGCAGGGCGTCACTTGTACAATAATCCAAGATTGTAACACCTTATAAAACTTGTGACTTGCAATAAATCTGAATCTGAATCTGAATCTAAAAAAAAAATATTGTTTAACTAATTTGTTGTTTCGTTCTTATCGTTTTTGTGTATTAATTTTGATTTAATATATCATTGTTTTATGAAAACATATGATTCCACACATAATCTTTACGTTTTTGTTTAAATTAGTGTAATTGAATTATATTTATATACCCAATTGTTAGCTGAATGATAGCTATAGTGTAAGTTGAGTAGACAGATTGACCTTACTTAATATTGTTATTGACTTTACTTATATAAAAAGGGTTTACCAGCATCCCAAACTGTATTAAATGTATGGAAAATGTTAATGCATTAGAACGTGAATTGAAAAAGTTTTAAGTAAATAAGGCATAACATTAGAAGAAATTGTTTAATGATATTAAGCTCTAGATTTTGAGTTGCAGTTCCCACGGGGTGCCATTACTGATCTAAATATTCTGATAACAACTTTGTATGTACTGTGACTTGCAATGAATAAATGAATATGAATATTATTGTGCACCCAGGAGGTTGCACCACGACGGATGGCCGAATGTCATGATTTGATATCTTTAACTGCGTAAGCAATGTGAAGTTGTGGTCTAACAAGACTACAGCGGGGAGTCAGTCTTCCTGTAGACAGTGTCGGAGGGGGATATGTCTTTAGAATAACGAGAAAGATCTATTATAATAGTTATATGCACCTAATTTAAGTCAAGTAGAAATAAAGTACTTATTGTTAACATTACCAGAGTGTTATTTATCAAACCAGTAACAATGATTTAACTAAAAATACTAAAACATCAAGTTCAGTAGTAAACAAAGATAGTATTTATTTGTTTCCAACGTCTCCTGATGATGTCCATCGTATAATATCAGCACTAAAAAACACGAGATCAGTAGGATATGACGATATATGCACTGATGCATTAAAATCTTGCTCTAAAAAAATTGCAATACCATTGGCACATATCATTAATTTATCCCTTGAAAATGGCATTTTTCCGGACAGGTTAAAACTGTCTGTAGTAAAGCCGCTACTTAAAAAAGGGGATGAGTGTGATATAAACAATTATAGACCAATTACACTCAACTCTGTATTTTCAAAGATATTTGAAAAGGTCTTTGCTAAAATTATGTTGTCATTTATACAACAACATAATATAATAAAACACGAACAATTTGGGTTTCAAGAAGGTAAATCAACGACACTAGCATGTTTTACTCTTATTAAAAAAATATCTGAAACTGTAAATGATGGAGTGCCTAACGTAGCTCTTTTTCTTGATATGTCAAAAGCGTCTGACAATGTGAAACACAGTATTCTTTTAAATAAAGCTTTTGATTATGGTCTGAGAGGAAAAGCAAATAGTTGGCTTTCAAGTTATCTGGAAAATCGTCAACAATGTACAGAGACAGAAAGAGTAGAAAATAATACAAAAATCAGGGCTAGATCTAACTTTCGACATATAAAAAATGGCGTTCCACAAGGGAGCATATTAGGTCCGCTATTGTTCATTATTTACATTAATGACTTGCCCGAGGTAACAAATAATGATTGCTTTTTATTTGCTGACGATTGTACTTTATTATTCAAAAACAAAAATATTGACATGCTAGAAACTGACATAAATAATACTATAAATGACATTCACGATTGGATGAATAGAAATAATTTGCAAATAAACATTAATAAAAGTAAGGCCATACAATTTCGTACATATAAAGCTAAAAAATTAAATCTTGACATCAAGCATCAAAATGAAAACGTTGACATAGTAAACTCTACACCATTTTTAGGTATTATCATTGACGAAAACTTAAGTTGGAAAAATCAAATTGAAAATATATGCAAAAAAATTAATAAATTTGTCTTTGCCTTGAATAGAATCAAAAGAGTTGCATCACTTCAAAGTGCATTGCAAGCATACCATGGTTATGTCTCCTCTGTGCTCCGCTATGGCCTGATAATTTGGGGTAATAGTGTCGATTCTGAAAGGGCATTCAAAGCCCAAAAACGTTGTATAAGAGCACTCGCCGGTATACAAAGCTGGGAATCCTGTCAACCATGGTTCAAACAATATAATATATTAACACTGCCGTGTATGTATATCGCTGAGTTATGTCTTTTTGTAAAGCGATATCCCGAACTTTTTATCACTCATCATCAGAGAAATGCAAATGCACGTAAATGTAGACAAAATAAGTTATGTGTACCAAAATGCAACTTAACCTTCTTCAAACAAAATGTTTACTGCATGGCGATAAAAATTTATAATAAGTTACCGCAAAATTTGAGAGACCTACCCACAGAGAAAAATATTTTTAAGAAATATTTGCTCTCTTGGCTTACAGAACAGTGTTTCTACTCGATTAATGAGTATTTAGAGTATAAAACTTGTTAAAAATGTAATACCAAATAACTTTATGTTTTGTCTAACTGGTGTGAATCTGATTCTTTATTTTTATTCTACTATATATTTTTTTACCATATGAAAAATGACATTCTTGATAATATTATTTAATATATTTTTTGACATTTGATTAATGCGTCCACAAGAATAGACATTGTACTGTGACATGTGTAACTCGATTTTCTTATTCAATGTGTCTATTTTTTAAATTGCATAAAAGAACATTATATGACATTTTTAATTTTATTAATAAATATTTTGCATGCCTACATATTAAAGGCAAATACTGTATGGTACACTAGAAACAATTCATAAACAACTTGTAAACCCAGTATTAGCAAATAAAGACTATTTCTATTTCTATTTCTATTTCTATTTCCCATTTCCCAGGATCTGATTGAGTTGAAATTTTGCATACAGGTTGGGTTTGGATGACAATAAAATATTAAAGTACAGCCAGCAAAAAGCTTGTCATTAAAAATTATTTTTTTACAAAAAAACTTTTGTTTGTTTTTAAAACTAAGTAACATTCGCACATAGTACCGAAAGAATAATAGTTTGTGTAAATAGAAACTAAGCATACAGCAACTGATACGGTTAAACGTCGCGCCAAGTGGCTAAACAATGATTACCCATCAGTCAGTGCACAAATGAATGAATGACAGGTAGTAGAACAAAAACCACTAATTTGGAAAGACAAGCACGTAATTGAGCGGTTCCAATGCAGTCGCACGCGCAGATGGGCGGGCATGGCCGCCTCATAGGAAAGCGTGTACAATTTAATGGCCCCAGCAGCCCCACTGCAGCGCATCGGGTCACTTTCCCAGCACCGCGAAAGTTTACAACTATAAAATTTATCGGTTATTAATTAATTAAGTCTGTTAATCTGGTTGGCACAGCTTGTTCCTGACACAGACAAGTTTTGAAACCAAGTAACCTACATATTATAATCTTGCAGCCAGTTAGCCACAAGGCAGAGAGAAGCAAGTATTACCGCACACGAGCCACCCGCCACAACCACAAAACGCCGCTACCGAATTCTTTGGGCGTTTGTGCACTACCTACCACTGAATTTTACCGATCCGGAAAAAAACGGATGCTTGTATTTAATTAATTACTAATATAAATGATTAATTATTAAAATACAAGCATCCGATTTTTTCCGGATCGGTAAAATTCAGTGGTAGTGCACAAACGCCCTTTCCTGAGAACGCCGGTGGTTGCCCTCGCTTCTTGTGCCCGAAACCAGCCACTAACGCCCACACAAAAAAGTGCAAACAAATTTTATTTATTTTATTTTATTTATTAAGGGGATAACAAACAGTTACAATATATGTGTAAACAAAACTTAAAATTAATACATTTGGTAACTTAAAGTACCTATAAAGTAGAAATACTGTAATGTAACCCACAACATTGGTTGGAAAAAAGTAGTGGTCACCGACCGCAAGTCTCTACTGCCGGCCACAAGTGTCTGTCGCGTGCTTCAGCTAACTTTGTAGCCGCTTCTACAAGTAGCGGCACGTAAGTTTAGCGCTGACCGTGAAGTGGAGGGGATAGCTACGCATGTTTATGTTATGGATGGCGCAAGGCCCAAAATACCTTATTTTTGACTTCTGCGCATCCCCTTCACGTTTCAGTCCGCTACTTGTAGCTTCAAGTGGCGGCGTTTGTGGCTGTCGCGTGTGGCTCGTGTGCGGCGACCCTTAACGATGTCGATTGATTAGGTACCATTAAAGCTAAAATTCTAACGAAGCCTCAAAGCCCCTGAATTATTGAACACAAAACGTTTCAAGGCTAATGGAATGAAGAGTAATAGGGTAATTAACTTCTGAATACCTAGCTAAAATTTCTTTTACATAATGATGTCAGCTAATATGGAGAGAATTTAATAAAGCGCAAGCCCAGCCCCTGACTCGGCCGTAGCCTAAAAAACAACGTCGATCAATTAACTTATCGCTTCTGATTTGGTAACGGTCAATTATCCCCCCATTAACTTGTCAAAGCACCGTCTCCTGTGATAATTTTAGATTAATCACTGTCAATAATTCAGTTCATCCAATAAGGTACCTGATACAGTGGTCTAAGCCATAAGGTTTAGGTAATGCTTCCATGGCCATAAGCACAGTTTATATTAAGTAGCATATTTATTTACTGTGCCATAAGTCAACAACTTATACAGACTAAATTAGCTGGTGGATGTAAAGCGCGATACCACAGATTACGTACCACAGTACCACAGTGCCACAATCTTTTTTGTTCCGGTGGCCAAAATGTGAAATTAACGTGTTTTTTTAAGTCTGCTGTCAAGTTGATGTCCGACCCAAGAAATTTGTATGTTGTATGGTCCAACCATAGCGCTGCTGGCAGCTGAAGGTCATAAAAGTCAGGGCCGGCTAAATTGCAAGAAAAAAAAAGAAAAACGTACATAGCGCCGCTGTCACCGGAACAGAAAAGATTGTGGGACTGTAAATAGTTGCAATACGGCCGAGAGCCACTCCAGGTGGCGATACATCTGGTTATCATATCAGCCCATCAAAAGCGATATCGTGACGTGACAATGACACAATAACAAACTAGAACAATGACAATGCTAGAGGTAATGAGAATTTTTAATATTGCGACAATTTAATTTTATAAAACTCTCTAAACTTCGTTGTTTCTAAAGTGAAAAAGTGGTGATCACCTCGCCTATTATTATAAATATCTTAAGTACCTAACTTATTATTATCTGATTCAATCTACTAAGTCCTAACTAACTAACTAACCGGAAGTCCCCAACCATTGTGAAAAAAGAAATATACCTATGTAGCTTACTTCCGCAAAAAAAAATCTGATCAGAGACAAGTTTATTTAGTTATTCATTCGAAACCTGGATTACAAGAGACGATTTATTTCTACGTTCAATAATTAATTAAGAATGCTGTCTCTAATTACAGCCGGTGCATCATGTGTCGTGCGATCCAGGATGACAGCCAGGCGTCAGCGTCACGTGTGGTCGCAAGCCGCCTGCCATATCCTGTCACTTTTTAGGGTTCCGTAGCCAAATGGCAAAAAACGGGACCCTTATAGATTCGTCATGTCTGTCTGTCTGTCCGTCCGTATGTCACAGCCACTTTAATCCAAAACTATTACGACTACAGACTTGGAACTTTGTATATAGGTAGACATATTCTGTGAACCGCTTGAGGATTTTTATAGAAAAAAAAATTAAGGGGGCTCCCCATACATGGAACTAAAACTGAAAAAACATATTTTCATAAAACATATTAGTGTGGGGTATCTTTAAATAGGTACTTACTTATTTAAAAAAATATTTAGGTTTTCTTTTATCATTTTTTATCAAAGTCAATATTTTAAAAGGTATACTCTTCCAAAGTGGTAAAATGTGTGCCCCCCCCCACCCCTCTAACTTTTAAAATAAGAGAGTGAAACATCTAGAACAAATAGGAATGTCACAAACCAGATTTTTGTGTAATTTACATTTTAATGTAAGTATATTTGTGAACATTTGTCAAAAGTTTATTTGTATTTACAGCCGATCTTTGTAAAGTAAACTTAGGTTTCTATCAGTAAATTAATAAAAAATAATTATGCAAGACAAAAATAAAAATAAAAATAAAAAAAATTAGAAAACAAAAAACCTGTTTGTGACATTTCTTGTTTTGCCCCTGTACCCTTCATATGTTGTAGATCTTAATAAAAACTTTCAAGGAAAATTGGTTTGAACGAGATATAGAAAGCAGTTTCTGAGAAATAACACATTTTCAAAAACCGCAAATGTAAGTTTGTCGTTCATACAAACACTATGAAAAACAAAGTAATTTTTTGCTGACGAAAAATGATAGTGGTATTTTGGCTAGGTATAGGCAATCGGTACGTTAAGTGGGTACGGAACCCTTCATGGCCGAGTCCAACTCGCACTTGGCCGATTGTTGTTTGAAGCATTGTTGGGCGACGCACCCAAAATACCACGAACTGCCAGTGTTCCACGCTCTCGCCTCGCAGTTGTTCGAAAATTATATTGTTTAGACACCTAGGTACTTCTGTGTTCCACCACTTTCATCGGCGAGAGTGAAAGCATTCCCAACAATTTCGACAATTTGCGATTACACCATTGTGCATCTATTATAAGTATTATTGTCATCGCTTTGAGTACGCAAACGCATTAAGGCGCTACTCGGAAAAAAATGGGACTTTTTGATTTAAAACTATAGGACGGTTACAGTTGTTACAAATCTGGTAATAAGATATATATTTCTTCATACCTTTATCTAGATTCGTATAGTTTCAAAAACACGATTTAATGATTTTGCCTCGACACTTTTTCTTTTCGAAAAGACCTCTAAAAATACGAAAAGTAAAGATTATTCTTAAATGGGGTTACTTACACTATTGGAAATTGGTTTAATTAGTGGACACCAATAATATTAAGAATCGTATAGAAGCGTTTTTTTTAATCGCTGTAGTTTTTTAATACGAAGTGATTTTGTGTTTTTTTTGCCTAATCTGCAAAATCGGTCTCGCTCCCGCGCGCGTCGTTTTCTCGTTGCTATCTCGCTTCAGCACATTTTTTCCGAGTATCGCCTTAAACAAAATAGCCATATTGAGTCACTCCTCGTTGATTGGATCGTATAAAATGTTATTTCATGTATTCTAGCGAGAGCGTTATTGACGAGTGACCTTTAAATGGCAAACCGTTGTTAATTTTACATTATCATTTGTTGGCAACACTGATGTGACGCGGCGAAGATTGACACCTGGTTTTTGAGGTTGACAGCTCTCGCGGGCCTTCCGGTTTGACGTTTGGTGGAGGATTCCTGATTATTTTAATAAAACGTTGTGATTACATTTACATGCTCTTTTGCTTGCTCTTCCTGACTTGAAATAGTGCTTTCTAACATCAGAAGTTGGCTGCTCACAGTGCTCACACCTACAATAAGTCGAGATGGGAAAGAAAAGAAAGAACCGAAAGCACGAAAGTAAACGCAAAAACAAGAAGAAGCGTGCTCGTTATACATCAACCAGCTCGTCAGCGAGCGATGAAAGCGGCTCAAGCTCGAGAACGCCACCGTCACCACCGGCGCCGGCGTCCCGGGCTCGAAAAAGAAGTAAGGTATCGAATAAACTCGATACCGGTACTGTAAGTACAAATACTATTACTCTCCATAACATGATACCGGATTTCGACCCGCTTAAAGATAATGTCGTGTCTTGGCTACAAATAATTGAATCGTATGCAGCAACCTTTTCTTGGACAGACAACATGATTCGTTACCAGGCCCTAAATAAGCTAAAAGGGTCGGCTAAGGTGTGGTATGAGTCGTTGCTTCGGAATGATCTCACATGGACTACTTGGGTATGGGAAAATTGGAAAAATAAGATTTCCCAAACATTTAAAGTGAAAAGAAATATGTTTGAATTATTAAAAGATATTGTTGAACGTAAGCCATGTGAAAATCAGTCCTTATATGATTTCTTTTTTGAGCAAAAATCTAGAATTGATAGTCTGTGTCTTAATTTTTCTGATTTTGATATAATTTCAATTATATTGGGAAATATTGGCGATAATAACATTACTGCTTCGGTTGAAGCGAGTAACTTTGAGACTTGTGATAGTTTGGCTGGATTTTTGCATAGCCGAGTATATAAATCAAAAAATACTAAGCAACTATTTGTAAATAATTCTTTGAATGTGCGTGATAATAATAATAATAATAAAGTGTTGTCACAATCAAACAACATTGTGTCTCAAACTTCAACTACTACTAATCTACCCTCTACTTCAACAAGTCAAAATAATTTAAATCAAACTCAAAATCGTAAAACACTTGAATGTTTTGGCTGTGGAGGTAACCATAAACGTATCAACTGTAATGTGAAATGTGAGTTTTGTGGAAAAAAAGGACACTCAATGACAATGTGCTATTATAAAAAGAATTCAAAAGAAAAATCAGATAAACAGGAAATAAAACTTGTTCAATCTTCTAATACAAAAAATAAGTTCTTTAAAAGAGTGAAAATTAATGATACCATTCACAACGCTTTCATTGATACGGGTAGTAGTTGTTCTATCATAAGATCTGATTTAGTAAATAAACAAAATATCAAAAGGATTGTAATGACCACACCGGTGATGTTGCAAGGGTTTTCTAAAGATAGTGTAAAAATTGTCAAAGAATTGGTTCGAATTGATCTCACTCTAGATTCGGTAAAAATTTGTGGAGTAGATATGTATATTCTAGACGAGTTAACCGGATGCGACATTCTAATTGGACGTAACGTTACTGAACGTTCTGACTTAATGTATTCACGCATAGGAGAAAATCTTACATTTGAGTATGTGAAAACTTTGGAAAACTATTGCAACACCATCGATGAGTCTTTTGATAGCTTCGATACAGACTCACACAAACATGTACTTATTGCTCTATTTCGTAAATATCGCCAGTGTATTGCATCCAATATTAAGCAGCTAGGAGAAGTAAGTGGACATGAAATGGTTATAAATGTAAATGACCAAAAACCTGTCCAATTCAGACCATACCGGACGCCATACCGTGACAGGCTAGTTATTAGAGACATGGTTGAGGAATTGTTGGAAAATGGAATTATTAGAGAAAGCAAATCTGCATATGCTAGTCCTGCTTTATTGGTAAATAAAAAAAATGGGGAAAAGCGATTGTGCATTGACTACCGCGCATTGAATAAACTGACGGTGAAGGATAAGTATCCAATGCCCCGCATAGAGGACCTTATAGATAGACTCCAGGGTTGTCGTTTTTTTACTAGTTTAGACCTTAAAAGTGGGTACTACCATATAAAAATGGCCGAGGAGTCTATAAATAAGACTGCCTTTATAACGGAGGATGGACACTATGAATTTTTAAAATTACCCTTCGGTTTAGTCAATGCGCCAGCTTGTTTTCAGTCTATGATGAACAAAGTGATAGGAAATCTCAGATTTGGCCAAATTATTCTGTACCTTGATGATCTATTAATAATAAGTAAGACTATTGAAGAAAATCTAGCCTTACTGGAAAAAGTACTACAAATTTTTTATGAAAATGGACTGACATTAAACCTAAAAAAATGTCATTTTCTTAAAACCGATGTAGAATTTCTAGGTTATAGAATAAATGCTGAAGGACTTAAGCCTAGTGAAAATAAAATTAAAGCAGTAAAGGATTTTCCGGTACCTAAAAGTGTCCATCAACTACGACAATTCCTCGGCCTCATTAGTTATTTTCGCAAATTTATTAAAAATTGCGCGATTCTTTCATGTCCTCTAACTAAACTATTAAAAAAAGAACAACCATGGCTTTGGGACGTAGAGCAGGCACAAGCTTTTCTGGCTTTGAAGGACGCACTCACTTCAGATAACGTTTTAACACTATTTGACCCTTCTAAGGAGTGTGTGCTTTATACGGATGCTAGTCGCGAGGGTATTGCAGGCATCTTGATGCAAGTTACAGTAGACGGTGAAAAACCTATCCATTTTTATAGTCGTCAAACTACCGAGGACGAAAAAAAGTTTCATTCCTTTGAACTGGAATTGCTAGCTATTGTTCAATCACTGGCTAAATTCAGACATTATTTATTAGGTTCTCATTTTCGTATTGTCACTGACTGTAATGCAGTACGCTATGCGCTCACCAAAAAAGAGATAATACCACGAATCGCCAGATGGGTTTTATCGACTCAGGAGTATTCGTACGACATTGTCCATAGAGAAGGTACTCGCATGAAACATGTTGATGCCCTCAGCAGAAACCCGTTAGAGTCAGGAGAAAAATCAGAAGTAGAAATGATATTATCTATTACAGAATCAGATTGGTTATTGTCGGTTCAACTCCAAGACCCCAATATAGTAAAAATTAGAGAAATATTAGAAACGGGTGAGGCACATCAACATGAAGACATTTTTGACAAGTACGAACTTTTAGGAAATAAGGTGTACAGGCGAACTAGCCAAGGTCGTCGTTGGGTAGTACCTAAACCATGTATATGGCAAATTATAAAGAGTAACCATGACGACCTCGGCCATTTCTCGGTTGATAAATCTGTCGAACGAATATCAAGCCGCTACTGGTTTTCACGAATGCGACACATAGTCAAGAAGTATATAAAAAATTGTATAAATTGTATTTATTATAAAAACAAAGGGGGTCCAAAGGAAGGGGAACTGTATCCATTACCAAAATTTGCCCAACCCTTTCACACCTTACATTTGGACCATTTAGGCCCGTTTGTAGAAACACAAAATAATAATAAATACTTACTAGTTGTCGTAGACGCTTTCACCAAGTTCGTGTTTATATCTGCAGTACCCAGTACAGACTCAAGTAACGTTATTCACGAACTGGAAAATATAACTAAAATATTTGGCAACCCTAGAAGGTTAATAACAGACGCAGGAACTTCGTTTACATCGAAAAGTTTCAAAGATTATTGCACTACCAGGAATATTCGGTTACACACCGTAGCAACAGGCATGCCAAGGTCGAATGGGCAAGTCGAACGATTTAATAAAACCATTTTAGATTCTTTGAAAACTATGGGGGCTGATTTGCATGAAGATAGCTGGGACAATTGTGTGACACTAATACAGCAGGCTCTTAACAGTACCATTCATAAATCTACAAAAGCTGTTCCTTGTGAGGTTATGTTCGGATATAGACTCAATACCAACGCTGATAGCCTAGGGCCCGAGCTTAATGAGGGTAATGCCATCGACGTAACTAACTTGCGTGAAGTCGTAGTTAAAAACACTCAAGAAAATGCCAAGTCACAAAAAGACAGGTTCGATGCCAGTCGTGTTAAAGCCAAGACTTACCAGGAAGGAGACTTAGTTCTTTTAAAAATACAAAGTCAAGCAAATGATGGTCGAAGTAGAAAGCTACTACCTGTTTTTAAGGGACCATTTCAAATAAAAAAGTGCCTTGGAAAAGATCGATACGAAGTTCAGGACATGAGAGGAAACGAAAGGAGTAGCAGAGCCTATAAAGGGATAGCCAGTGCAGAAAATATTAAGCCATGGATTAAAATAGATAATTGGAATACTGATTAAGTATTAATTAAACTTGTGTTGGCAAGGTAATATATTTATTTAAGTTACATTAAATATCTCCTTTTATTATACTCAAATGCAAACTTAAATTATTAGGTACCTATTCATTTCAAATTACTTTAACTTTTTGTACTCAAAGCACAATTTTTCTAGTACTTCCTTTTCAATAGGTATTCATTTGACAATCAAATGTACACTGTTCATGATTATTACTTTACTTCTTAGTTTTCCCTTGCATTATTTATTTACCCTGTGTTGGATCACCCAAATAAGACTATTAAGAAAACTCTCACCCAAGTTATAAAGAGAGTGAGCTGAAGCAGTCACTGCCTAAGACTAAAGGAGTGAACTGGACCAGGCACTCTCACCCAAGGGATAAGGAGAGTGAGCTGAAGCAGTCACTGCCTAAGACTAAAGGAGTGAACTGGACCAGGCACTCTCACCCAAGGGATAAGGAGAGTGAGCTGAAGCAGTCACTGCCTAAGACTAAAGGAGTGAACTGGACCAGGCACTCTCCGGTTCTAAGGGGAGTAAATGAAATAGTGGTAAAGAGGTTACCTGAGACTAAAGGTAACAGTCTTGACTTGGGTATTTCAATACATCGTTTTGGTCCATAACTTATGATATGACAGTGAATCTAAAATTACCTAAGTCTAAAGGTACCTTGAACTCAACTGTGGTGTTAAAGTGAGTCAAGATAATGCCGAGCTATCTAACCAATATTAAAGCATTGATACTGTTTTCAGGCCATTGCAGCTCGCTCAAAACACAGAACACTGCGACACCAGACGTGCCTGAGGACATGCACGATGCAGGAGGGCCGTGTTGGCAACACTGATGTGACGCGGCGAAGATTGACACCTGGTTTTTGAGGTTGACAGCTCTCGCGGGCCTTCCGGTTTGACGTTTGGTGGAGGATTCCTGATTATTTTAATAAAACGTTGTGATTACATTTACATGCTCTTTTGCTTGCTCTTCCTGACTTGAAATAGTGCTTTCTAACACATTAGTTTGAATGCTGATCTTCTCGAGGAAAAATATTACTAAAACTAAATATAAAAACCCATTTGATAAACAGATAAGGTGCCTGTCCTTGGGCTCGGGCGAAGGTCGTTTTACAAAACGTTCCAAGCTCACCGTACCGTGAACCGTAAGTAACGTTAACGTAATAATCGCAGGACGCCCTGAAGGAGGAACACGAGCGGAAGCCGGGGCTCTGACGACAAGCCAATTTATAAAGATACGATTTAATAACTAAGTGTAGCTAATAGTAACACATGACCTAAGGAAGGCCTAACACTTACGGATTTCGCAAACGCAGAACATTTGCCAGTCCTCGACATAAAATAAATGTGTCAACTTTTGCCCCGAATTCAATGCATATACAATACAGGCAGAAGGAATTTCAATGGCAAAATAACAAGGTTATATCGATGGACAAGTCTCTCGTCTCGCGCACTGCGCAGGCCTTTAAGGCGATACTCGGAAAAAATGTGCTGAAGCGAGATAGCAATGAGAAAACGACGCGCGCGGGAGCGAGACCGATTTTGCAGATTAGGCAAAAAAAACACAAAATCACTTCGTATTAAAAAACTACAGCGATTTAAAAAAAATGCTTCTATACGATCCTCAATATTATTGGTGTCCACTAATTAAACCAATTTCCAATAGTGTAAGTAACCCCATTTAAGAATAATCTTCACTTTTCGTATTTTTAGAGGTCTTTTCGAAAATAAAAAGTGTCGAGGCAAAATCATAAAATCGTGTTTTTGAAACTATACGATTCTAGATAAAGGTATGAAGAAATATATATCTTATTACCAGATTTGTAACAACTGTAACCGTCCTATAGTTTTAAATCAAAAAGTCCATATTTTTCCGAGTAGCGCCTATTCACAGACAGTATCACCATAGTAGAATTCTACTATGAAGATTCGCCGGAAATGCCTGGAATAATTTCGATAGTAGGTATTCGTCAATAATTCGTCAGGTTGTTAGCGTGTTTATAATCTAGCTGGGCGCGTGGTGCGTGTGCGCAGCGCGGGTGAAGGTCGGCGGCTGCATCACGTCACCTGCCGAGTGCCTGCCGCTGCCGGCCAGTCACCGCGCTACCCATGTACGCCGGAACCGGCGCAGATATGTATGAAGCCTAAAGAACGTGCATATTAATACAATTAGTTTCATCAATATTTTTTAATCATGAGTCGAATTGCGTATTTTAAAAGTTTATTTGTTTGTTGCTTCGATCAACAATAACACCTAGTTGTCGAAGCGTTTGTTGCCCTTGTTACTACCAACCTTACTACCAGTAGTAATTAATACCGTTAATTTTTATTACCCTCCTTACTACTCCAGTATGAAGTTGTAAGAAGGGAGAAATCGAAGGTTTGTTGTCAATTAATAATGTTAAAAATTTTAACAACTAAATTTCGTTATCACAGTGGTGTTTTTTTACTAACGGGCCCCACAAACTATCAGTTGGCCGGAATCGGCTATGATGTTCGGTTTTTAAAATGTGAGTAAGTTAACTGTGAGTGTGACTTATAATTAATGCTATTCTATAATTTTATCTTACCTTTTTATTTAACAGTAACTGTGCTAGTGATATTAGTGACGATCATTAACATGATTAAAGCAAAAATTATTAATAGGTCTTTACCTATGAAATTGCCGTTTTGTATGGAGATTTCTGTAATTATTTTTTTTCCATACTAACGTTTTTGTTATTATTTAACGACTAATATTATGTAAATTTACAAAATTTTACACACGTATTTATGGACATTTTAATTACTAAATGACACATTCGTTAAGAGAAAAATTTTTTTTTTCACTAAGTTACAACTAATAAAGTACGAAATTCTGGAAACAAAAATAGTCGTAACTTTCTGAATAAGTTTTTTCTATGTAAATAATCAAATATCGTGGTTATTAAATTATCAAAAGTTGCTCGATACGGTCTTAATGTAACGCAATATTAAAGAAATTATATATTTCTAATATTATAAAAGTTGTTAAGTTATATGTACAAAAGAAAAAAACGGCAATTTCATATGTAAAGACCTATTATTTCAATCACAATACTATTTTTCTACTGCAGTTTGTGCTTTAACTTAGAGTGTAAACAAATCTGAGCGTTAGTTAATATTAAATTTCAATAAAACTTTAAAAATATTTAAATTATAAAATTCAAAATATAAAAAAAGTATTTTCCCGTACCGGGAATCGAACCCGAGCCTCCTGGGTGAAAGCCAGGTATCCTAGCCACTAGACCATACGGGAGATATGAGTCGACGCGAATTTACCGTCTACATTCAAAGAGCGGCGTTCAAGGTCATTAACTTTGCAGCTTATCTATACAACTGTGATACTTTCGATTGTTAGTATTGTATTGACACAGCCGATCCGTCATACTGTAGCAAAAACATCAAGGCCGGTACTTTGCAATAATGAATTAATAAGCCGTTCTATTTATTTATATTTCTCTCAAAATATCCATCGATACATGATGGATACCAATGACCGATGACCAATTTGTGACGGTAAACAAAGGTAGTGAATGGTTGTAAGTTATGGAAGTGAAGGGCACGGTACACTCAGCAAAAGTTGAAATAACTTTGAAAGTTGAAACTCGGCTCAGTTGATAATTTATTCAAATGCATAAATAGCACGAGTGACTAATCATCGGAGAATGGAGACAGAGACACGTCAGCGAGTTGCGTTTAGAGGCAAAAATGTAATATTCAAAATTACAAAACAAATGTATTATTGAAAATTACTTATCTCGCCATGCATGACACCAACCCAAAAACAGCTGTTACATAAAGTACTTTCTCACATGAAAAGTATGAAAACTCTTGTAATGAAAAATCCTGTTCGTAAACTACACCTACCTTACCTACCTACCTACATGCAATTTTTCTGCAAAAGTGTTTAGTCACAAACCTGAATCAAAAGTGAACCTCCAACTCACAGCTCCAACTCCATTCTGCCAGTTGCTAAGCAACGGTCGCCTTTTGCCACGCATGACTCAATGGCTTGCGTCGTGAGAACCCAATCTGAGTCTTATTGCTAAGCCCCAGGAGCAAATCGTTAGACGGCGCTGTTGCGTTGGCGACAGAGAAACATGGCTGGCGTAACTGTAGTTAGATTTAACTGTAACCCAATGATCCAGTTAGCGACGCCGTCGGCGGATGGCGCAGCTTAAACCTAGTCTTATTTTTTTTCAATATCTAATCAAGAACTTACTAACGAACGACAGATAAGTTTTTGTAAAAACCGAGTTTTTATGACAAGCTTTTTTGTTGACTGTACTTTAATATTGTATCGTCATCCAAACCATAGTAAAAGTATATGTTCAAACCAAACCTGTATGCAAAGTTTCAGCTCAATCGGACACAGGGAAGTGGGTCAAATTAAACTTGCAAGATTTGTCCCCCACTAACTAACATACTAACTAACTAACTAACATGGCAAGTTAATAAAAAGCTTGTAATAAAAAAGGGCCATTTCTTTAACTTTCAAAGCTGTTTTAAAAGTTTGCATATGCATTGCTCCGCCCTTTTAAATGTGTTTCCTTATACAGTAACTTTGGTCCTTAGCCGGATGGCCGCAACTTCGCAAGCAGTCACCCACTCCTGCTTCAACATCTGGGCTATTAAACCGCTGACTTGTATGAATGGAAACCATTATATTACAATACACTGATGTAACAGATATGTTCCAAACATACTACTCACTATAATTATCCTGGTTGTTTGTAATTGTGGTGGCAAATTGTGTATTGAATTTAGTGACCTAAACAAGTAACATCTAGGTAGTTTGCCGTATCTACGAATACAATAGAGAAATCAGAATGATCCAAAACGTTAGCTTATAATTTCTATTATAAATTGGTCTAACTAATCTAATGGTCTTCAGTAAATAAAATAAAAAATAAAATTCATACTAATATCAAAGAAAATATTTGTTTTTTTTTTATTATTTTTACTTTTTTTTATTATTATTGAAAATATCCAAGTCCCATCGGAGCTAGATGTGAGACAGGTTTTTCTGATACCTACTTTATTTTCAAAATTTGTTTTTTTGTATGTTTGTATTTGGATAAACTAAAATACCACTACAGGACCGATTTAAAAATTAATTCACCAATAGAACGCTACATTCTTCCTATGTGTCATGTCATAGGCAAGGCTATATTTTAATTTGCGATTTGCGATTCCCGAGGACGGTTACCACGCGGGTAAAACCGTAGAGAGCCACTAGTTATTCGTAAAAAATAAACGAAAATAAATGCAGGTTTCGTATCACTTATTTCCTGTTTTTTTAGATAGCTGTTAAATAATAAAAGGAGTTTAAACATGTTTCAAGGTTACTCAAACGACAATGAAAGGTTGGTGGAGCAGCACTATCAGCCGAGAGATAACATTTTATCTGATTTTGACTGCAAAATAGTTATTTTAGTCTAGATTAATCCAACACACAGTATTTTGTGTAAACTAATTGAAATCAAATTACATCTACTTACCGAGTTTTACAAAAGAACATAAAGACATTCTGATTCCGTAAATATGGCGCAGGAATGTAAATGTAGCAAGAGCTACACCGAGCGTCGACGCAATCCTTTAATAATGTGGTCACGATTAAAGAGTAAAATTAAGTATTCATTAATGTAAGGTAACCATAGTTAGTGTGCTCATGCTCACCGCTCACCCCAAGCGCGGTCGGCAGCGACGTTGAGCAAGTCGGTTGCTCCGGTGCACCACTTCTGGGCCCTCACGCGATTGCTGTATTGCTGCTTTGCATGTTACTAACCCCGTTACTTTAGTCACGATCACGAATTCGATTAGTGTAAGTAATGCAATTTCTGAAAGAATTGCTTTCTAACGGCAGAAATAAAAGCTAAGTAAGACTGTGTTACTGTTGTGGATAACTATGACAAAAATTATTTCATAGTATACATATACACGTTTATGTTAGAATTCATAGCGAAATCTTAGTGATAGCAACCTTCGTTGAAAACAAAGTCAAATTTGTTTATTCAATTTAGATTGTTATTTACAATACTTGTGAACGTCATAGAAGCTACGCCGCATCGGTTCGCAAACCCTACGGCGGGAGTCCTAGGAGAAGAACCAGCAAGAAACTTATCCATTATTCCATTACAATTACACAATAGGTTATGATAAATACAGTCAGGCGTAACATAATAATTATTGTTTAATTACCTTATCCGTTATTCCGTTATCAGGTGGTATGGGTAAACCCCACTTTACATTAGTGAATCACAACGACCCGCTTATCTTTGCGATGGTTAATTAATAGGCAGGGATTGATGCAATATTGCCGGCCAAACAAAATAATAGGTAGGTAATATACTTTTTTAAAGAATGGATCTGATTGACCCAGCTTGATCATGCAAACGCATGCAACTTATTTGGAGCCAGTGTTTCAGATACAAATAAGTTTACAAATAATTTTTATACAAGCTTTTTTGCTGACTGTACTTTAATATTGTAATGTTATCTAAACCAATCCTGTATCAAAATTTCAGCTCCATCGAACACTGGGAAGTGAGTCGAATTAAGCTTGCAAGATTTGTCCCCCACTAACTAACAAACTAACTAACTAACATGGCAAGTTAATAATAAGTTTTTTGTAAAAACTTCGTTTTTATGACAAGCTTTTTTGTTGTACTTTAACATTCATCCAAACCAAACCTGTATGCAGAGTTTCAGCTTAATCGGACACTGGGAAGTTGTTCAAATAAAACTTGCAAGATTTGTCCCCCACTAAGGTCCGGTTGCTCGAAGCTTGGTTACAGTATTATATTATCTGTGGTTACGTTAACTTTAGGGTTAAATTATGGTTAAAGTAAAATAAACCGGCGGTCAAATTTAAAAAGCGTTGTTGAAGAAGCGGTTACTTTAACGAGCAGTCAAATAACACATTTAACGGCGGTCAAAATAACCGACAGGGTGGGGGTGATTTAAATTTTGACATTAGTAATTAAGGGAAGGTTAATGAAATAGTATAGACAACACTTTTATTTAACCCAACGTATTTTTCTTTGACCGTGGTCAAAATTGACAACAGTTAAAATTTTAACTTTAACTTTAATGTACGAGCAACCGGACCTAACTAACTAACAAACTTGACTATCTAACAAACTAACTAGAAATAACATGGCAAGTTAAATAAAAGCTTGTAAAATACTCTCTGTGACAAGTGAATGTCAGCATATTATGCGGCGTGCATATGACACAAGTAGTTCTCACAATCGCAGGTCGTTAAATGTTATTTTTACAACAACCCTTGGTGGCAATTATTTCAGCATACATTTCCAGAAAAGTCAGCTGCGTGCTTTACTTTGAATAATACAGAGCAGTCATTTCATAAGAGACATTTCATAAGTTTACCAAAAAGAAAGCTACCAATATGAAATTACTGAATTTTGCCGATGGAGTTCTTTTTTATAACGCGATGTCAACTGGCAAAATCACTTAAATAATTAAGTTATTAAGGTCATCTTATCAAAAATCCTTTAAATGAGTACCCAGAAGATAACCGTCGCAGATTTATTGACATAACTTATAACTTTGTAACGTAGATATGATTTAATGTGGGAACAAATGCTTAATATGATTGTGGGAAACCCGAGAACAATAATATCGCTCACCGTGTATGATAACCAGCTATTCGAGCCACTCGGCAGTCACAATGAAAATTCCCCGTACCGAACGCCTATCGTGTTCGCGACGTGACCTCATAAGCACGATGGGAAATAGCTTTGTAATTAGGCTACTCTAGACTGAATTAAATACGGAAGGCCACACGGAGAGAAAAGCAGTTAGCTTCCGCGCCATACTACAGAGACAGAGGCAGGGTTCGAAATTATCAATGATAATTATCGTGATAATAACAGATGGATAATTATCGTGATAATAACAGATGGATAATTATCGATTAACAAAAAATTGCACACGTGAAATTGAACTGTAATTAAACGTGTATTTCCGCGTGTATATACGAACACACGAAGTCTCAACGTGCCATGGGGATTCCACTTACAAGAAAAATTCAGTTCGGGTTATGAAAACTTGAGTGAACTTGAGTGTCATTGGTCGATTAAATATTGTTCATTGAGTTAAATTTGAAAAACGCCGCTTAAGAAAGGTCCAACATGGTAATAATTTATTTGCATTGAGTCAAAAATACTGGGTTATGAGCTCGGTCTAAAAAATTTTGCAAAGATATGCAAGGAATAATAAATATAATGAAATGTCACGTAAAAGCGAGTCAGCCTCAAGTGGTAGTGTAGAACCAGAACCCCAGCCAATCCGGCCGTTAATTAATGTTTATTTGTGTTGGATATCAAATAAAAAGTTTTTTTTGTTAGAAATTGCCCAAATTATAATGCACTTGTTATTATAAATATTATAAGTTTGTAGTAGTAGTTAATAGTATAGTTTCTTTAACTTTGTTTTTATTATAATAATGCTGTATACGCCTTTAAAGGCATATCATTCAGCCAGGTGCCTTTTTACAAGCTTTTATTTAACTTGCAGTGTATGTATGCATGCATGTAGATATGTATGTCCGTTCGTCAAATCTTACAAGCCTTATTTGACCCACTTCCCTGTGTCCAATTGAGCTGAAATTTTGTATGCAAGTTTGGTTCCGATGACAATGCAATTAAATATATAATCAGTATAGTTATCAATTCAGAATTCTTGCAAATTTTCAAGTTCTATATTCTTGTTTTGTTGTAATGGTTACTTGACACATTGTCAATGTACCATAAAGTTATAATCAGCGAGCATTCAGCGAGCGCAATCTTCATAGAGTGCGTGTCAGATAACTCTGCGACTGGGGCGTTTTTGGCACTAGTTACAGTACATTATTTTGTTCTAAGCTTATGGAAAATATTAGTATTCGATTTTGACCCCGCGCAAACTTATCTGGCGCACACTCTAAATTCAACTAGTAATAGAACACACGTCCCAACTCGACACCCGATTTGAATTGGTTATTTGAGAAAGAACATGAGTTGGGAGGCAAAAAACTGTCTGTTAAAAACACATACCAAGCAGTAAAAATGTTTGATGCAGTTTTGAAAAGTATGCTACGAGTATAATATACTATTTACATAAATTTGAGATTATCAAATTATTATTATTTCTATTAAAACAACAACAATTTAAAGTCCCTGGACCTAGGCTTTTTCTCAATTACTCGATTAAAAAAAATCGACATTTAATTAAAAATGAAGTTTCCCTGTCAGTTACAGGCCACTTGAAATAGTTTTGAAGAATTTTTCGTCATTCTTTTGTGACAGGTACGGTTCAATTTTTTTCAAATCCAAGACCTTTTTTTGTTAATAGGTCTTTTTCTTTACAAGCCCATTGCATTGGCAAATCCAGGTGATTTCTGTGGGTATTTGATAAGAAAAAGTGATGTGATACAAGGCCTTGTCCAGTGATGTGATACAAAGCCTTGGCCAAGGCCAGATTTGGTGCAGCTTTTTTATTTGATTTGATTTTGATTTGGTATGAACGTGTGTAGCACGGATTATATTTGCAGCAACAGCAAAGTTCGTCCGCACCAAATCGGCGGTTAGGTCTGGTCTGGACGTGTGTAGGCTATCAGACCCTACTAGGTGTCACTCATGTGTCACTTTCCACCATGTAATACTTCCATGCTTTGCACATAAATAGTTCACTAAAGTATACGACAGATGGCTCCAAGTTAATACAAGCATTAGTCTACCTACAGAAAAGAAAAATCCTTTTTTTCTATAAGTAGGTATACTATGTTTATCAACTTTAATAGAAACTTAAAAGTGTCTAGTTATTACTTATGTATTTATTTTTGAAATACTTACTAAAATTTACAGCTGAAAATCAGCGTTTGCTTGCGTTGCAAGACAAGTAATATGACGCTGAGCTGCGACAATTGAGTACTGCTGCGGCACACACACACATTTTTATTTGGAACTTTTTGTCTTATTGGGTCTAATTTGTGTTTTCTAATCTTGTTCGTAATACAGTGCTACCTACTTTTATACCTATGTAAATATACCTTGTATTTAATGAATATGGTGTGTGTCTGTAGTAAGAATCTACAATCCCTTTTTGGTGGTAAAATATATTTGTGTGTTTGCAGACTTGATGCAGTTGAAGAGCTAGACTGTAATAAATTAACTGGCAAACGACCATGCAATAATGATGCATTAAATGAAATGAAGCGACTTACAAACACGTCCAATAATAACTAAAAATACAAAAATAAATTATATTTAAAAAAACCTTTTATTTAAAATCAAGCTTTTATTCAAATGTCCTAAAAAGAATAAAATAAATTTTGTATCAAGTCAAAACCAACAAATTTATTACATTAAACAATCTATATGTTTTAAAAGCTTGTCGCGAGATTTTATTGTTACTGGGCTACTTGCACTAAACACAAATGCTTTTACTTATATTTGACATATGAAATTAAAGCGACAAGCTTTTAAAACATATAGATTGTTTAATGTAATAAATTTGTTGGTTTTGACTTGATACAAAATTTATTTTATTCTTTTTAGGACATTTGAATAAAAGCTTGATTTTAAATAAAAGGTTTTTTTAAATATAATTTATTTATGTATAAGTATTTAGTTTTACATTGTATAATGATAGTGTCGCTGGTGTGTCTCTATCAATAATAGTACATTACAGCCGAGGACAGGTAAGTAAGAAATTACATTGTCGAGGATGGTTTGAAGCACGAGCCGCAGGCGAGGGCTTTAATCATTCGAGGCAAGGTAATTTGCTTACCGTACAAGGCTTGTATAGTGCTTTTCTCAAGAAATGCGAGGAAATAAAAAAACTGTTTAACTAAATAATATTTACTAAAATTTATATCACACATGTTCGTTCGGGCAATTGTTAAATGTAAATGTTATTGTTTTCCCGGGCACACTTATGTATAAATCGCCCATAATAATATTATTTTAATGATGTATCATTAAAATACGCCAACAGCAGCGAAAACGTATGCGCCTTTTTTCACTTTTCCAAATCTGATCGTAGGTTTTCATATAAGTATCTTTCTTTTGATTTTGCTGGCAGTAAGTTTTCTGTTATTAATTTTGCTTCTGCTCTCAAATTTGGTGGAGAAGGTACCTACATAAGTACAATGTCTGTATAATGTTTCATTGGCAGAACTCATTTTGATAATTTATTACACAATATAAACTGTATTGATATCAAATCAACCGCTGAAAATCATTCCCGCCGTTTTTTTAATATTGGTTTGTGAGGCCATGTGGAACGGTCATACAGCCTATTGATACTTACTACTTGCTACTAAAATGCGCAACTTCAATACCCGCTTCTGGGCGGTAGATGGCGCTGTACATATTTCCCATACAAAATTACTCGTAAAGGATATTTTGTCTATGATAAATCTCATTTTGTTTTTTCGATTGATGTTCGTGCTAAGGGTACATAGCGCTTGTGGTACAATACGAAGTAATATACTCTGTGCGCACCGTATTTAAAAAAAAGTTACTTAACTAATTATGATAAAATAATTACTTAGATAATAATAATAATAATGTGGCTGTATGGTGCAAATGTCCCTTTGCTTTTTCTGTTTTTATACATAGGAATAACGAAAGAAAAAATAAAGAAAAAAAGTTGGTAGTACCATTGCAGATCACTGCAGTAATGAATTTCAGTACTTACTTACTGCACTAAAATCAGTGCAGTAAGTAAGTACTGAAATCCATTACTGCAGTGATTTTCAAATTTAGAATGTTTACCTCGGAAAAGTGCCACGTACTGCATTCTTTTCTCAAATATAATATTAACATTTCAGAGCATAAGTGTGAAAAATAAATAAATGCATTTCTTATGAAACAATAAAACAAATTAATTTCGTACACTGGTGATAATTATCCGATAGTTATCAGATAATTATCGGATAATTATCAAGAACCGTAATTAAGGAAAATGAAGTATTTAGAAAAAATCGACCCGTCTCACAACCAGCTCCGATGGGACCCTGGACAGATGGAACCCTGGACAGAGGTCTGCTGGGGTCTTCACATTAAAAAGATGTCCACGTTTTAAGTTCATATTTAGAAAAGTTATGAATCTCCTCTAACGCCTCTAATGCCTGAGTGCCTGACAAGGCCTGAATTATCAATCAGGTATTTGCAGGCGGGGACAGGTCGTCGCCGCCGGGAGGTGTGCAATCAGCGCAGCCCCCCGTGGGCAAGTGATTCGACCTCGTCGCCTGTACCCGACGACGGGGGTCCTCCGCGACTGGGATCGCTGTGAGAAACTGCCACTCGAGTACCGATAGTCTCTAATATGCCCGGTTTACATTATCTTAGTGTTTAGGATAGTACTTTAGTGGAAACGTGTAAACGCTACTCGCTTTAGTACGGTTCTACTTGCCTTTCAATTAGAATCAAAATAGAATTGGTTTTTATTTTTACTCTCCTAAGCACTAAGATAATGTAAACCGGGCATAATAGTGACTAGTTAGCAGTGGCGTGCATTGCATATAGGCATTTAAGCAGTGCCTACCTCGCAAAATCGAAAAAATTACCATTAAATTTTAGTATCCGTGCTCCCCAATTATTATTGGTTGAGCTTACTAAATTATGATACTTACTTAATTTTTATTACTTATAACCACTGACCTCTATTTATTCGTGCATAAAACAAAAACTTCCTTCATAAAAAACGCGCAGTGCGCGACAGTAGCTTAGCACTATTATTTATTCTGTGACAGTAGGCAGTTGCCCGGCTGCCTACTTGAATCCTATACAATTTACTATCACTGGCATTAATATTTTTTATTTAAATGAATACGACGAAATAAAAATGTCGTACTTCCCACGCGTAATACACTGACGTTCGACCTTCGCAATTTATCACCCTTAAGTAGGTATGCCTACAAAAGCACCGGCGGTGTTTATATTTAGTTTTGTTTTTTGTCCAAAGATGGCTCTGTACGTTTCTACATGGCGGTGATACTTTGTTTACTCTATTTACATATTTTGCTACCTACCTCCTGTTGTCCATAATTTAATTGTTGTACAGTATACATTGCCGTTATACTTCGTTGGAATCGTTGGTGGTTTTATACACTGACTAAGGCACACGCCACATCACATAGATAGTTGGTGAGAAAATTCTTTGAAAGTTTGAATATTCAAAAATTTTTTTTTACATTTCTGCCTTGCCTATAGGTTAAGACACCACACGGCGTATAGTGCCTACCTATTCTGAAAAGCAATGCACGCCACTGCTAGTTAGTAGTTTTACCAGCACTCCAGAACTCGTAATGACTGTGAGATGATAAACAGCAGAAACCGATCCATACAATTACTTGTTAACATTCAAAGTAAATTAAAGGGAGGTAAAAGCGCTGCAGAGCATGGGTTTCGCAATTGATCATCAGACCAAACAAGCAATCATTATTATACACAATGTAAACACTACATTGTATGGCAAGCCGATGAACGCAGCATTCACGCATGCAAAGCACTCTTGCGTGAAGCGCGCATGTGTTATAATGCCAATGCCGACAATAAAACATTTTTAATTTTAAACAAGTCGTAGGTACTGTAGTGTGTATAACCACAGCCGTTAGATGAAATTGTAGGCTGTGGGCAGTTAGCTTTTTAAAAAGGAATAGAAACTGCTTTACGATTATATTCTCAAATCAATCTTTAAAGAATATGAGTTTAAAAATGAAAGATGGATTTGACGCAGTCATATACTAGACGGTAATAAGGAGAGAAGTTCCAAAAATATAAAAGATGCTATAAAATAGCATATGTACTAAAATAATATTGAAACTAATGAAATAAAAACCCAATACCAGAGGAAAGTATTTTATTGAAGAACACCAGTAGCTAATAGAAAAAAGCTTACAGTGGTGGAGGCGCCGAGTCGAAGACAGAGTTGGAAACCAATGGAAGTATTATATATTTAATTATAGTTACATAATTTTCTTTTTCCCCGTGTACCTAGGAAAAAGCAGCTAAGCGAGTGGCCCTAATATTTTGATATAAAAAAAATGAAAAATATATCATTTTTCTGATCGGCGGACATTTTGTGAGAAAATATTTTCACGGAAAAATTTTCACAATGGAGTCGATATCAACCTGTTTCTCGGGCAGTCCGCATGAATCCTTTTCATCATTCTTAGAAGAGTTCAAGGAAGCGGCTGCCAAACAAAAATTCATTTCATCGAATGAACTCCTGATGTTAATACCATCATATTTGAAGAACGGGGCATTATATTTCTTTAGGGAAGTTAAGAGCTCTGTTAAGACATTTGATGAATTAGTGGAAAAATTCAAGGAAGAATTTGTGGAGTTGGATTATGGTGAAAAATTCTACAATGCGAGACAGGAGAACAGGAGTCCCCTGGATTATTTTTATTATTTAGCCAATTTAGCAGGGAAGGCTGGCATTGTAGAAGATAATATATTCATAACACAATTCCTGAGGAATCTACAACCATATTTACGGAGTAGATTGATGCTAACCCATTTCACGGATAAAAAGGCATTGAAAGCAGTATTAATCCAAATGGAAAAAGTTAGTCCTGATAGAAAGGAAGAAAATATAAATGTTTATAGAAACTCGGCGAGTTTTGGTCCAAATATGGCCACAACTATTAGGGGAGGGGGAGATAGTAGGCCGAGCAGGCCATTTAATTTTAGTACGCCGGTACAGAACCGAGCAAGATATTCATCATCGCCGCGTGCTCAAGAAGCTGGTGTTGGTCATAGTGTTAATGGTTTTAATGTATATTCTAGGAAAGCGGAATATGTACCACGTCGCAATGACGTAGGACGAGGAGAACATCTCTCCTGGCGGATGCAGCAGCATGGCACGGAGGAAGTAGGACGATTGGGACATGCGAATGTGGTTGCGGACGGAGCGTCGTCGAATCGGCAGGTCAGACCAGTTGTTCCTTTTTATGCGCATAATTTTGCAGATGTGGCCCTGATCGATACAGGTGCTACAATTTCATGTATTAGCCAGACCGCTGCGGTACAAATGAATGCAAGGCGTGTGACTGATGATGAAAGGTGTGCGAAAGCAGTGAATGGGAGCTTATTACAGATAGTAGGAAAATGTAGCGTAGATTTTTCTCTTAATAATTTTAATTTTTGCCATGAATTTTTAGTAGTAGCTGATTTGAACCGTAGTGTTATTTTAGGAGTAGATTTTTTAATAAAGAATAGAATGAATATCGATATGGTTAATTCATGTATATATTTTTTCCAGAATAAAATATTGTTTTGTGATGACAGTCAGAAACAAAACACGATTCGTGATAGGATTCTTTCAGAACAAAAGATAGAATCGATTTTTCTTGACAGTTCGAGTTCGATCGCGAGCGAACAAATGAAGTTCAGGGGAACAGCTGACAATAAGGGTTGTGACGTAGTAGGTTCGATGGGTTTTCAGGGTTTGAATAGGAAAGATTATGTTGATTGTTCGGATTCGCGCAAAGTTGCGTGTGGGGTAGAAGAGAAATGTGTTAAGGTAGAGAAGGATTTAGGTAGGATTAATAAGCGGGGTTTGTTAGATTTATCTGAGGGGAGAATAGGCGAATTTTCTTTTTCGAGCGTGCAGTTAGATAAGCCAGGGATAATGCCGGTTAGTAATAATATAGTGATGAGCGGGGATGAGTCTCCGGTGCAACGGGACGTGGTAGGTAAAGCCAACGTAGTGGCAGATTTTGTAAGTAGGGAGTCGTTTAATGAGGAGAAAGGGCGAGAGGTAGGAAAGAAGCAATCTTCTTTACATATTGAACCTGATGATGGTGTAGGTTTATTTAGTATCAACGGGCCGGCAAAGGTTCGCGCGAATAATAGTAATGTACAGGCGTCAACAAAAGTATCGCCATATAGTAGTTTGTTAGGTAGGGAGCAATGTTCGACAGTAGATCATTCGCTGGGGTTAAATGTAATAGGTTTAGATGAAACGGTAACAGAAAGGGTTAATCGTATGGGGAGACTGCTTGCTAAGGCGTTGAATAATATTGCGAGGGCGCAAGTTATTCAGAAGCGGTATTATGATAGGAAGGTACGACCTAGATCGTTTCGGGTCAATGACCAGGTCTTATTGTATGTGCCAAGGCGAGTTACGGGTAGATGTATGAAGTTGGAGCGGCTGTACCGTGGTCCTTATAGGGTCGTACAGAATGTGGGACGGTCTGATTTGTTGATACGTCGTATAAATTCGCGATCGCGTGGGGTGGTTGTACATTCGAATCGTTTGAAACGTTTCGTGCCACGCTGATGTATCTGTCTGATAGAATGTTAGATGATAGTTATTATTCGTAAATAAGAAAGTTATTTGTGGTTACATCTTTAACCTGTAATTTTATCCATGTTGTATATTTGTGTTTTAGGAAAGATGTATTGTATTGTTGTATATATGATATTAACCGGTGTTTCTTTTTCATGTTGATCCTGAGCTTTGATGACTGATGAGCTGGAGAATGAGGCCACATTATGAGCGTACTAGGTCGTGCGTTGCGAGGACCCAAGGATATATCTTGTAGCATACTAGAAATTTCCGTGGTAGTCTACCTTTGTATGAGAAATATTTGTTGGTTGACATAGTTTGTTGGACCGATCGCTTGATTTTATTTTTGGGAGCAACATGATAAGGCAATAAGTTATTTGTCATGGGGTCCTGGTTTTGGTCCCACGCCCTTAGGAATGAGATTGAGATGAGTTGGTAAGGTAAGAGTAAGGGATTGTTCCCAAGGTTGATAACGAATGTTTCTCAAAGAAAGTAATTTCTGACGTGGAATAAATCGGGTATTCTATGCATGTTCGGAATTCCTTTGTAGTATTTTACCTTGGGTAATCGTTTGAACTCACGATAGTCATCTTGAAACTTTGAATGGTAACAGATAATTTCGTGAACTTCGATAGATTATGTGAGATGATTGTATATTATGGTATCGGCTTTAAAAGTAGTGGATTTCGCTGTGCGGTTGGGACATTATCTATGGCCTCATTCTTAAGCATCTTGAATTTGTTTATTCTTTAAGAAGCTTTTGTATCTGGTTGTATTTTTATCGTCTTGATTACATATGTGTTATTTTCTGCATTTGAAAAAGATATTTTTTTTCTTCTGTCTTTGCCTGCGTTAATTTTGGATTATTTCTATTCGGTGGAAATAGATCACGAGTTGGTGATATAATTAGAATAGTTGGCAAGGAGTAAAGTTTAGGGTTAATAAAGAACGGGGTCATGGGAACCTCTGGTGAATTTTTAGACCAGTTTTTTTTGCCAGATAGTTTATCGAATGATGATCGTTCGAGAAGCTAGATCCTAGCTGGGTCATGTTTCCATGGTTCTATGGTTTATAATTCCGTTTCTGGTCTTAGCTAGTTTAGATTTTAAGTCGCGATACAAAATGTACTGGAACTTGTAATGATTATTTAAGTAGGGTCTGCACCTTAAGTGTGGATAGGTTATTGGTTAAGTAGGGTCTACGCCTTAAGTGTGGATAGGAGTTTGGGGTTAGGATCTGCACCTTAAGTGTAGTTAGGTATGTATTTTGAGGGTCATGCCTTATGTATGATCGAAATTTTTTTCTTAGGGTTGTCACCTGTTGAAAAAAAAATTTTTTTCTCCGATGAAAAATTTTTTTTTTGAATGGAGGGGGGAATGATTGTAGTGTGTATAACCACAGCCGTTAGATGAAATTGTAGGCTGTGGGCAGTTAGCTTTTTAAAAAGGAATAGAAACTGCTTTACGATTATATTCTCAAATCAATCTTTAAAGAATATGAGTTTAAAAATGAAAGATGGATTTGACGCAGTCATATACTAGACGGTAATAAGGAGAGAAGTTCCAAAAATATAAAAGATGCTATAAAATAGCATATGTACTAAAATAATATTGAAACTAATGAAATAAAAACCCAATACCAGAGGAAAGTATTTTATTGAAGAACACCAGTAGCTAATAGAAAAAGCTTACAGTACCTAGCTCTGCTGAGTGCTACCGTTATTAAGTTGACAAACACCGTGAAGGCTTTTCACGATACTTTGTTTTACCAGCGAGGGTCACAAAATAACATTCTTTTAAGGAACTTTTGAGTACTATTTCGAATATAGGAAAAATGTGATAGTAAAAAACCACGAGCCCTATAAGTAGCTTTCATGCGGGATTCGAACCCGCGCCTCCGGGAATCCGGCCCGATGCTCTGACCAACTAAGCTACCGAAAGGCTTACACGACTCGTCAAATTTTGCTATCACTTGTTACGCTGTAGGCCAGCGTTGCTTCATCAATGTGAGGAAACCCTCGCATCCGAAAGAAACATTTTTACAAATGTTTAACAATCGATTAAGATGAAACAGCCATATTGAGATGTTATATTATTTTTATGCATTCACAATGCAATTTTGTAAGTATAGGAAAAATGTGAAAGTAAAAAACCACGAGCCCTATAAGTAGCTTTCAGGCGGGATTCGAACCCGCGCCTCCGGGTATCCGGCCCGATGCTCTGACCAACTACCTACGTGGTTTTTTTTCGTGGTTTTTTTACTATCACATTTTTCCTATACTTACAAAATTGCATTTGTGAATGCATAAAAATAATATAAAATCTCTACTATTTCGAATTTCTCATTTTTATTAATAAACTAGCTGCTGTTCGTGGTTTTAACCGCGTAGTAGGTACCCCTTCCCATATGAATATCAGAATAAAAAATAGCCTATGTCACTCGGGAATTATTTGTATTTACCTAGCTTTCTGATGGTGAAAGATTAGTTAAAATCGGTTCAGTATGGATTGCCTCAAACACCCAAACTAACTTAACCTCTTTATAATATAGTTTAGTTAGGTAGGCAAGACAGAGACTAAAAGTGAGCGTCATGTTGTACAGCTGTTATATACCAGGTCAGCATGAGCGGAGAGGAGTCACAATTTGTCAAGGCGAGGCGAGGGCGAGCGAGGGCACGCAATGCATTGGTTACGAAACGGGTCGAGTGGAGCCGCACTGCAGGTGCGACCCAGTTCCCCGGGCCGCGGCACCCGGCACCGGCCGTGCCCGCCGGCGCCGCTATTTGCCAATCCACTATCTGCCACATACATCGAACAATAGCTGTTTCTCCCCTAGTAAAACCACTGTAAATAGAACGCAACTTTTTCTATTGGAACACTGCGGAACGATGACCCACACGGAATGTTTACCGGTTAATATTAGAGAAAACTTCTTTATAACTTTTAAATAGGATGAATCAAATTAATCTTATATGCATCTCCGTGTAAACATTACGAAAAGAAGGAAATCGCTACTTTGAAATTGCCGTTGGCAGCGATCCAGTTCGCAGAATGCACATAAATAACCATCCCACGCGCAATAGCCCCCCACAGGATGCTTATGAAACTTGAACGAAGCGAATATGATACCAAATGAAATGGCGTCGAGCGGCCGATCGGCGGCGCACCAATCATCCTGAAAAACCAAATCACAGCGTGCAAACTGAAAAAGTACTAGGCGAGCATGAACAACTAGTAGTTATTGTTGTTATCAATGATACGGTGGCACGGGAAGCGGGGGGAGGCCGGGGTGTGACGCGACACGCATCACAACAGTCTCATGGTTAGGCGCTATCTTATCAATAGAAGATAAGCGAAGAGTTGTATTAGCATAGCTACTATTGCACTCTGAATTCCTAGTAAACGGGGAAAATTTTTCATCAAGCTTGAAGCTAAATGATTAGGTAAGTTGCTATTTAACCTACGAGATAAGAAAAGTTTACGTCATGCCATTATGGTTTTAATTTACTTTTCTAATGGCATTACATTAGAAATTCTATTGATAATATGACCGCAGTAATATTACAAAATAAAAATAGTTTGTTTTATAAAAACGCCAAGTACACTGAAACAACGATAAAAGGGACGTCTTGCTCACAACCCTGTAAAGCCCTAGGGAACCTATACCTCATAAAACAGCTGGTAGTGCTGTGGAACAAATATCTCCAAGTGTCGGGAACAATGGATGTCGCGACTGCAGCTGCGGCTGGACAATGGCGTCGTCACACTCGTCACGCCGATAGGCCAATGTTAAGGTGACACCACCTGCCGCCATGACGGGCCTTGCACTTGGCATAACCAGCCCCATTGTTACAAGAAACCATTGAATAATTGTCCAATTTGAAACGATACAGATTTTTGTAAAACAAAAGTTTAGTAGGTAGGTAATACGTAAACATTTTTCTATCCGAAAAGATAGTAGAAAATTATTTACCGTATCTATGACCGTCATGCTCACATGTGGTTGTTAACATATTCATATTACAGTTAGACAGATGGTTACGTTGATAAACAACGAAATCCAAGCATGGCGCGTGACTGCTAGTTTCCTGTACACCGCAGAACAGTGAACCTGGCACACATTACAGCTCACAAACGTCAAGTTCAAGTAAACATGCAACGCGAGCTTAAACCCACACGAAAGCTGATAAACACGAGAATAGATCTTATTAGAGGGGAGCAAGGAGGCAGGCGGCGGCTGCGCCCGCGTCGCACGGAAGCGTGATAACGCGCGGCCACCGACCTCAAAGAATTAATCACATCGTTATTATTCAAGTTGAATCGTTACTCTGTCCAGACATGCAACTTATACCAGTAGTGTTTGCTTTCCTAATGTGTGGGATCGCGAACATTCCTCATGTGATAATGGTCTATCTATAATTTCGAGGAATCAATTGAAAAGAACTTACAGTCTGGCCCAATAGATAAGGTTTACATGGCTCACAGTGGCACGCAAAGCTACATGGCAGCGTTTAAACTTTTCCTGCAAATAGCGGCGTGAATGGTGATTAGTCATCTAGTGGGCACGTCGCCTCTCATTATGTAATGACCCGGCAACAGCTGATATGAGCTGTCAACAACCTAGCTAGATAATAGCAGAAACTCCAGATATTCTAGACAAAATCAACATATATTGATAACAAAACAAATAATTTCTTGTTAAATAAAATAATTTTAACACCGTCAAACGCATAGAATCAGGCCCGTGACTGTGTAATCAAATCAAGCATAACTCCCATCAATATCAGTTTACATTTTGACATAATACTTGATATCGAAACGAGATCCATTTCTGTGACAATACAACACAATTCACCAAGACAATCGTTTTTGCAAGGCCGTGATGGATAAACAGAAATTGACCAATGACAACAATGACGTTTTATTAATAGACACGTTACACTCGAATAGATTGCATTTTAAAATGGCGAATTTGTTTTTAATTACGTACTACGCTTTATGAGACAAAAAAGAAACACATGTTGTCAAAATATATTTATCTCTTCCTAACAACAGGCATTTCCGCATATCTATCTTTTTTTCACCAAATTATGTTAGTAAGAGACATATATACACAAACCCCCCACTGTCAAAAAGAGATAAACAATTATTGCAAGCACTGTCTTGTGTGCCAGTTTTCTGTCTCTTTCATGCGTTCACAAGCATCTCGCTCATGCATGTCGAACTGGCAACAGCGCAAATGTCAACACTAATTATTTAATTTTTAATTTAAATTTATATTTTCAATAATTACGTATGAAATAAATCAATTTTCTTGTCTTATAAAGATCCGGCATAGTTTTTGCAACTTCTCTAAACACAGGAAGGCATTAAATTCATTATTTCAGGTGTAATCGAGAAATTGTCACAGCGCGTTGACACGACAAGGGTCTGTGTGTGACTAAGTAAACTTCGGGCAATTACCTTACTTTTTCGTCGCCACTTTTTAGTTCAGATAACGTATCTACATTTAAAACATCATTGAATGACAACGAACGTGATAGATGTCGGGTTTCACAATTATGCCCCAGTTTTTACTACGAAAGAGTTGAAAGAACTCGAAATCATTGTTACCAAAAGTTTGTGTATACCGCTGCTGTTTGTGCTTGTGTGCCGGCGGCCAGCTGTTCAAACAGCTGAGCCCCTGCTGTTTATTTTGGACCCGGCGCTTGGACCCTGCGGCCGCTAACCACGGAGACAAACTGCCGACCGCCCCGGCCACAACAGGCGGTCACTCCATCTCTCTTCGTCATTTTTCACGAATTCATGAGTTAAGAGAATCAAAACATCCTAGTTAAAAGTTTAAGAATAGAATTAACCGCGGTTTGATTCAAAATAACTAAAGCTGCAACAATGGAACAGATCTTTAATTAGGCAATTTCCATTTGTATTTATCTTGGAAGTCGCATTGTATGCCGTGAACTCTAGGATTGTAGGTTCAATTTGTTGTGGCTGAAGACACAAACAAACCCGTATCGGGCGGAAGCCGTCGCTTACGTTTTTAGGTCAGCGGTGTCCAGCATCCATTGGACTGGACATCACGCAGGCGGGCATCTAATTCTAGGCCTCGTAAACTTCACCATATCACAGCCGACGCGACGCAATAAGTACGCTCCTCATTTGTAGTTTATTGCGCCTGAAATACTTTATTGGTAGTAGTCACGATAGACCGTGTCCTGAATTTTGTTGAAAGCTTCAAATAACAGCCACACCTCTAAGTAATTAAGACAAATGGTACTATTGCAAGATCAATTTCATTAACGAATAACAGACATATTTTTGGAGACACAGCACTCTAGCGCAAACGCAAAATCCAATTGCTAGAGTATCAACAGTGTTTTTAGTTTAAGCACGCATTACGCAATGCAACCAGAGCAACCTTGGCACGGGGGCACGTGAAAGTGAGCCGGTCATGACCGCACCACAACAAACACCAATCCTGCTGTTACAGACTCTACATCCAAATGACGTCGATGCAGAAACTACACTTCGCAACAGAAAATAAACTAACTCCGAGGAATACCAGATACCAGTTTATTTATTATGTTTATGTTTACAGTTTAATAAATTGAAAAATGCAACGACACTAATATAAATGCTAAGTAGCAGACTGGTTTGTGGGAGAGCAAGTAGGCAAGTGTCACGACTCACGACCGGCCACGTCTCGGCGCGAAATCGCGACCGAAAGCGAGAATAACAGGAACACGCGCCGCTGGCGGAGGACACAGCCGTAGAAAGTGCCGACTGTAGATAGATGCAATGCAAGGTTCTCAGATCAAATACCACGATAGACAAGTCACGAATTTAGCCTGATTCGATTGAGAAACTGGTGGAGATAGAATATAGCAATGTTTACAATCGACTATTGTGAAACTTTCATTGAAATTAACTTATCGATATAAAAAGACGCATTCTGAAAAGATTGATTTCAAATCGAGCAGTCATGGCTCAGTCAGCATTTGGTCCCAATCATAACGATGACGAGAGAACAATGGGCCTCAATATGAACGCTGCCATTGGCTTGCAGCACAAAAAGTGATGAGGTAAGATGGCGCAACTGACAGCACAGACCCGTTACTGTATCGACATCTCGGCTGTGATACAATGCAGCCGATCTGGCAGTGACGACACAGTATAGTGCCCAACCCAGCCCGCCGCCTTTCATAGTACAGAGAGCTAATCAACATTTGATAGAACTTCCCATAAAGGAAGTCTTTATTTAAAAAAATATAGTAAATTATAGCTAGCCGCTCTTATATTTCTCCAAGACTAGAGTGATTCATGTTTGGTTTGTTTTTCATTGGCACTATTAATTTAAAAGCCTAATGATAAAGTCATCGGTCGCTGAATGCGTCGTTGTATGTGGATGATTCACGAATTCATGATCGATAGACGGCCTACTGAACTGAGTGGTGCGGAGATATCTGCGAAGCCCGCTACATGGAAATACCAGAACATTAAATTGTACGTCCATTTAAATGTTTTCCTTCTCACGATTATTGAGAAAGATTCAATTTTGCGACTCTTGCAATCTTGCATTAAACTGTTTGCTAGTCTTATGCCACTTGAAATTGGTTTGTATTGGTGGTCCAAACAGCAAAACTCGTTTGACGACAGTTACGATACGATGTTTAGGTCGCAGGAGTACCTATCTTGAAGTTGAAACTAGTCTTGTCGTATTAATAGCGGGCGGCATTCGCGGCAGGAGCGGCTTAACGATCTGCATCCCGTCTTATCCATCAGTGGGGTTCGTTGATCGTCCTTCTGAGATCAACCAAAGCGTTAGCTTACAACGGAAACGCCGTCAATGTACCACGCTTGATGACTAGTCTATTCACACACTGAAATAGATAAAAGTTGTAGCCGAAAGATGACACACTTTCTGCTGCCTTGTTTGTGAAACGAGTGATACGAATTGCACCTAAATACGAATATGGTCGAGAACCAGGCAGGCTGTAGGCTCCGGTTTGTGTGAGTCAGAGGCTGCGCGTGCGCCCGTTATCGCGTCACCATTCCGCTCCCCGGCCACCGCTGATGCTGACATTGTAGGCAGCTGTGCGATTGCTTACCCTACAAATAGTCAAATAGATACCGCACACATTATCATCTACTGACGTTGTAACTGTCTATTACATTAAGCATTTCTATAAACAGAGTACAGTCAGCGTCAAATTGATCTAAGCGTCTAGAGTAGTCAAAAAGATCTGAAAAACATAAACGCAAGTTGATCTAAGCAGTTCGAATCATCATATTGTTGTAAGCACGCAAGGTATTCAAAATATCTTGGCACTCATTGTTTCATATTTATATTAGCAGTCAGAGTGTTCAAAATTATCTAGGCAAACAAAGCTGTCAAAGTTATCTGTGCATTATGGTGGTGTACAATATGCATAGATATTTTGAGTGCTTTGTTTGCCTAGATAATTTTGAACACTCTGACTGCTCATATAAATATGAAACAATGAGTGCCTAGATATTTTGAACAACTTGCGCGCTTACAACAATATGATGATTCAAACTGCTTAGATCAAATTGCGTTTAAGTTTTACAGATCTTTTTGACTACTCTAGACACTTATTTGACGCTGACTGTACCTAGTACTAAATTATTCTGCGTCGAGAGTTAATTCAACACATTGTCATGTTTATTAAAATGGGACATTGCTACAGGGAAAGTACATGATTTATTAACGTTTTAAGCCCATTATTTGCGGGAGCTTCCATTCCTGGTAATCGTTAACACGCCATTATGAACGAAATGAGTCAGTTATTGTTGAAGCTATTGTTAAAGTCAAGAACGTTTTCAAAATGCTTTGTTTGCACCTTGTTCTTCAACTAAGATCCAGAAGTCAAAGTTTATGGGTATAAAAAAGGAAGATAGAACAGAGACGTCTCTCAGCTTCAACGGGTTCGATGGCCGCGCCGCACTCGCGTTGCGCTTGTATGCAAGCCTGTCATTATTAACATGCATGGTACATCTACCTACACTTACATATTCCCACATTAAAACCTATTTATCGTGCATAAGCGCCCCTGTAACTACCATTTTAAAAAATAGCATTAAGCTCTTCAATATTTGGATAAAAATTTAATGAAATGTAACCAAAATGAGAAAATTAATTTGGTATTTTATTTATAATCAAACGTGATAATAGGTACTATTTTAGATTCTGTGATAATGGGACAATTTTGGCACTAAGGTGGTTACGAAAATAACGCGACTGCTGCAAACAGATGTACAATAGTAATGTCTCAGCTTAGCATTGACAAAAAACAAAAAAGGAAGGGCGAAGCGCCGAGTGCCGCCCGCGAGGCACGGGGCGTTGGGAGGCCGCGGCCTTACTTGCTTCACTCACCTTTCTATATTTGTTACTTGGAATAATACAAGTAAATTGAATGGCAATTTATATGCTCATTAAATTGTTAACACTAAGCTCTAAATTAAATTGGTTCAAATTCAATTCAAATTGGTGCCTTGTTAGTAACAAATATCAAACAAAAGATGATTAATGTTTGAAATATTCAGTTGATGCTCATCACTTTTCATAATTTTACTATTCAATCCTTAAAACCAGGAAATCCCCATTCTCTAACCTTATTTATTGTATTGCTTGCATGATTGCTTGATCCAGTATGTATAATGTAAAATGTTACTATTGTTAAGATAATAATGATCTTAATGAATCATTATTCATTGTTACATAAAAGCATTTTCCATTATTAACTTATGATGTAATTTAATTATGGAAAAATGTTCTTTTGCCGCTAGTGCTCTCTTGACATAGGTACCCATTTACAGCGACCAATTGTTATAAAGATCATAAAAATTCACCAATATTATCACTACATAGTATAAAACAAAGTCGCTTTCTCTGTCCCTATGTCCCTTTGTATGCTTAAATCTTAGAAACTACGCAACGGATTTTGATGCGTTTTTTTTTAATAGATAGAGTGATTAAAGAGGAAGGTTTATATGTACTTTTTATCCCGATATTCCCACGGGAACGGGAACCACGCGGGTGAAACCGCGGGCGGCCGCTAGTATATCTATATATCACCCTCAGTTCAAATATAGTAAGTTATGAGTGATCATTTTTTGGCTGTTGTTTTTGTTCACCCATAAAAAGTTTGTTTCAGTTACAACTGGGCAAAATATTTTTTGGAACTTATTATTCTGAAAAATTGAAAATGAAGTACGTATTTTGAAAAATCAACCCATCTCACAGCCAGCTCCAATGGGACGGGTCTTATTTTTCTAAATACTCGCTTCATTCTCAATTTTTCAATAATAAAAATTGCATTGAGAATGCAAAAAAGTAAAATTTAAATAAGTAACTAATTATTTTTTTAGTGACTCGGTAGCCATTTAATGCCACTGCCTCTAATTATATTTTTATTGGCCATTGCATTCGGATACCAGATTGCAGATAGTGTTGCGGGATCATTGTGACTGCAGTTACAGGAAAGCTGCCAGCGCCATTGTCCGATCTCCATTGTATGGAAATACGAGACACCCAGCAACCAACAACACCGATATGTAACACTAGCTTAATGCTTTTCAACAGAACCATTGTAAAGTAGTCAGTTGGATTGTTGGGATAAGAAATAGTTTGTGGTATTTTTAATTTGCTTATCTAACAGCTTTACTAATTGCAATTATTTTTGTTAATGCTGACTAATAATAAGATTTTAAATATTTATTTTTAAAGTTATTATTATATTATAGTACCTTTTATATTATCAGGGTCGGAATGGGCCGAGAGGGCCCGGGTGGCTCCCCACAATCTTGGGATGTAGGATAGTTTGTAAGCCTACGGATTAAGGAAGCTGTAGGATCTGTGAACCGATAGCGTAGCTTCATTGACGTTCACAAGTGCTGTATCAGCCTAAAATGAATAAATGATTTTGATTTTGAAGGGGTAGGTTGGGCAGGGTAGAGTAGGGGCCCGCGCCTGCAGGGCCCAGCTGGCGAATACCACTTCGACTATAGGCCAGTCCAACCCTGTATATTATTCTGTGATCATAGTCCATTTTCGTTGAGATGATTAATTAGTATTCTACCTGTTTTTATGGAAACCAAGGCTTATTGAATATAATTCTTGCAAGTAATACAAAATCATTTTTGCACAGTTCACACCATTAAATCTCATCAACTCATTAAGGGAAACTATGGCAAGAAGGCTGATGAGGCGTAGGTAAGCAAGTTTGCTGTAATTTCCCAACTGCGACAGGACTTAAAGCAACATAAGTATAACTGAAGGATTCAAGACTTGTAATGTCAGTATACTGGTGCTCCTGGTGGGTCAAGACATGGTCCATTCTGCTTATTCATCCCTAAGGAAAATCCGTATCCCAGCAGTGGGGACATTAAATTGCTGATGGTGAATTGGTGATGAATGTCAATGTGTGTGACTTACCTTCAGGGTAGGCCTGCTTGTTGGCGATGAAGTCGATGACCAGGTGCGTGGAGTTGTAGAGCGAGCCCATGGCGCGCATGTCGAACTCCACGCTGGAACGGTACGTGGTGTTGATGGCGGGCGTCGAATACGTCACGTTGGCCATCTCCATCACGCCCGCGATCTCTGAGCGCAGGTTCTGCGAGATGTCGCTCAGGAAGGACTCGCCGGCGGCGCCGCACCACGCCGCCGACACCACTAGGAACACCCGCCACATTGTCGCACTGGCACAGCCTGACAGACCCGATGGTTCACAAAGACACCCACATAACGCGCTCCACCCCAATCGGCGAACTGCTCCTCCGCTCAATTGTGTCAATACACTCACTCACTATTTTTATGATCTGTTTGAGGGTAAACTATTTGTTTGCAAAACAAACTCCGAGATACCCGTTACCAAACATAAACAGTCACAAAATGAGGTCGATATCGACATCACAACAGAAAATGTCGATCGACGCGGACGGTCGTTTTTTAAGGAATTTAATGTAAGGTTAACGCTTGTTTCACTTATCCTTTTGAATATTTAAGTCAGGATTTTCATGTTTTTATAAATCCTTTGTTACGTTACGAATATAAAACGGCCGCTCCGCGTACCAACTCGGCACGTCGAGAACAGTGAATGATTGATCGAACGAAAATCTTGTCTTGTCAATCAACCGGCGACCATGCAACAAGAGCGAGCGAGATAACAAATAAAACGAATGAAAACGCAACGCACGCACATCATTCATTCTGCAAATATAATGTTGCCATAAAACGGTTTTATTTTGCACATAAACTCGCCGAGTACTTAACCCCAGTGAGCGACTTTTTCAATAGCAAGCAGACAACACGTAGATTGATTGACCTTACAGCGAAGTAGAGTGCACGCCACAAATCGTGGCTGACGTGAAATTGATTTTGAATTGTGTTAAATAGATTTTTTTTATTTTATTTCTTTAAAAACACGAAAAACTGATGTTGTTATGAGAGAGCGATTTTCTCCTGGTACAGGTGTTTTTACACTTAAAAGGAAAAATCAACCGTACCCTGTATTACCCACTTATTTTTATAAAATAAATATTTTCTTAAAGAGAAGAAGAAGAATTCTAGAATTTAATCTGTTCGAATCAGGCGGGGTAAAACCACTTGCAGTTAGCAGATCAATGTCTTTCATCGGGGGGCTTATGGCTTCATTTGACATTTGAAGACCATAATATTATGCCCCTAGAAGGACTTCAAATGTCAAATGAAGCACCTGCTAAGATCCTTATTTTTTTGCCAGTAGTGCCAGGGGGGTGTCACTCCGCAGTTTAGGTACGTTCGGCCGGCGCGCCTGCCGGGCAGGCGTATGGCAGAAGGATGCCGCTCGGCTCGTACGCTCGACGTTCGCGCGTAAAACGATCGATCATTTCTGTGATTTTTGTGCACCGAACAATGACTACTAAACGTTCATATAATCCGTATATAAGGTACTGTTGTGTTCACGGGTGTATAAATAAAAGAAAGAACAAAATAAACAACAAAACCGAACTCGCAAGTCGCTCGCAACCCTAACCAGCGAGCGAGCTGTTTGAGACATTCATAGAAATAGAAACGCTCGCGCGTAGCTATTGGGTACAGTTTTGCTTGCATGCGCAACTCTAGGTTATTATAATAGTAGGCAAGCGATGACAAAGCAACCGGAATTGGACATTTATTCCACGCAGAAAGATTTAGTTTTATTTGAATGAGCTTGCAGAGTGAGTCTTCTGTGCCTTAGCACTATTATTTATTCTGTGGTAGTGCCTCTGGTAGTGGTGTTTACACGTGGAGGCAGAAAGGGCCTTGTTCACTGCTGGGTACATCGCAATAAACATAGGAAGCCAGTTTGTTAGATGTCATTAATTATCATCTTGTGTTCCTTAGAATATAGTTTCAAGATAATAGGTAAGTACTTGTTTTTTAATGTTTCATCATTTTTCTATAAGTAGGTAAGTAGGTACCTACGGTATTTTATTCATTAATCCTTAGAACAACTTACTTTAGCAGATCTAAATAGAATACTTACAATAGTTAAATATAGAAAGTCGATCTGCGAGATCTTGTGAGATGAGACCTCTTGAATTTAGCAAATATCAAGATTGAAGATTTTGCTGCAAAATTGCACTCCTTAATCAGCGCCCCCCGTATCGGCCATCAGATGTGGTGAGGTGAGCACTCTAATTTAAACTATTTCAGAATTTCCTGCATGCACTTCATTCGACGTACGAAATCAAAAATCTATGTGAACATTTGGCGTATTAACATAAGATTGTACATACACATTTACATTACTTGAACGAGAAAGAGGAGCAAGGGGAAATTTATCTGATAAATGAGAATAATAATTATTATTTACGAAAATTATTTAATTTTTAATAATACAACAAATACCTTAACAACATAGTATATTTTGGAGACTAGCAACATTTTCAAAGTCTTTCATTCGAAAGAATGAATGGAACGGTATTACTTTATTTACTCAGTTCTCAGAGTTCATACAAGATGGCGCTTTTTAGTAACTTTCAGTTTCGTTTCGATTTTGAGACCTTTTTATCACAAAAGAAAGCTATATCAAGGTTTATACATTACATGTTACAAAAAAGAAACTTCTTGATAAATTCACAAACATAACAAGTTACAAATAACAATACCTCGGCAAAATCGGCAATTTACTAGTAGCACAGATAATATAATACTATACTAGTAGGTATATTATATTTTAATAAAGTACCTATAGCTAAGAAAATAATGACAATTATTTACAACAAGTAGAAATATCCTTTTCCATATTATTTAACTAGGAATGTTTTAGAAATTTTTAATTTATATTTTTTACATTCCAGGTTTTTGGAGTTGATCGTTTATACCGGGTTTAGAGCTTCGTCTTTTTCTGTTTCTGTTGCATCTGTAGCCAAAGTCTGTCTGGGTAGAAGGGGGATGAGTTCCGTGGCGGCGTTGGCGGCGGGCACCCGGACGGCGGCGAGCGCGGCGCCGGCGCTGCTGGTGCGGAGCGCGCGCTGCTCCACCGCCAGCGTCTGAAGGATCGACAGCACGTCACCCGACGCGTTGTAGATTATCAACTGGCTGCCCTCCATAGATAACTCCGCGGATAGACGTTCTAGCATCTGCAAACATTATGTTCCAATTAGGATGTTTAATTATGCGCCTGATATTGTTTACTAGCAATCATCTTCATACGTAAAATAATGCAGAAATTTAATGAAGTGGTCAAAATGGACCACTTTGTGTGCCATTCACTCTTGGAATGGCAAGTAGCATAATAGTGTAAAGGCCGCTGTACACATTGGGCCAAGTATCGTACATTGACACTTTTGAAAGAACCTTATTAAACTTGTTAGATCAAAAGTGTCAATGTACGATGTATTGGCCAATGGTTGGGCCAACGTGTACAGCCGGCATAACATAAGATTTATTGGGTACTAGCGGTCGCCCGCGGTTTCACCCGCGTGGTTCTCGTTCTCGTAGGAATATCGGGATAAAAAGTAGCCTAAGTTACTCCTTATTACATCAGCTACCTGCAGCAAGTCCCGTCAAAATCGGTCCAGCCGTTTCAGAGATTAGCCCGAAGAAACAGACAGAAAGAAAAAAAATAATTTAAAAAAAAAATTTGGTACATGTACACTTATAAATAAACATATGCATGTAGTACAAAGCGGTTATTTTAATATTACAAACAGACACTCCAATTTTATTATTTGTATACAGGGCGTCCCAAAATTAACTCACATGGAGGGAAAGTACCTTAAATACTGAAGATATAAAATTTTATTGAAAGGAGACTTCATTTTTATTTTAAAATGAAAACGAACTGCATTCAAAGAATTTTAAGTAATCAACTGTCTGAACTGGGAATCAAACCCGCTGAATGTAAAAAAAATATTTCTCTAATTTAATTGTACCGATCGAAAGACTGGATTATACCTAAGCATTTCTTCTAAATAACATAGCATCTTAAATAAAAGGAAGACTACGAAATTTAACATTTAATGTTGCATAACAAGTTTGTGCAGCGTTATGAATAGCCTTTTCTGTGACTGTCGTGCTCAATACAGACTTTAACATTTCAATGTAGGTATTACTAATGAGTGAAGATTGGAGCAATTATCATAAAGTGTTTGATAAAGTTATGTTCACGCCGCGATAGCCGGGCCGGGCGACACGCAAGCGCTTCGGGCCGCGGCCACCAGTGCGCCGCCAACCACCGTCCGCGCAACTCGCGCTCAGTTCGCCACTTGTGACCCGTGTGTGTTCGCTTTGAAAAGCGCCGGGAAGTTTTAGCTGTCTATTAGGGCATTGTGTAGTTATAAGAGTGTTAGCTGTAAGAGTTTCCCATCGGGGGTTGTGTGAAGATCGTTTTGCCAGGCGCGCGCCGGCGAGACAGCGATCAGCCCCCTGGATTACGGACAGTATTTTCTACCATAAGGTAGGGCTAGTTCTTAATTTACTTAATTTTGCATGAGAAACATCCGTTTCAATAAACTGTGGAACACAGTCGATGGTCATCACAATTGTGCGTGATCATATTTTTGGTAGCAGAGCTTAGTTGATATAATTAATTTTCATATTAAAATTAACTACATAAAATTTCATAGTAAAAATAAAAAGCGTACCTAAAAAGCGTACCTAAAAATTTTTTTTTTTTGTTGAAATCTCGAGGGTATTTGAAGATCCCGAGACGATTTGAAGTACTAAGAAATTGTTCTAGTAAATTCTCGAAGCGAATGTTTCTCACTTGGTGGATCCGATAATAGATAGACACTTATATAATTGTTGTCACATACTAGTGATTTGATACGAGTTTACTCGCCTAGATGTGTATATTTTTTTTTGTGTGTCCGGATTTATTTGACGAATAGTTTCGTTCGAAAGTGTTGTTTATTAGTACCACATACTAGTGTTTGTTCCGAGTCCGCTTGCCTAGTTAAAAAAGTGGAACTAGTTTTAATTATTAGTAGTATTAAATTACGAGTATTATTATTAAAAATACTTTTGTTTTCGTTTGTTGATAACGGTTTAGTAGTTGATTTGCGAGGTATGCCATACCGTTAATCCTATACGTTTTGTTTATACCGTTATATTGTTAGCCCTTGAAATTGGTAAGTTGCTAATAATTTATGAAAATAGTAGGGTCCGTGTATGTCGTCCGAATTTTAATTGTGTTTTATATTATCGTGACGCGACCTATTTCTATTGTTTTTTTTGTTGATGTTTACCACTTTTATATTTCTTTGTTTGCTTTGTTTCTAAAACGGATTATAAATGGCTCCTACGAATCCGCTCGCCGTATCCAGGGCTGGCATCCAAGGAGTTTTGCGTTGGCTTGCTTGTGCGGTCACATTAATAGACCGAGCCGACCGGGTAGGCGCGTTGCTAGCTCGGTATGGCGGGCTGGCAGCTCGGCTGCAAGACCTGGAGCGCCACGCCATGGAGTGTCGCGCGTATTATTTAGAGAACCCCCCAGCTGATGATGCCGTGTCGGAACAGCTGGAGCAGGATGTAGCCCAGGCCTATGAGCTGGCTGACCAGGTCACGGAGGCGGCTGAGAGGGCCCTGGCTGTTCGGAAGGGGGAGCCGGTTTTGAGCGGGGAGGTCAAACCTACCCCGACGGCGTTGCTAGGCCGATTGCCTACTTTGGAGATTCCCACTTTTAATGGTGATCTGTCAGCCTGGATGGGCTTCATTAATTTGTTTGACAGTTTGGTGGATTCACGACGGGACTTATCCCCTAGCGAGAAGTTGGCCTATTTGCGCTCCTCCCTGCGAGGAGAGGCCAGCGCGGTAATCCAGCACCTGCTCATCAGCGACGACAACTACCAGGTGGCTCGCCAGCTTCTGGTTAGCAGGTACCAGAATGTCCGGTTACTGGCGGACACCCACGTGGCCACGATTTTGGCCCTCCCGCGAATCACGCGGGTACACCTGTTACGGAGGGAGTTGCTGAACCCGCTACTGTCAGCGGTCAACTCCCTAAGGCGATTGGACCTGCCGGTGGATCAGTGGTCCTTTGTACTGCTGCACATAGTCCTCGCCAAATTGCCCGCTGAAATGAAGGGGCGTTTCGAGCAGAGGTACGGAGGCGACAGCGCCTCGTATCTCCCGCCCTTCGCGGACCTCCTTCGTTTTTTGGAGGACGAATGTAGGGTGACGGACCACCTGGAGCCCGCCCCGGTTCCAGGTGTTGGTCGTATGGTGGCGGCGAGGGAACAGCCCCGTCGCCCGACCAATCGCTATGCTGCCTTCCAGCAGTCCCCTCCCCCCGCACCGAGTGAGCGGTGCAGGTATTGCAGGGGAGATAGGCATGTGGTGCACGAATGTGCCAAATTTAGAGGCCTCCGCCCAGAGGGACGGAGGGCCGTTGCGAAACAGCGCCAATGGTGCTATAGGTGTTTGGGGGGACACATGCAGTCGGCGTGTCCCCAGACCGAGGATTGTCGTCTTTGCGGAGGGAGGCATCACCCCCTCCTTTGTTTGGACCGCAAGGACGCCGGGAGCGACCGGGGTTCGAATTCCTCGCGCACGGGCGGGGGCCCGGCAGCCCGGAACCGGTCCCCTAGAGATTCGGCGGGGCTTAGCCCCCCCGTTCAGTCCCCCCCGGAGAGGGGGAACTATAGGAGAGACGCCCCCGCCACGGGCGGGGGTAGGGGGGTACCACAAGAGTACGCCACGGTGGCGATGGGCACGGGCCCTATTTGCTACTCTCCCCCCCTAATGGAGAGGCCTCGATTGGGGTACTATGTATCGAGGCACCACAAAAAGGCACACAAAGGTACCACAGACACCAGAGACCCCGTCGGTAGACCGCCAGACCATTGTCGGTTCTACTTTGTCCGACGTTCTCCAAAAGTTTTGGGAGGTGGAGGAACCTCCCACTGCCAAGCGGTTGGATCCGTTAGCCGAGGAGTGCGAATTGTTCTACCAGAACAACACTGGGCGCCTCCTCTCGGGTCGCTTGATTACCCGCTTGCCCTTCTTGGCGGTTCGCCCTCCTTTAGGGAGCTCCCGACCGATGGCCGAGAAGAGATTGTTGTCCATGGAGCGTAGGATGGCCAGGGATCCCGCATTCAAGGAGAAGTATATAGACTTCATGCGGGAGTATTTGGACCTTGGGCACATGTCCATCTCGCAGTTGGACTGGCGTAATGTGGAACATTACTTCCTGCCACACCACGCTGTTTTGAAGACTTCCAATGGGAAGATCCGCGTGGTCTTTGATGGTTCAGCGCCCACGTCAACCGGAGTGTCGTTGAATCAGTGTCTGCATGCGGGGCCGAAGTTGCATCACGATGTCTGTGATGTTTTGACCAACTTCCGCCGGCACGCTGTCGTCTTTGTGGCCGATATCCGCATGATGTTCAGACAGACCGTGATTCACCCGGAGGATAGACGATACCAGCTCATCCTTTGGCGTGAGGATCCCCAGGATCCGATGTTGGCTTACGAGCTGAACACCAACACTTATGGTTTGCGGTCGAGCCCCTTTGTGGCGATCCGTTCGCTTTTGGAGCTCGCAGAGCGCGAACGGCTACGCTATCCCCGGGCATCTGCTCTTATTGAGGGGGGGGCCTTATTTGTCGACGATATCTGCACGGGGGCCTCGAGCTTAGATGAGGCTCTCGTCTTACGTGATGAGCTGATTGCGCTCTTGAGGGCTGGTGGCTATGAGTTGCGGAAGTGGCTGTCTAACTCACCGGACCTATTGGCAGATTTGCCTAAGGACCACCAGCAAGAGCCGCTCCTCTTTGAAAATCCGGAGACTCCAGACATGCTGTCTGTTTTGGGAGTCCAGTATCGACCAGTCCCGGATTTGTTCACATATAGATTGGAACTGCCAGACCCAAAGGTCTGGACTAAACGCACGGTGCTGTCTACTGTAGCCCGTACCTTTGATCCGAACGGTTGGCTCAGCCCTGTAGTGTTTTCGATGAAGTGCTTCCTACAGGAGCTCTGGGCTGCGGAATTGTCATGGGATGAGCCCCTCTCTGGTAGCCTCCTACGAGAGTGGGTGAGGTTCGTGTCATCCCTACCCGACGTAAATCGGGTTTGTATACCGAGGCAAATGCTGCCTTCGGGGAAGTTTAAAGCCTCCCTGCACGGCTTTTGTGACGCGTCCGAAAGCGGATACGCGGCAGCCGTTTACATCCGAACGGTGGATGCAGCAGGCGTTGTCGCCGTACACTTAGTTACGGCCAAGAGTAAGGTCGCCCCCCTTCGGACTAGGCTAACCATTCCGAAGTTGGAGTTGTCCGGCGCCACTCTCTTAGTACGGCTACTCAATCATGTTGCCGACACCTTGGGAAACGGTGTCGACTTGGAGTCGATATTTGCGTGGTCTGACAGCCAGGTCGTCCTTTGTTGGCTGAAGAGTTCAGTCCACACCCTTGAGGTTTTTGTGGCGAACCGGGTCTCACAAATTCAGACTTCAAAGGCCCCGTTGATTTGGCGCCACGTACCGGGCGAATTGAACCCCGCAGATTGTGCCTCCCGCGGCTGCGAGGCGCCTGAGTTAGTGGACCACCACCTATGGTGGAGTCCATCATGGTTGTTACGGCCTGAGCGCTCATGGCCTGCCACCCCGGCTGTGGCCAGAGTCCCAGACCTAGGCATGCGTGTTCACGCCGTGGAGACGGTGGCGGCTCCGCAGATGGAGTTTTTGTTAGACCGCTACAGTTCTCTTGATAAGTTGCTCGGCGTGACTGCTTGGATGAGGCGCTTTGTGCGAAATTGTCGCCAGCCTCAGGAGAAATCGTTGTCTCCGGTCCTCGCCCCACAAGAGCGGCAAGACGCTCTGTTGCATTGGTTGCGAGTGACGCAACAGCGAGAGTTTGAACCGGAGCTGAAAGCCCTGCGCTCAAGTAAGCCCAAGTTGAAGGGACCCTTGGTGCGGTTGAATCCCTTCTTGGACAGTACCGGATTGCTGCGTGTCGGAGGTAGGCTCAGACATGCCAACCTGCCGTACGGATCACGCCACCCTTTGTTGCTCCCCAAGGATGGACCGTTAGTTAGACTGTTGATTACAGACCGACATGTAAAGAATGCTCATGCCGGTTGTAATGCTTTGACCGCGCTCCTCCAACGAGAGTTCTGGATTTTGTCAGCGCGGAGAATAATCCGATCCGTTATTTTTCGTTGTCTCCCGTGTTATCGTTTGCGCGCCGATACGATGCAGCCCCAGATGGGTGATTTGCCTGCCGATCGAGTGAACGAATCGATGCCCTTCTCAGGAGTTGGAACGGATTTTGCGGGGCCATTTACCGTTAAGACATCGCGGCTTCGTAATGCTAGAACGGAAAAGGCTTACTTGTGTGTATTTGTTTGTTTGGCCACTAAAGCGGTCCACCTGGAGGTGGTTAGTGCCCTCACCACAGAAGCCTTTGTAGCCACGTTGAATCGTTTTGTGTCTCGCCGCGGAATGCCGTCGTTAATCAGGTCCGATTGTGGAACCAATTTCAAGGGCACCGATAGGTATTTAAAGGAAGTTTGTGAATTTTTGGATAGGAATAATTTTGAGATCGGATCCACACTCTCTCGCAGAGGGGTACGATGGCAGTACTCCCCGCCATCCTGCCCCCACTGGGGAGGGATTTTTGAAGCAACTGTAAAGGCCGCTAAAACTCACCTTCGTCGCGTTATTGGGGAGACGGTCCTCACGTTTGAGGAACTCGCGACCGTATTTTGTAAGGTTGAGGCGGTCCTCAACTCGCGTCCGTTGTGTCCGTTGTCTTCGGACGCGAATGATTTAGAGGCCCTTACGCCGGGCCATTTTTTGATTGGCAGACCGCTTAACGCCTTGCCGGAATATCCTTATTCCGAAGTGCCCTCCGGACGGCTCTCGCGATTTGAATTGCTCCAGCAGCTTACGCAGAGTTTTTGGCGCCGTTGGCATCTGGAGTATTTGCACATTTTGCAGCAACGCGTTAAGTGGTCGGATAGGACGACCCCACCCAAGACCGGAGACCTCGTGTTGGTAAAGGATCCAAACCTGCCGCCCCTCCGCTGGCGTTTAGGACGCATTGTTCAGCTTCATCCGGGGTCGGATGGTGTGCCCAGGTTTGTCGAGGTCCTGGTGGGGGACTCTGTTTTGAAGCGAGCGATCGCTACCCTCTCTCGCCTGCCCTTAGATTGAGTTGGCGGACAGTTTGCTACTGTCCGGGACGGGGGGATGTTCACGCCGCGATAGCCGGGCCGGGCGACACGCAAGCGCTTCGGGCCGCGGCCACCAGTGCGCCGCCAACCACCGTCCGCGCAACTCGCGCTCAGTTCGCCACTTGTGACCCGTGTGTGTTCGCTTTGAAAAGCGCCGGGAAGTTTTAGCTGTCTATTAGGGCATTGTGTAGTTATAAGAGTGTTAGCTGTAAGAGTTTCCCATCGGGGGTTGTGTGAAGATCGTTTTGCCAGGCGCGCGCCGGCGAGACAGCGATCAGCCCCCTGGATTACGGACAGTATTTTCTACCATAAGGTAGGGCTAGTTCTTAATTTACTTAATTTTGCATGAGAAACATCCGTTTCAATAAACTGTGGAACACAGTCGATGGTCATCACAATTGTGCGTGATCAAGTTATAATGTTTTAAGTAACACCAGCTCGATTGGTTTAAAAATGTTTGAATAGTTACTTTGGTGCGGTCTATTCCAACATATGGCATAGTCGTGGGACGCCCCCAGGGCTTCCAATGACTATGTCACATGGTGGCATAGACCACACCAAATACTATAGATAGAAAGTTTTATTGAAATAGGACTTTATTTTTATTTAAATAACAATAGAACTTCATTCAAATTTTTTTTTAATAATAGCATGTCCAAACCGAGAATCGAACCCGCACGAAATTATTCAAACTTTTTAAAACCAATCGAGGTGGTGTTACTTATCACATTATTAAACACTTATGATAGGGAGTTAGGTATAATTGCTCCAATCTTCACTCATTAGTAATACCTACATTGAAATGTTAAAGTCTGTATTGAGCACGACAGTCACAGAAAAGGCTATTCATAACGCTGCACAAACTTGTTATTCAACATTAAATGTTAAATTTCGTAGTCTTCCTTTTATTTAAGATGCTATGTTATTTAGAAGAAATGCTCAGGTATAATCCAGTCTTTCGATCGGTACAATTAAATTAGAGAAATATTTTTTTTTACATTCAGCGGGTTCGATTCCCAGTTCAGGCAGTTGATTACTTAAAATTCTTTGAATGCAGTTCGTTTTCTTTTTAAAATAAAAATGAAGTCTCCTTTCAGTAAAATTTTATATCTTCAGTATTTGAGGTACTTTCCCTCCATGTGAGTTAATTTTGGGACGCCCTGTAGATGATTTATCTATTGTTGCAAGTACGCATCCAATAGTGGCCGAGTATGGTAATGGCTGGCAGTATGTTTATGCTTTGAAACTAGTGATGATGAGAGGATCCCGACCTGCGTGGCGGCGTAGTCGAGCAGCGAGAGCCTGGTGGCGTCGATGAGGAGCGGCGGCGTTGCCATGGTGACGGGGCAGTCGGCCAGCGCGGCGCGGGCGCGGGCGGCGCCGCGCTCGGCGTTGAGGAACACCAGCGCGCGCCGCGGCCGCCACACCACCGCCTCGCCCGCCTCCGTCTGGGGAAGGAAACAGACTTAGTACTTATTTGATTGAATCAGGAAGAAAATTATGTAAGTAGGTAGTTTACTTGTGCAAAAACACATTAGGAGTTAGATCGTGCGAAAACCAGTACTGATTCGATTCTGTGCTGGTTTTCGCATGATCTAAGTAACTCCTGATGATTGGTTGGGTTTGGGCGAAACCATGCTTTATAGGTGTGTTAGTATTGGGAGGATTAATTTTTGTTTCTTATTTTCATCACACATGTTAAGACGTGGTGATAAGTAAGGCTGAAGATGGAAGCGCACTGCTCCCGGAATCCTCAGTCACTGAGAAACTGGCAATCTTATCTCTAACTGCCGGAACACAATAATAATGCTGAAAAGTGAAAACATCATTGTCATGACGTCAGACTTAGATAAGATGGTGGTAGCTAGCCAACCAAACAACCTACCACCACTGGGAAACGAACCCGGGACCTCTGGGTCTGATACCCTGTGGTGTATGTACTTTACTAGAACACAGAGGCGGTTAAAAAGGAGTGTAATCTATACCTACGACAACGAATACTATCGGGCCGCCTGCGACTTCTTCCGCATGGAATTAGGTTGTATCCATCATTCAGTTTTAATTGCATCTTAAACTATCCTACTATTATTAAAAATTAAGTATTAGAAAAAAACGAACCGTCTCACAACTAGCTCCGATGGGACTCGAACCCACGACCTTCACTGTCCGGGCGATTGCTCTAACCACTGAGCTACGGAGTCGTTACGAGAAGCGTCGAATTTATCCAATACTTTTACGCGCTGTAAAATCAGCGTATATATCAATGTGAAGATATTAGTACCCACACACACAAAAGAAATACCTTTTTTAAATATTTGACAATATGTACCCCCACTGGGAATTGAAACCGGAACCTATTGGTCTGAAATCGGTGATGTGAACCACTAGACCACTGAGGCGGTCGAAAATCTCTGTTTATTTAACGTTTTGAAAAGACGAATAAAAAAAGATGTATAGGTGAAAATGTGTCTCAGGGGGGCGTGCGTGGGCAATTGCCCCCTGTCCACGCCTGGGAAAATTAAACAAGTGTCGTCACCTTGAGGGCGGCGAGCGTGTCCTGGGGCGCGGCCAGTGCGGCGAGCAGCAGCCAGCACGCCCAGCTCCACCGTGGCCGCCACCGCAATGACATGACGGTAGCTATATAGCCAGGCGGACTGACATAGAGTGTCGTCACCTTGAGGGTGGCGAGCGTGTCCTGGGGCGCGGCCAGTGCGGCGAGCAGCAGCCAGCACGCCCAGCTCCACCGTGGCCGCCACCGCAATGACATGATGGTAGCTATATAGCCAGGCGGACTGACATAGAGTGTCGTCACCTTGAGGGTGGCGAGCGTGTCCTGGGGCGCGGCCAGTGCGGCGAGCAGCAGCCAGCACGCCCAGCTCCACCGTGGCCGCCACCGCAATGACATGATGGTAGCTATATAGCCAGGCGGACTGACATAGAGTGTCGTCACCTTGAGGGTGGCGAGCGTGTCCTGGGGCGCGGCCAGTGCGGCGAGCAGCAGCCAGCACGCCCAGCTCCACCGTGGCCGCCACCGCAATGACATGATGGTAGCTATATAGCCAGGCGGACTGACATAGAGTGTCGTCACCTTGAGGGTGGCGAGCGTGTCCTGGGGCGCGGCCAGTGCGGCGAGCAGCAGCCAGCACGCCCAGCTCCACCGTGGCCGCCACCGCAATGACATGATGGTAGCTATATAGCCAGGCGGACTGACATAGAGTGTCGTCACCTTGAGGGTGGCGAGCGTGTCCTGGGGCGCGGCCAGTGCGGCGAGCAGCAGCCAGCACGCCCAGCTCCACCGTGGCCGCCACCGCAATGACATGATGGTAGCTATATAGCCAGGCGGACTGACATAGAGTGTCGTCACCTTGAGGGTGGCGAGCGTGTCCTGGGGCGCGGCCAGTGCGGCGAGCAGCAGCCAGCACGCCCAGCTCCACCGTGGCCGCCACCGCAATGACATGATGGTAGCTATATAGCCAGGCGGACTGACATAGAGTGTCGTCACCTTGAGGGTGGCGAGCGTGTCCTGGGGCGCGGCCAGTGCGGCGAGCAGCAGCCAGCACGCCCAGCTCCACCGTGGCCGCCACCGCAATGACATGATGGTAGCTATATAGCCAGGCGGACTGACATAGAGTGTCGTCACCTTGAGGGTGGCGAGCGTGTCCTGGGGCGCGGCCAGTGCGGCGAGCAGCAGCGCGGCGGCGGCGACGGCGCCCGCCAGCACGCCCAGCTCCACCGTGGCCGCCACCGCAATGACATGATGGTAGCTATATAGCCAGGCGGACTGACATAGAGTGTCGTCACCTTGAGGGTGGCGAGCGTGTCCTGGGGCGCGGCCAGTGCGGCGAGCAGCAGCGCGGCGGCGGCGACGGCGCCCGCCAGCACGCCCAGCTCCACCGTGGCCGCCACGCTCACCAAGAACGTGGCCACTACCACGCACAGCTCGCGCCGGTCGCGCCGCCACAGACGCAACAAGATCTGGTAGTCGATCTGCAATATTCGCACAAAAATGGTACATTTCTGACATTTTTACACAAAACAAGAATTAATTTTGAATATTTAAGTTATATATAGGGCATCAATTTTTTTAATTATACAAGGAGAGAATGACTGTCTTTGTGTCTGAGTTAGTAACGTTATAGTTTCGCTTGCATAGTAAAGTATTCTTTAGTCTCTCCATAGGAGATTTCGGTTTAGAAAGAGGCAGCAATACCTAATCAAAATTGAAAAGATCTTAATTAGCTTGTTAAAAAACAGATTGCAATAATTTTTCCACGTTTGGTATTCATAAATGTTACATTTTTTAACTTCATAATTAAATTATGTAGGTACATTTCAACAACAGTGAAATACCCTATAGTCTCTGCCTACCCATGGGAAACAGGCGTAAGTGAGTGATTATGTAGGTATGTATGTATGTAAGTACATTAATAATTAATTAATTATTGTGCCATTTTTAATGCTGCATTTTAAATAATAATAATAATAGCCAAGAGCCTCGATAAACACCTTAAGAGGCTTGCGTTAGGTGGATGGATCGGGAGTCAGATGCAGAAGGCAGTACTTCTGGACACGGCCCGTATAGTGAGAAGGTTCCTGTCTCTGGATCCTTAACCATCGGTAGCCAGGACCGTGATCTTGCTACCGTTGGGGAACTGCATTTTTGTATTTTTAAATGTTATATTTTTTTGTGTTATACATTGTAAAAATTTAATGTTTAGAAATATAATTTTGTGAGTATTTAAAATGTAATAAAGGGAATAATGATAAAACACTTTATTGCAATAAGAAAACACATAACAAAAAGAAGAAGAAGCACACAAAAGGCGGCCTTATTGCTACGTAGCAATTTCTTCTAAATAAGTATGTCATTACAATAATTAAAAAATAAATCAGTAATTGTCTTACAATAAATATGACGGCGCATATGAGCACGGAGGACAGGCACGCCTTAGGGATGAAGTAGAAGTACTCCGTCAGGAACGCCAGCGCCAGCAGCGTGATGATACCTGCAGTTGTAAAAATAAAGAATTATTTACAAACATTTATTCTAAAGGTTTATCGATTTTGAATTGAAGGAACACAATTCTGATGACCTTATGAACCACAAGTGGATAGCCAGAATACACATAATGCAAAATGAACAGAAAACAGACGTCCACCCATGTTACAAAGGTTGATTGATTGTTGTACTAGATGTAGGTACAGTAGTGTACTGTACTTACTGACCGCGCAGTAGAGCGAGGGGGCATGTTATACAGTTTTTTTTCTATGTGCATCATCATGTGATCAGTCAAATCAAAAGACTACGAGGATATGTCATTTGCCTATTTGTCAATTAGAGAGGCTTCCTAACTAAAAATATATTATTTTAGGTCTTTTATATTCAGATTTGTGGCAGATAAGGTGGTGTTGCGGGGACTGAGGGTCGGCTGGTGCTTCCGATGTTTTTGAGATGGGGCACATAACAACGATGTGCCCCTCTAAAGTAGACAGGAGCACCATGTGCTCTAAATGTGTGAAGCCGGGACATGTAGCAACGTCCTGAGGGGAGGAGCCAAGTGCTCCGTCTGCGCCGCCAGTGGGCGGCCAGGGGGGCACATAATGGGCACCATGAAATGTGCACTTTCAGGGTTTTAAGTCTGTGCAAAGCTTCGTGTATGGTAAACGATACCGCAATTTCATTTGGACGGTTTGAGAGCCTCACTTTGTATCTTATGCAGTTGGCCCTGCCCTGGAAGATCTGTACTAGTGGAGCGTACCAATGGAAGATCTGTGTGTATAAATCATGTATAGCATGGGTCCTAAAACTAAGCCCTGGGGTACACCAGCAAGAATTGGGTGGAACAAGGATTTGAGTACAGTTTTCTTCTCTGATTTGAAAAATCGATCGATGAGCTAAAAATGTATAATGCCGTACATAAGTAATAATTTATACTCGTATGGCAAGGAATATTCAATGTTATATAACGGCTCTGATCACGCACAATTGTGATGACCATCGACTGTGTTCCACAGTTTATTGAAACGGATGTTTCTCATGCAAAATTAAGTAAATTAAGAACTAGCCCTACCTTATGGTAGAAGATACTGTCCGTAATCCAGGGGGGCTGATCGCTGTCTCGCCGGCGCGCGCCTGGCAAAACGATCTTCACGCAACCCCCGATGGGAAACTCTTATAGCTAACACTCTTATAACTACACAATGCCCTAATAGGCAGCTAAAACTTTCCCGGCGCTTTTCAAAGCGAACACACACGGGTCACAAGTGGCGAGCTGAGCGCGTTGTTGCGCGGACGGCTGTTGGCGGCGCACTGGTGGCCGCGGCCCGAAGCGCTTGCGTGTCGCCCGGCCCGGCTCGCTATCGCGGCGTGAACATCCCCCCGTCCCGGACAGTAGCAAACTGTCCGCCAACTCAATCTAAGGGCAGGCGAGAGAGGGTAGCGATCGCTCGCTTCAAAACAGAGTCCCCCACCAGGACCTCGGCAAACCTGGGCACACCATCCGACCCCGGATGAAGCTGAACAATGCGTCCTAAACGCCAGCGGAGGGGCGGCAGGTTTGGATCCTTTACCAACACGAGGTCTCCGGTCTTGGGTGGGGTCGTCCTATCCGACCACTTAACGCGTTGCTGCAAAATGTGCAAATACTCCAGATGCCAACGGCGCCAAAAACTCTGCGTAAGCTGCTGGAGCAATTCAAATCGCGAGAGCCGTCCGGAGGGCACTTCGGAATAAGGATATTCCGGCAAGGCGTTAAGCGGTCTGCCAATCAAAAAATGGCCCGGCGTAAGGGCCTCTAAATCATTCGCGTCCGAAGACAACGGACACAACGGACGCGAGTTGAGGACCGCCTCAACCTTACAAAATACGGTCGCGAGTTCCTCAAACGTGAGGACCGTCTCCCCAATAACGCGACGAAGGTGAGTTTTAGCGGCCTTTACAGTTGCTTCAAAAATCCCTCCCCAGTGGGGGCAGGATGGCGGGGAGTACTGCCATCGTACCCCTCTGCGAGAGAGTGTGGATCCGATCTCAAAATTATTCCTATCCAAAAATTCACAAACTTCCTTTAAATACCTATCGGTGCCCTTGAAATTGGTTCCACAATCGGACCTGATTAACGACGGCATTCCGCGGCGAGACACAAAACGATTCAACGTGGCTACAAAGGCTTCTGTGGTGAGGGCACTAACCACCTCCAGGTGGACCGCTTTAGTGGCCAAACAAACAAATACACACAAGTAAGCCTTTTCCGTTCTAGCATTACGAAGCCGCGATGTCTTAACGGTAAATGGCCCCGCAAAATCCGTTCCAACTCCTGAGAAGGGCATCGATTCGTTCACTCGATCGGCAGGCAAATCACCCATCTGGGGCTGCATCGTATCGGCGCGCAAACGATAACACGGGAGACAACGAAAAATAACGGATAAAAATCGGATTATTATAAAAGGATCGGATTATTCTCCGCGCTGACAAAATCCAGAACTCTCGTTGGAGGAGCGCGGTCAAAGCATTACAACCGGCATGAGCATTCTTTACATGTCGGTCTGTAATCAACAGTCTAACTAACGGTCCATCCTTGGGGAGCAACAAAGGGTGGCGTGATCCGTAAGGCAGGTTGGCATGTCTGAGCCTACCTCCGACACGCAGCAATCCGGTACTGTCCAAGAAGGGATTCAACCGCACCAAGGGTCCCTTCAACTTGGGCTTACTTGAGCGCAGGGCTTTCAGCTCCGGTTCAAACTCTCGCTGTTGCGTCACTCGCAACCAATGCAACAGAGCGTCTTGCCGCTCTTGTGGGGCGAGGACCGGAGACAACGATTTCTCCTGAGGCTGGCGACAATTTCGCACAAAGCGCCTCATCCAAGCAGTCACGCCGAGCAACTTATCAAGAGAACTGTAGCGGTCTAACAAAAACTCCATCTGCGGAGCCGCCACCGTCTCCACGGCGTGAACACGCATGCCTAGGTCTGGGACTCTGGCCACAGCCGGGGTGGCAGGCCATGAGCGCTCAGGCCGTAACAACCATGATGGACTCCACCATAGGTGGTGGTCCACTAACTCAGGCGCCTCGCAGCCGCGGGAGGCACAATCTGCGGGGTTCAATTCGCCCGGTACGTGGCGCCAAATCAACGGGGCCTTTGAAGTCTGAATTTGTGAGACCCGGTTGGCCACAAAAACCTCAAGGGTGTGGACTGAACTCTTCTGCCAACAAAGGACGACCTGGCTGTCAGACCACGCAAATATCGACTCCAAGTCGACACCGTTTCCCAAGGTGTCGGCAACATGATTGAGTAGCCGTACTAAGAGAGTGGCGCCGGACAACTCCAACTTCGGAATGGTTAGCCTAGTCCGAAGGGGGGCGACCTTACTCTTGGCCGTAACTAAGTGTACGGCGACAACGCCTGCTGCATCCACCGTTCGGATGTAAACGGCTGCCGCGTATCCGCTTTCGGACGCGTCACAAAAGCCGTGCAGGGAGGCTTTAAACTTTCCCGAAGGCAGCATTTGCCTCGGTATACAAACCCGATTGACGTCGGGTAGGGTTGACACGAACCTCACCCACTCTCGTAGGAGGCTACCAGAGAGGGGCTCATCCCATGACAATTCCGCAGCCCAGAGCTCCTGTAGGAAGCACTTCATCGAAAACACTACAGGGCTGAGCCAACCGTTCGGATCAAAGGTACGGGCTACAGTAGACAGCACCGTGCGTTTAGTCCAGACCTTTGGGTCTGGCAGTTCTAATCTATATGTGAACAAATCCGGGACTGGTCGATACTGGACTCCCAAAACAGACAGCATGTCTGGAGTCTCCGGATTTTCAAAGAGGAGCGGCTCTTGCTGGTGGTCCTTAGGCAAATCTGCCAATAGGTCCGGTGAGTTAGACAGCCACTTCCGCAACTCATAGCCACCAGCCCTCAAGAGCGCAATCAGCTCATCACGTAGGACGAGAGCCTCATCTAAGCTCGAGGCCCCCGTGCAGATATCGTCGACAAATAAGGCCCCCCCCTCAATAAGAGCAGATGCCCGGGGATAGCGTAGCCGTTCGCGCTCTGCGAGCTCCAAAAGCGAACGGATCGCCACAAAGGGGTTCGACCGCAAACCATAAGTGTTGGTGTTCAGCTCGTAAGCCAACATCGGATCCTGGGGATCCTCACGCCAAAGGATGAGCTGGTATCGTCTATCCTCCGGGTGAATCACGGTCTGTCTGAACATCATGCGGATATCGGCCACAAAGACGATAGCGTGCCGGCGGAAGTTGGTCAAAACATCACAGACATCGTGATGCAACTTCGGCCCCGCATGCAGACACTGATTCAACGACACTCCGGTTGACGTGGGCGCTGAACCATCAAAGACCACGCGGATCTTCCCATTGGAAGTCTTCAAAACAGCGTGGTGTGGCAGGAAGTAATGTTCCACATTACGCCAGTCCAACTGCGAGATGGACATGTGCCCAAGGTCCAAATACTCCCGCATGAAGTCTATATACTTCTCCTTGAATGCGGGATCCCTGGCCATCCTACGCTCCATGGACAACAATCTCTTCTCGGCCATCGGCCGGGAGCTCCCTAAAGGAGGGCGAACCGCCAAGAAGGGCAAGCGGGTAATCAAGCGACCCGAGAGGAGGCGCCCAGTGTTGTTCTGGTAGAACAATTCGCACTCCTCCGCTAACGGATCCAACCGCTTGGCAGTGGGAGGTTCCTCCACCTCCCAAAACTTTTGGAGAACGTCGGACAAAGTAGAACCGACAATGGTCTGGCGGTCTACCGACGGGGTCTCTGGTGTCTGTGGTACCTTTCCCATCACCACATGACCCAGCGACGAGGACAAGGCGACAAGATCGGCTGTCTGCAAAACTCGCTTGCTTCCACACAGTACACGACCGAGGACATCCGCACCAATCAACAAGTGTATTGGGCCCGGTCGGTGGAAGGAAGGATCAGCCAAAGCCAGTCCAGACGTCAGCTCAATCGTGGATGGCGGCACTCGCACTTGCGGGAGTGGTCCAACCACCTTATCAAAGACTATCGCCGAAGCACCGATCTTCGGCCTTGGCGCGAAGTGGGGGGAGAAGGAGAACTCAACTCGACCAATCGGATCAGGGATCCGCGAGTCTCCCACCCCCCGTACCGCTTCGTGATGCGGCACAAGCAAAAGACCCAGCTGTCGGACAAGCCACCTGGACATTATGCACCCCTGGGCACCTGAGTCCAAAAGGGCACGCACCGTGACAACATTGCCCTTAGGTCCCCAAACATTCACGGAGGCTGTTGGCAACAGCACAAGCTCCGGAGAGGTGGTTGGGTCCGACAGGGGCGCCATTAAAAATTTTGGGGGGGTACTTGTCCCCCTCGCGCCTGAGTCGGCGCGCCAAATGTGGGACGCTCGTACCGGGCGAGCGGGTCCCAATCGGGTACATACTGGCCCCGACCAACAGCACTCCTAGGTGCAGGGTAATACCCGTGTGGGGCGTGCCTCGGTACATAGTACCCCAATCGAGGCCTCTCCATTAGGGGGGGGGAGTAGCAAATAGGGCCCGTGCCCATCGCCACCGTGGCGTACTCTTGTGGTACCCCCCTACCCCCGCCCGTGGCGGGGGCGTCTCTCCTATAGTTCCCCCTCTCCGGGGGGGACTGAACGGGGGGGCTATGCCCCGCCGAATCTCTAGGGGACCGGTTCCGGGCTGCCGGGCCCCCGCCCGTGCGCGAGGAATTCGAACCCCGGTCGCTCCCGGCGTCCTTGCGGTCCAAACAAAGGAGGGGGTAATGCCTCCCTCCGCAAAGACGACAATCCTCTGTCTGGGGACACGCCGACTGCATGTGTCCCCCCAAACACCTATAGCACCATTGGCGCTGTCTTGCAACGGCCCTCCGTCCCTCTGGGCGGAGGCCTCTAAATTTGGCACATTCGTGCACCACGTGCCTATCTCCCCTGCAATACCTGCACCGCTCACTCGGTGCGGGGGGAGGGGACTGCTGGAAGGCAGCATAGCGATTGGTCGGGCGACGGGGCTGTTCCCTCGCCGCCACCATACGACCAACACCTGGAACCGGGGCGGGCTCCAGGTGGTCCGTCACCCTACATTCGTCCTCCAAAAAACGAAGGAGGTCCGCGAAGGGCGGGAGATACGAGGCGCTGTCGCCTCCGTACCTCTGCTCGAAACGCCCCTTCATTTCAGCGGGCAATTTGGCGAGGACTATGTGCAGCAGTACAAAGGACCACTGATCCACCGGCAGGTCCAATCGCCTTAGGGAGTTGACCGCTGACAGTAGCGGGTTCAGCAACTCCCTCCGTAACAGGTGTACCCGCGTGATTCGCGGGAGGGCCAAAATCGTGGCCACGTGGGTGTCCGCCAGTAACCGGACATTCTGGTACCTGTTAACCAGAAGCTGGCGAGCCACCTGGTAGTTGTCGTCGCTGATGAGCAGGTGCTGGATTACCGCGCTGGCCTCTCCTCGCAGGGAGGAGCGCAAATAGGCCAACTTCTCGCTAGGGGATAAGTCCCGTCGTGAATCCACCAAACTGTCAAACAAATTAATGTAGCCCATCCAGGCTGACAGATCCCCATTAAAAGTGGGAATCTCCAAAGTAGGCAATCGGCCTAGCAACGCCGTCGGGGTAGGTTTGACCTCCCCGCTCAAAACCGGCTCCCCCTTCCGAACAGCCAGGGCCCTCTCAGCCGCCTCCGTGAACTGGTCAGCCAGCTCATAGGCCTGGGCTACATCCTGCTCCAGCTGTTCCGACACGGCATCATCAGCTGGGGGGTTTTCCATATAATACGCGCGACACTCCATGGCGTGGCGCTCCAGGTCTTGCAGCCGAGCTGCCAGCCCGCCATACCGAGCTAGCAACGCGCCTACCCGGTCGGCTCGGTCTATTAATGTGACCGCACAAGCAAGCCAACGCAAAACTCCTTGGATGCCAGCCCTGGATACGGCGGTCGGATTCGTAGGAGCCATTTATAATCCGTTTAATAAACAAAGCAAACAAAGAAATATAGAAGTGGTAAACATCAACAAAAAAAACAATAGAAATAGGTCGCGTCACGAGAATATAAAACACAATTAAAATTCGGACGACATACACGGACCCTACTATTTTCATAAATTATTAACAACTTACCAATTTCAAGGGCTAACAATATAACGGTATAAACAAAACGTAGAGGATTAACGGTATGGCATACACGGCACGGCCAAGTCAACCTCGCAAATCAACTACTAAACCGTTATCAACAAACGAAAACAAAACTATTTTTAATAATAATACTCGTAATTTAATACTACTAATAATTAAAACTAGTTCCACTTTTTTAACTAGGCAAGCGGACTCGGAACAAACACTAGTATGTGGTACTAATAAACAACACTTTCGAACGAAACTATTCGTCAAATAAATCCGGACACACAAAAAAAAAATATACACATCTAGGCGAGTAAACTCGTATCAAATCACTAGTATGTGGTACTAATAAACACACTTTCGAACGAACTATTCGTCAAATAAATCCGGACACACAAAAAAAAATATACACATCTAGGCGAGTAAACTCGTATCAAAACACTAGTATGTGACAACAATTATATAAGTGTCTATCTATTATCGGATCCACCAAGTGAGAAACATTCGCTTCGAGAATTTACTAGAACAATTTCTTAGTACTTCAATCGTCTCGGAATACCCTCGAGATTTCAACAAAAAAAAAAAATTTTTAGGTACGCTTTTTAGGTACGCTTTTTATTTTTACTATGAAATTTTATGTAGTTAATTTTAATATGAAAATTAATTATCTCAACTAAGCTCTGCTACCAAAAATATGATCACGCACAATTGTGATGACCATCGACTGTGTTCCACAGTTTATTGAAACGGATGTTTCTCATGCAAAATTAAGTAAATTAAGAACTAGCCCTACCTTATGGTAGAAGATACTGTCCGTAATCCAGGGGGGCTGATCGCTGTCTCGCCGGCGCGCGCCTGGCAAAACGATCTTCACGCAACCCCCGATGGGAAACTCTTATAGCTAACACTCTTATAACTACACAATGCCCTAATAGGCAGCTAAAACTTTCCCGGCGCTTTTCAAAGCGAACACACACGGGTCACAAGTGGCGAGCTGAGCGCGTTGTTGCGCGGACGGCTGTTGGCGGCGCACTGGTGGCCGCGGCCCGAAGCGCTTGCGTGTCGCCCGGCCCGGCTCGCTATCGCGGCGTGAACAGGCTCTAATGCCAAACTCTGTCGAAAGCTTGCTGGACATCAAGAAATGCAGCTGAGCAATATTCTTTTTGTTCGAGGGTTCTCGAATTTCTCTCTGTACCCCCAAGGACTTGCTTCACGGTGTAATGTTATTGTCGCAAGCCAAACTGATGACTGGGTATTAAATTATCGTGATATTTCTATTAGTTCTCTCGTCAATCTATGAAGAAGTCGTTTTTAAATACCTTAGGAGACTTGCGAGACTTTCTAGAGAGTTGGAAACTAGTCAGTTCCCATGATTCCATTGAATGTACTCAAGAATTTAATAGCATATTATATGGAAATTAAGTCGACACTCATATCATCGATAAGATCGAACCTTTGGTGAGGTGCTTTCGTTTTATGTTTTCTCTAATTTCTTTGGGATGAGTTGGTGTCACGGGCTGTTCAAATTGGCAGTCCTAGTCAACGATATTATCTTTTTTGGCAAGTCAATTTCTTAATTAGCTTCATTTGGTTTTGTTTGAATACGTTTGCTAAAAAGCACCTTCTCTTTTCTTCTGTCACTCATGTTGTATATTGCGATTCAATATTAATGGCTGCTACACGCAGTAGAGTATCCCTTAACCTCACTTCTTCCACCCGCATGCTTTAACTAAATTATGTCCAGCGCATCGTCAAGAACGATGTCTCAAGACGCTGAAACATTGCTATTACTACTAGTAGTACAGTACTGACCGCAGTAGGCGAGGAGGCGCGTGAAGGCGCCGCACGCCGGCATGGCGCCCACCAGCGAGCTATACTAGTACAGTACTGACCGCAGTAGAGCGAGGCGGCGGGCGTGCGCACGCCGGACGAGTGCGCGACGGCGGAGCGCGTGAAGGCGCCGCACGCCGGCATGGCGCCCACCAGCGAGCTATACTAGTACAGTACTGACCGCAGTAGAGCGAGGCGGCGGGCGTGCGCACGCCGGACGAGTGCGCGACGGCGGAGCGCGTGAAGGCGCCGCACGCCGGCATGGCGCCCACCAGCGAGCCCGCTATGTTGCACAGCCCAAGTGTTATCATCTCCTGCGACGCATCCACGCGCCCGCCCGCCGCTGTAACATAAACACTTGGCCATAAGCTTCTTCAACTCACTCATCAAAAGCAAAAGATAAATCATCAAGTGATGTCTTCGCACTAATACAAACTAAACAGAGTAAATTAGAAACAATCTTTACTAACATTGATGACCGATTTGGCGCAGGGGTAGGATGCCTGCCTTCTGCGCTAGAGGTCTCGGGTTCGATTCCCGAACAAGACAAATATTTGTGTGCATGAACATGTCTATTTGTCTTGGTCTGGGTGTTTCCTATGTATATTAAGTATGTATTTACAAACAAAAAGTATATTTAAGTATATATTTATCCGTTATCAAGTTTTCCATGATACAGTTTCTTAATGAAATTAACATGGGCTTAGATAATTGGTGTGATTGTAAGAAGTAATTTATTTATTTATTTATTTATTTAATTTAACACCTCGCCAGGTCAGTGAAAGTTTTGATTTTTTATTTTCTTACCCACAAGCAAGTAAGAAATTTTATATTTTCTCACCATGAAAAATCTGTTCATGTGATAGTTAGTAGAGAGTTTTTGCGATCTGCGCAGAGAGATTAAATCATAATCTTAATCATTTATTTCAAATAGATTTCCTTTTAATAGTGATACAATGTTATTTAGGGATTTTGAAAGGATCGGGAAGTATACAGTGGGTCTCGGCTTGTGCTTGACCTTGACACACTTTTCTCTTGTTTAGTTTATAAATCCTATTTTACAATTTGTACCGACTTCTTGTGGTGATTTATTGTTTCGAAAGCATTTTGAAGTACCGACATTTTCTTTAATGGTAATCATGGTATCATTGTGTCATGATTCTAGTTAATGGCAACATTGTTACTCGGTGGCGCGGTTTTGCTTTGCTGTGATTGGTCAACGTATTATTGCGTGGACCAATCACAGGGCGTGCTTTGCCCGCCAACAGGCGACATTGGCAAGGAGGTTTTTTTGGATGAGGCGTCGGAAGAGAGCGCAGTCTTGTCTTGGCGGTTAAGTGTGATAGAACTGATACAATTAAATTTAGGCCCTTAAGCAAAAGTGTTTGTATTCTAATCTTTTATGAAAAATATACATAAGTACAATCCTTATCGAAGCATTATCTTTCATTCACCTGCAGCAGACCTACCATCCTGATGAGGAGTCGTCAAACTTCAGAAGCGGTATGTACCCACGCAATTTTTGATTCCGATAATAAGAATAGTTCTTTGCTATAATAATGCCAAATGAGTTATTTTATTCTCCTTGCGCAGAGAAAAGATAAATGATCCAAAACCTATGTTACTACGCTGAAATTTTAAATACCTTTGCGGCGGATTGTGTTTCGTATATGGTCGGGGCTATTCTCCGGCGAAACGGACATAATCTAGATCGCATTTGTGTTTGAATTGATTGTGTTCGTATACGGTTGGGGCTACCCTCCGGCTATACCAACATAATCTAAAAAGTTTACATTAGCTTAATACTAAGATTTTGCTAATTCGTGATCGGGGCTACTTTCCGATCGAGTTAGTTGAGTCTAAAGCGTTAAAATTTAAGTATTTGTGTGGAGGATTGTGTTTCGTACATGGTCGGGGCTACTCTCCGACGGAACGGACATAGACTATATCGCACTTCTATTTGAATTGATTAATTGTGTTCGTGTACGGTCGGGGCTACCCTCCGATTATACTAACATAATTTAAACGCGAGTATGTGGTTGATATTTTCTTATGGCACGATAATAGCGTGTCTTGATTATGTTTAATTTACATGATGTATTTAATGTGGATTGTACAGAATTTATGATTGGCATTATTATAATAAAGAACTTGTTAATAGTATGCTATTTATGCTGTTTATAATCGTACACATGGAGCTATGACTAGCAGTTTTGGCTGTGTATACATGTGATCACGCACAATTGTGATGACCACATCTACTGTGTTCCACAGTTTATTGAAACGAAGGTTTCTCATGCAAAATTAAGTAAATTAAGCTAATCCTACCTTACTAGAAAATAGTGTCCGTAATCCAGGGGGGCTGAACGTTGTCTCGCCGGCGCGCGCCTGACAAAACGATCTCCACACAACCCCCGATGGGATACTCTTACAGCTAACACTCTTATACTACACAATGCCCTAATAGGCAGCTAAAACTTTCCCGGCGCTTTTCAAAGCGAACACACACGGGTCACAAGTCCGTACCCGGACCGGGCGCTCCTCACGGCTGCTTACGGCCAACTGGCGATCCTACACCGGCCGGCCGAGCGCATTGTCTCGTGACCTTGACAATGACAACGCACCGCTCGCAGCGCGGCGCGAACATCCCCCCGTCCCGGACAGTAGCAAACTGTCCGCCAACTCAATCTAAGGGCAGGCGAGAGAGGGTAGCGATCGCTCGCTTCAAAACAGAGTCCCCCACCAGGACCTCGGCAAACCTGGGCACACCATCCGACCCCGGATGAAGCTGAACAATGCGTCCTAAACGCCAGCGGAGGGGCGGCAGGTTTGGATCCTTTACCAACACGAGGTCTCCGGTCTTGGGTGGGGTCGTCCTATCCGACCACTTAACGCGTTGCTGCAAAATGTGCAAATACTCCAGATGCCAACGGCGCCAAAAACTCTGCGTAAGCTGCTGGAGCAATTCAAATCGCGAGAGCCGTCCGGAGGGCACTTCGGAATAAGGATATTCCGGCAAGGCGTTAAGCGGTCTGCCAATCAAAAAATGGCCCGGCGTAAGGGCCTCTAAATCATTCGCGTCCGAAGACAACGGACATAACGGACGCGAGTTGAGGACCGCCTCAACCTTACAAAATACGGTCGCGAGTTCCTCAAACGTGAGGACCGTCTCCCCAATAACGCGACGAAGGTGAGTTTTAGCGGCCTTTACAGTTGCTTCAAAAATCCCTCCCCAGTGGGGGCAGGATGGCGGGGAGTACTGCCATCGTACCCCTCTGCGAGAGAGTGTGGATCCGATCTCAAAATTATTCCTATCCAAAAATTCACAAACTTCCTTTAAATACCTATCGGTGCCCTTGAAATTGGTTCCACAATCGGACCTGATTAACGACGGCATTCCGCGGCGAGACACAAAACGATTCAACGTGGCTACAAAGGCTTCTGTGGTGAGGGCACTAACCACCTCCAGGTGGACCGCTTTAGTGGCCAAACAAACAAATACACACAAGTAAGCCTTTTCCGTTCTAGCATTACGAAGCCGCGATGTCTTAACGGTAAATGGCCCCGCAAAATCCGTTCCAACTCCTGAGAAGGGCATCGATTCGTTCACTCGATCGGCAGGCAAATCACCCATCTGGGGCTGCATCGTATCGGCGCGCAAACGATAACACGGGAGACAACGAAAAATAACGGATCGGATTATTCTCCGCGCTGACAAAATCCAGAACTCTCGTTGGAGGAGCGCGGTCAAAGCATTACAACCGGCATGAGCATTCTTTACATGTCGGTCTGTAATCAACAGTCTAACTAACGGTCCATCCTTGGGGAGCAACAAAGGGTGGCGTGATCCGTACGGCAGGTTGGCATGTCTGAGCCTACCTCCGACACGCAGCAATCCGGTACTGTCCAAGAAGGGATTCAACCGCACCAAGGGTCCCTTCAACTTGGACTTACTTGAGCGCAGGGCTTTCAGCTCCGGTTCAAACTCTCGCTGTTGCGTCACTCGCAACCAATGCAACAGAGCGTCTTGCCGCTCTTGTGGGGCGAGGACCGGAGACAACGATTTCTCCTGAGAATGGCGACAATTTCGCACAAAGCGCCTCATCCAAGCAGTCACGCCGAGCAACTTATCAAGAGAACTGTAGCGGTCTAACAAAAACTCCATCTGCGGAGCCGCCACCGTCTCCACGGCGTGAACACGCATGCCTAGGTCTGGGACTCTGGCCACAGCCGGGGTGGCAGGCCATGAGCGCTCAGGCCGTAACAACCATGATGGACTCCACCATAGGTGGTGGTCCACTAACTCAGGCACCTCGCAGCCGCGGGAGGTACAATCTGCGGGGTTCAATTCGCCCGGTACGTGGCGCCAAATCAACGGGGCCTTTGAAGTCTGAATTTGTGAGACCCGGTTGGCCACAAAAACCTCAAGGGTGTGGACTGAACTCTTCAGCCAACAAAGGACGACCTGGCTGTCAGACCACGCAAATATCGACTCCAAGTCGACACCGTTTCCCAAGGTGTCGGCAACATGATTGAGTAGCCGTACTAAGAGAGTGGCGCCGGACAACTCCAACTTCGGAATGGTTAGCCTAGTCCGAAGGGGGGCGACCTTACTCTTGGCCGTAACTAAGTGTACGGCGACAACGCCTGCTGCATCCACCGTTCGGATGTAAACGGCTGCCGCGTATCCGCTTTCGGACGCGTCACAAAAGCCGTGCAGGGAGGCTTTAAACTTTCCCGAAGGCAGCATTTGCCTCGGTATACAAACCCGATTGACGTCGGGTAGGGTTGACACGAACCTCACCCACTCTCGTAGGAGGCTACCAGAGAGGGGCTCATCCCATGACAATTCCGCAGCCCAGAGCTCCTGTAGGAAGCACTTCATCGAAAACACTACAGGGCTGAGCCAACCGTTCGGATCAAAGGTACGGGCTACAGTAGACAGCACCGTGCGTTTAGTCCAGACCTTTGGGTCTGGCAGTTCCAATCTATATGTGAACAAATCCGGGACTGGTCGATACTGGACTCCCAAAACAGACAGCATGTCTGGAGTCTCCGGATTTTCAAAGAGGAGCGGCTCTTGCTGGTGGTCCTTAGGCAAATCTGCCAATAGGTCCGGTGAGTTAGACAGCCACTTCCGCAACTCATAGCCACCAGCCCTCAAGAGCGCAATCAGCTCATCACGTAAGACGAGAGCCTCATCTAAGCTCGAGGCCCCCGTGCAGATATCGTCGACAAATAAGGCCCCCCCCTCAATAAGAGCAGATGCCCGGGGATAGCGTAGCCGTTCGCGCTCTGCGAGCTCCAAAAGCGAACGGATCGCCACAAAGGGGCTCGACCGCAAACCATAAGTGTTGGTGTTCAGCTCGTAAGCCAACATCGGATCCTGGGGATCCTCACGCCAAAGGATGAGCTGGTATCGTCTATCCTCCGGGTGAATCACGGTCTGTCTGAACATCATGCGGATATCGGCCACAAAGACGACAGCGTGCCGGCGGAAGTTGGTCAAAACATCACAGACATCGTGATGCAACTTCGGCCCCGCATGCAGACACTGATTCAACGACACTCCGGTTGACGTGGGCGCCGAACCATCAAAGACCACGCGGATCTTCCCATTGGAAGTCTTCAAAACAGCGTGGTGTGGCAGTAAGTAATGTTCCACATTACGCCAGTCCAACTGCGAGATGGACATGTGCCCAAGGTCCAAATACTCCCGCATGAAGTCTATATACTTCTCCTTGAATGCGGGATCCCTGGCCATCCTACGCTCCATGGACAACAATCTCTTCTCGGCCATCGGTCGGGAGCTCCCTAAAGGAGGGCGAACCGCCAAGAAGGGCAAGCGGGTAATCAAGCGACCCGAGAGGAGGCGCCCAGTGTTGTTCTGGTAGAACAATTCGCACTCCTCGGCTAACGGATCCAACCGCTTGGCAGTGGGGGGTTCCTCCACCTCCCAAAACTTTTGGAGAACGTCGGACAAAGTAGAACCGACAATGGTCTGGCGGTCTACCGACGGGGTCTCTGGTGTCTGTGGTACCTTTCCCATCACCACATGACCCAGCGACGAGGACAAGGCGACAAGATCGGCTGTCTGCAAAACTCGCTTGCTTCCATACAATACACGACCGAGGACATCCGCACCAATCAACAAGTGTATTGGGCCCGGTCGGTGGAAGGAAGGATCAGCCAAAGCCAGTCCAGACGTCAGCTCAATCGTGGATGGCGGCACTCGCACTTGCGGGAGTGGTCCAACCACCTTATCAAATACTATCGCCGAAGCACCGATCTTCGGCCTTGGCGCGAAGTGGGGGGAGAAGGAGAACTCAACTCGACCAATCGGATCAGGGATCCGCGAGTCTCCCACTGGGAGGGATCGCTGTCTTGCGACGGCCCTCCGTCCCTCTGGGCGGAGGCCTCTAAATTTGGCACATTCGTGCACCACGTGCCTATCTCCCCTGCAATACCTGCACCGCTCACTCGGTGCGGGGGGAGGGGACTGCTGGAAGGCAGCATAGCGATTGGTCGGGCGACGGGGCTGTTCCCTCGCCGCCACCATACGACCAACACCTGGAACCGGGGCGGGCTCCAGGTGGTCCGTCACCCTACATTCGTCCTCCAAAAAACGAAGGAGGTCCGCGAAGGGCGGGAGATACGAGGCGCTGTCGCCTCCGTACCTCTGCTCGAAACGCCCCTTCATTTCAGCGGGCAATTTGGCGAGGACTATGTGCAGCAGTACAAAGGACCACTGATCCACCGGCAGGTCCAATCGCCTTAGGGAGTTGACCGCTGACAGTAGCGGGTTCAGCAACTCCCTCCGTAACAGGTGTACCCGCGTGATTCGCGGGAGGGCCAAAATCGTGGCCACGTGGGTGTCCGCCAGTAACCGGACATTCTGGTACCTGCTAACCAGAAGCTGGCGAGCCACCTGGTAGTTGTCGTCACTGATGAGCAGGTGCTGGATTACCGAGCTGGCCTCTCCTCGCAGGGAGGAGCGCAAATAGGCCAACTTCTCACTAGGGGATAAGTCCCGTCGTGAATCCACCAAACTGTCAAACAAATTAATGAAGCCCATCCAGGCTGACAGATCCCCATTAAAAGTGGGAATCTCCAAAGTAGGCAATCGGCCTAGCAACGCCGTCGGGGTAGGTTTGACCTCCCCGCTCAAAACCGGCTCCCCCTTCCGAACAGCCAGGGCCCTCTCAGCCGCCTCCGTGAACTGGTCAGCCAGCTCATAGGCCTGGGCTACATCCTGCTCCAGCTGTTCCGACACGGCATCATCAGCTGGGGGGTTCTGCAAATAATACGCGCGACACTCCATGGCGTGGCGCTCCAGGTCCTGCAGCCGAGCTGCCAGCCCGCCATACCGAGCTAGCAACGCGCCTACCCGGTCGGCTCGGTCTATTAATGTGACCGCACAAGCAAGCCAACGCAAAACTCCTTGGATGCCAGCCCTGGATACGGCGGTCGGATTCGTAGGAGCCATTTATAATCCGTTTAATAAACAAAGCAAACAAAGAAATATAAAAGTGGTAAACATCAACAAAAAAAACAATAGAAATAGGTCGCGTCACGATAATATAAAACACTATTAAAATTCGGACGACATACACGGACCCTACTATTTTCATAAATTATTAACAACTTACCAATTTCAAGGGCTAACAATATAACGGTATAAACAACACGGTATAGGATTAACGGTATGGCATACCTCGCAAATCAACTACTAAACCGTTATCAACAAACAAAAACAAAACTATTTTTAATAATAATACTCGTAATTTACTACTAATAATAATTAAAACTAGTTCCACTTTTTTAACTAGGCAAGCGGACTCGGAACAAACACTAGTATGTGGTACTAATAAACAACACTTTCGAACGAAACTATTCGTCAAATAAATCCGGACACACAAAAAAAAATATACACATCTAGGCGAGTAAACTCGTATCAAATCACTAGTATGTGGTACTAATAAACACACTTTCGAACGAACTATTCGTCAAATAAATCCGGACACACAAAAAAAATATACACATCTAGGCGAGTAAACTCGTATCAAAACACTAGTATGTGACAACAATTATATAAGTGTCTATCTATTATCGGATCCACCAAGTGAGAAACATTCGCTTCGAGAATTTACTAGAACAATTTCTTAGTACTTCAAATCGTCTCGGGATCTTCAAATACCCTCGAGATTTCAACAAAAAAAAAAAATAATTTTATTTTTAGGTACGCTTTTTAGGTATTTCTAGGTACGCTAACTAACTACGCTCTGCTACCAAAAATATGATCACGCACAATTGTGATGACCACATCTACTGTGTTCCACAGTTTATTGAAACGAAGGTTTCTCATGCAAAATTAAGTAAATTAAGCTAATCCTACCTTACTAGAAAATAGTGTCCGTAATCCAGGGGGGCTGAACGTTGTCTCGCCGGCGCGCGCCTGACAAAACGATCTCCACACAACCCCCGATGGGATACTCTTACAGCTAACACTCTTATACTACACAATGCCCTAATAGGCAGCTAAAACTTTCCCGGCGCTTTTCAAAGCGAACACACACGGGTCACAAGTCCGTACCCGGACCGGGCGCTCCTCACGGCTGCTTACGGCCAACTGGCGATCCTACACCGGCCGGCCGAGCGCATTGTCTCGTGACCTTGACAATGACAACGCACCGCTCGCAGCGCGGCGCGAACAACATGTAATATTCTAAATAATTAATGCTAGATTGGAACTACTGTTTAATAGTCCTCATCGTTTTTATTAATCAGTGTTAATACACAGATTACATTATTATGAAAACATGTTTTTTTATATACTCAAGTCGATAAAAGAAAAAGTAACGTAAAATCTACCTACCTGATAAATGATTTAAAATTGGTTTCTTATACTAGCTTTCATTTAGTCGTATAATATTTTTTTTTTGATAGTGTTTACTGTTGCACAGAGTAAAATCACTTAAGGTTACTAAACCTTGCATACAATCCATGTTTTAACGTGATAACTAATACCAACAGTGGATAAAAGAAAACGATGAATTATGGGGTTTAGCAACTTGATAATTTATTTAAGAATGATTTAAGATGATTGGTTGCTTACATTTAATATTGTTACAACTGATGACAACCCTAATAGATTTTCCTTTTGTTTGTTGTTGAGTAAGTGAGTCATGTATGCTTACGGTTACCTACGTTACCTGGTAAGATTGGTTACGTAGGTATTATTTAAAATTGAATTCTGGCTTTCTATTTATTGATAAATTAATTTTTGGTATTAATTTTGTGGATTAAATGAATACAAAGATGACGGATATAAATAGGAATACGAATTCTTCTACTATTCGAATGTTTTTAATTATGAGTTTTGATTTGACTATTTTGACTGCTCCTTGGGTAGGTACAAGAGATACATTGAATTTTCTTGTTGAAATGCATTTAATTGAACTTCAACTAGGTCTTCTTGAACAATGTTTGCAAACTGGACGATGCAAAAATATCCTTTTATTTAGGGGGCGGTGTACGTTTGAAGCATACACTCGTCGGACATTAGGGGGTGATGTATGTTTGTTAAAATACATCGGATCGGATATATGCGATTTAAAAGAATCCAATATAAATAAAAAGGGAATGAGGTCAAATGTTCAATATTCGATTCCTTTTTCTATTACCACGCAGTTTAATAAAATAGTGTGTCAAGTAAATCCCAATTTGCCAGTTGAAAAAAAAAAAAATTTTTATTCAATTATTAGATATTAATGAACATATAAATACCGTAAATAGTCGACAGAATCGCCACTGAATAGCTAAGTTGGAATTCATTATTCGCACCACAAAAGTAATGGGCCATGTGTCTCGCTTAAAATCGGGCCATATGGGTCACTTAACATCAGGCCATGTGTGTCGCTTAAAATCAGGCCATGTGTGTCGCTTAAAATCAGGCCATGTGTGTCGCTTAAAATCAGGCCATGTGTGTCGCTTAAAATCAGGCCATGTGTGTCGCTTAAAATCAGGCCATGTGTGTCGCTTAAAATCAGGCCATGTGTGTCGCTTAAAATCAGGCCATGTGTGTCGCTTAAAATCAGGCCATGTGTGTCGCTTAAAATCAGGCCATGTGTGCCTATAGCTCAGTTGAGTAGCCATGTGAGCTACGAGTCGGCCATGTGTGTCGCTTATAATCAGGTGTGCAATTGCGTGGGGTAGTCGTATTGGTTTGACGGTTCATATCGTGTTCAATCGGCTGCAATTTGTACGGAATGACATTTATTATGTAATCAAAAGCTGTCAAATGGATACGATTGGCTTTACGCAATTCCATAGCAGACCATGTGCGTCTTAGCTTGAGTAACCATGTAGGCTAAGAATATGTCGTCCATGTGAGTCGTTTACGATTAGGTCATACGTAACTATAAATAACTTGTCGTATAGGAGCTATAGATATTCGACAAATGTGAGTCGCTAATGATTAAGCCATGTGTGCCAACAGTAGGTAGTAACCGCTTGTTGAGTATCAATGTGTGTGGTTTCATTAGCTCAGTATAAGCAATAGGCTACCGATTGAGTTTGACGTTGTTACAATGCAATTATAAGTCAACACGTCAAGCATCCAGCTTGTCAACCAAATAGAATATGAAACATTATCGTTTGCCATGATATAATTCACTCTGGTATTCATATATTGTACCAAATACAAGACATATGTGACACAGACAGACGCTGACCATTAAATAGATTAAAAATTCGTAGTGATTAGTCGCTAATACACATCAATCTTTATTGAAAAAAAAAAGTAAGGATTGATTTGTAATATATCGATATGAAAGTGGATGTAGGTCGAAGGTTTATACTATGTATTACTAGACCATTTGGACACTTGTTATCATAAAAAAAAGTAATTTTATATGCAGTTATAGCAGACGACTGAATTAGTTTCGAAAGGTACTAAGAGTCCCGACTTATTTTCCCTTATAGTAGTTGGATAAGCTAACTGCTCTTATTTTAAAATATAATGTCTCGAGTAAAAGAGATCGAAAGCTGACCTCTCTTTTTCCGTGGTGACATCTGGTTTACAAGATTATATACCTTTGATCATCTGAGAGACAAATGTATATTTTTTTTTTTATTTTTTTTTATTCTTCACAACAGGCACAATAACAGACAACAGACAGAACATTAACTACAAAGAACAATCATTTATGATAACTTCGAGCGTGTCTGCGCCCAATTACAATTGTGCACAACACTTTTAGTTTTACAAACTAATTACTAATTCGACAGCTTAAAGTCAGTAACAATAGAAAAGAAAAATACTTTAAAGTTATATAAAACAAACATAATTTTTACTGATGCAATATCGTTCTTTTGAAACAATTTAAGCTACAATTAAAAATGTCAACGTTATTGCAAATTTCATTATAAAAGGAACACATTCTCAGCAATGGACTATTCTGCGAAACATTGTTTCTGGCAGACGATTTACAAAATAGTTGTTGATTACGCACTGACCGACCGGGTACTTTAAACTTTAACAACTCTAGTAACCTACTGTCAGAGCGTCCATTGGCAATCGAGTGGAGCATACTCAGATCATTCATTTCTTTCATATGATTAATGTTCTTCTTAGAACTATGGTTGTGGATGGAGAGTTGATAATCCAGTGAATTTTCTATAAATTTCAAGTATTTTGACGACCTCTGTGGACGAGAGGTGTACGTACCGGTTTTCAAGGTGCCGCTATCGCTAGAGGTCCCGGGTTCGACCCCGGTCGGATAAATGTTGAAAACGAACGAACCCGTCGTTGTTTCCAATTTCCATAATACTAGTGCTTAAGCTACTATACTTTGGTATTGGAATAATGTAGGTGATTGTGTCCAATATTCATTGTAGTTTGGCAAATTCACTACAGAAGGATAAATAAAACACAATGCACTAATATAATTTATTTGTTCTAATGTTTCCGAGGTCAGAAAGCGTACACGGGTCATTGAAGGGAAAAGGCGACAACTGAATAGAGGAGCACATCACCTGCTCCCTCACCGATGCCTCGTTGTCAACGCCACTTTATCTAGAGGATTTCCGAGCCATCACTTATTCCTTGGATCTTCGTCCCGAGACGGGTGGATGGGCGGAGACTGTATATAAATATAGTATCGGCATTGGATATTAAAACTTGATGGCGTAATTTGGTTAATTTCAAATAATGTGACTGTTATGTTTCGAAATCCAGTTTTGGCATATTTGAAACTACCTACTACAATGACTAGGTATCGAACAGGGAATGGTTTTAGTTGGCGAGTTTAATATTTATATTCTATTTATTTATTTATTTACTGGAAGACCAACTGCTTAACCTAATACATTAAAAAGCTTAAGTAAACATAAAGCCGTTTACAGGTCTTTACAAATAAGACACATTGGATACACATACATAACTTTGAAATATAACTAATATCTAAGTGTAATTTAGCAATGATCACCGTAAAATAAGCGGCTTACAATACGCTTTATCGACGCCTCGCTATAGTGTTATAGAGATGAAAATTTATCTGTTTCGAAAGTATATTAAAACTATTACCTACTCGCTCAGTACCTAATCATTTCCATAATTGTTTAGATCTGGTCAGACGAACCACATAATAATGTATTGATTTGGTTAAATATGTGTGTTGTGAGTTTACTGCTTCCAGATCCAGTTTTAGCATCCAGTACTTACAGCAAAGTGTACGTGCTGTGGCAATGAGGGGAGATAACGATGCTGAAGCTGCATACTCTGGGGTGATCGTGCCGCGCCCGTGGGTTGTGGTTGTAAGTCCGATTGAGACGAGTGGATCGCTGATACTGGAGTTAAATTATGTTGAAGTATATATCATGACATGTATCTTTTTTTTACTAATATTATAATTGCGAAGGTTTGGATGTTTGTTCCCCAATCGCGGCAATCGGCTGAACGGTTCTTGATGAATTTTTGGAATCTCTTGTCTCTGGAATCTCGAGAATAGCATATTGGCTACTTTTGACCCCGGGAAAATATTTTATTTCTCACGGGGAAACAGCGTGAAGTTCATGTGGGTGGAAAGCTGTTCATGATTTTATTTATCCTATTTCTATCCATCGTAACCTACTTCTTCATATCTATTCGAATTATAAGTAATTAATATACTTTCACTATATTCGTATGAATATGAATAATAAAATTGTTGATAAGAATGCTCATACGGGGATAACTTTTAGACACTTTTAAGTTTTGATATTAAATTGGGAACTTGTTTAAAATCATTTATTGATTCATTATTAGAAATGATAATAATATGATCTTTTGATTTTCATGTACCTACGGACTGGAACCATGTATTGTGCTATTCTAACAGAGGCAAAAAATAATGCATTTGGGATTTGGTGCTGGAAGCCCTGGACGACTGGTTGACAAGTTGAAAAAGCAGATAATTGTTATGACGGTTCAAATTGTGCCTACGGCGGCATCTTCATTAAAAGTGTAACTTCCTTGTAAGAATATTATTTTCATTTAAAAGGTAATAATCCCTATTACGAATATACCTTTAACTTATAATTCCTATCGTCCACATCCATATCTTGACATAATTCAAATTGTGTACTATGGCAAATATGTATTTATAACTTGGTTTGTTGCTCATATCTGGTTAAAAATTGGTAACTGTGGAGGGGTCTTCAGTTGTACTATTGTAAGATTTTTATATATTGTAAGGACTAAACAATGTCAAACTTGGCGATGATTAATTTCATGTAATTTTAGGACTGTGATCCTTTTATGACTCGTAGTTGCTTTTTCCACCAAAGTGTTTTATAAGAGTTCCTGTTAACAGACTACAGCAAAATTCTGTACCTATTCCTATTCTAGCATCCTTGGGGATTTTGCTTTTGACACCGTCTTATATTCTCGAATGTAACCTGACAATGCATTGATGTATACTACCAAGTACCAAGCTAATTCATTTTTTTTTTTTACCCATGAATAATGCTTATATAGATTACAACCAGACTTTACTTTAATCATTCCATATACACATAATTAAGTAACAAGTATAGTTCCAAAATAAGTTTTCTATTAATAATAGTCGCTTGCTAACGAATGTCATGATTACATTAATTTGTACATTGATTCGAATACTTATTGAATAGTTCGTTGTTGATAATTTATTTGATTTAATTATGTATTAATTTACGATTTACATATAACAATGTTTACACGGTAAAATCTAATACCTATATTGTAAACAAATCATCGTCTAAATATTATGTAATTGTAAAAGATTATTGTTGAGCATTGTGAAATATAATGTATTTGTGTCAATTAAGTACTTATTGCCACTCTAAGATTAATCTAAATATGTATATAAGTAGTTGTAAGATTTTACTATTTAGAATTAGTTGTGTAATTAATTAATTTGATTTTAAATACTTTAAAACACATCTTAGATTTCTGCGCGAACTGTCCATATAAATAAAACACTTTCACTTTCAATACGCAGATCCTCGCTAGAGGACCAAGATACTTTCCCAGATTGATGCGCGAGGCTATTAAAATTAGCGAATACCCAAATTTCAATAGAGAAGATGGTTGGAAGATACCACCAGCTTGGGACCTAATAATCCATCAAGTAAAGTCTCAACCCAAACCACACACTGCAAGAACTAAGGATACGGTTAGTTCTTTTTGCAAATAATTTTAATAAAGGGAGATCGTCCCCCTTCGTGTAGTTTTCTTGCCAGTTCTTTCTCCGAAGGGCTCCAACTTTTGTGAACTGGTGGTCGAGTCAGTAACTTTTTGCTTTGCTATAAATAATTATTACTTATCCAAATTACTAAAACAAACCAAAATATTAAATTAATAAATCATTTTTGTTATAATTAAATATAAAGTTAAAATAATCAATACCTAACCGTATCCTGTTTCCGAACGAAAAACAAAGACAATTAAAGAGGGTATATTCTTTTATTAAAATCAAAAAAATAGTGGGTAGTTTTCCGTGACCACGGCCCCTGGAAAGGTGCCGAAACGTCGGATAAACAAAAAAAATCTCAAAAAAACAACAACCAAGTTGTTAAATAAATTGCGTTTAAATACTTTTTATAATGTGCGTCGGGAGACAGCACATTGTCGGATGGCCGAATGTCATGATTCTAGTTAATGGCAACATTGTTACTCGGTGGCGCGGTTTTGCTTTGCTGTGATTGGTCAACGTATTATTGCGTGGACCAATCACAGGGCGTGCTTTGCCCGCCAACAGGCGACATTGGCAAGGAGGTTTTTTTGGATGAGGCGTCGGAAGAGAGCGCAGTCTTGTCTTGGCGGTTAAGTGTGATAGAACTGATACAATTAAATTTAGGCCCTTAAGCAAAAGTGTTTGTATTCTAATCTTTTATGAAAAATATACATAAGTACAATCCTTATCGAAGCATTATCTTTCATTCACCTGCAGCAGACCTACCATCCTGATGAGGAGTCGTCAAAATTGCAGTTCTAAAATAATATGTCAGTAGGTATAGTCGAGTGGTATAGCGCTAATTTTGGTTAGTTGCTTTTGTTTCAACGTTTTGTTTTTGATCATGTATCTACACCGGCACATAGTGGGTGATTACTTTTATACTTTTATTACTCCCATGTCTGTAGGTGAGTGCTACCTGCATTATAAATGGGAACAAGCGTCCCTATATATTTATTAGCTAACCAACTAGCGCAAGGCAAATAATATTTTAAAGTGAATAGTGTATTTGCAAAATTAGTGAATTGTATGCAAAAGTTTATTCTTAATACTTTCTACAGTTGACCCTTGCCCCTTTTAGGGAGTGTTAATGTGGGTCGTGTAATGTAACATGGAGCAAATGATTTGATATTGAAAACTTACTTAAATGTTTTTTTTTTATGTGCGTACTGCGGTACCTATTGAATTTTATATATGTAAACAAGTACTACCGTACCTAACGTAGTGATGACTTGTTTTTGTCACAATTCTAATCTAACGTGACCCACCACATTGGTGGTCACTTTATGAAGTTTTGTTGTGACGGGGTGCTCAGCCCCCCCCCGAACCCCCCTACCATTGGTTTGATAATGTTTTATTAATGGATACGTAATTGACTTCATTATCCTTGAGATTTTTAATATGATATTGAACGCAGATTTTAAGTTTTGATAACAAATATTACTTAAATTAAAATGGAAAAAAAAAAAAAAAAAAAAAAACATAACCTGCTTACGCAAGTAACGGGGAGCATTTCCTGCTTACGCAAGTATCAGGGTGCAATGTTTTTGACAATAAGCATATGAATCTTTTTATGTTTTTGGATTACGTGATATTATTAGTGCCGTCAATGCCATAATTATGATTGAAAGTAAAAACTGTATATTCAAATAAATATGCTATATATTTATATTTTATTCCTTCCGGTCGAGGAAGTAAAAAAGGGGGGGGGGGATATAGGTATATCGACTACACACACCTTTCATGTTTATATGCGAACAAGCCTCGCTAGTATTAGGCACGCTGGAAGCTGTGCTTGGCACTAATAGTTTATATATTGATTGAAATATCGCGGTGGCTCCCTATGGGCACCAGACAGTGATAGCAATAATTAAGTATTTTAACGATTAATAATAGGTACCTACTGACTAGAAGCTTTGCAGTCAAAGTAATTATGCTATAAAGCCAGTTGGGATTGCTATTCTCACTTTTCGTGTATCTGACATTCTGCGATTTCTGATAATGCGTGTCTGGCGTTTTGCGTATCTGAAAGAGCCTGACAGTCTGACATAGCTGTCCTCATTAATCCTGAGCTGGTCTGCCCTTTCGACTGTTTCATACCTAAATTTAGTTCAGATTAAGAAAATGTTAATGGAGAACACCGAATAAATTAGGTATTACTTTACATTATTCCACAGTAGATTTACGTTTTAGAAAATTTATGTGCGTTAATATAGGCAATAGTTATTTTAGCCGTCTAGAAGAGTGAAGTCATCTGATACAGGCATTGTTTAGGCTTACTCATCGTCATGTATAAATATGGCAGGCTGCTCCCTGGCACCGTAGATTTATATCGTGAGACGAATTCTGACGATCACGGTCTTTTAAAATGGCAAAACTAGGTATATACCATATTTTGTTGCCTGTAATACAGATCAACCTGCAACGGGCAATAGTACCTAATTACCGTTACTGATATTATTTTTCCTGTGCTCATGTAACTCATGCACTCTGTAATGTATGTAATGTTGAAAATGAAAAACCTTTTGTTATTATGATATATACTACCTATTCATGTATTCAATCAAAAGTACTTGTTGACTGTCTTAAACAATAGAAAAATTATGCCTTTCCAGGCTAGAATGAATGCAGTTTGGAGATTGACAGGGTCTACAAAGACATCTTTTTATGAACTTTTAATGAATCATTGTCATAACATGAATAATTGGATAATTTATGAATTTTTTGGGAAGAATAAGTAAAAATGAGTTTCTGAGATTGATTTCGCAAGGACACTGGCCCATACAAATGTAAAATTAGTGGATCTGATCATTGATAATAATTTACGAGTTTTCAGATTGACAGTCGCTCCACAAGAACACTGTCTTGTACAATAGCAAAATTATGCCCTTGCATGCATGCTAGCATTAGGGGAACTCAAAGAAGTTGCTCGTTTTTCTGATGAGGAAAAGATGTCTCTTATGTTTCTGATAAACAATGTCTTTGGTGAGTTTTAATAATTTTTTTTTTTTAGTTCATTATGTTAGAATTTATTATATTTATTACCAAGGTATTTTATGTGCCCGGTTAACCCATTTTTACTAAATGGATGGGTATAATGAGCCATAACTCACTCCGTGGGCTCAATGCGCATTTTTTAATTTTGTATATTTATGTTTCTTTGCTAGAGTGGATATAACATTTAAAGTGTTCCGTGTAGCTAAATTGGCAGTAATTAACGGAGTTTTTTAATTGAGTCGATAGTAATTAATAATAAGAGAAACGCGTCTTTAGAATGGCAGTCTATATAAAAAATTGTGTCCTGCAATGCAACTTGGGACCGTGTCGGAAAAATATATGAAGTGAAACTGTCATTATCGGCCATTACCAGTCATTTTCGTTGTTATTATTATATTTATATGTATAGTTACAGTTAAAAAAGTCTTGAATGGGTGCTAGGAAAATATTGACGGTTCAAATTTTTATCCTTAAGGACCTACATGCTTATTATAATAATATGTCTATGTGAATAAATCAATATTTGATTGATTGATAGATATAGTAAAAGTTATGACAAAAGCTTGCAAATCTTTTGCAATTTATCTTTTAATTAAAAGAGTTTAATGAGTTACATTAATTCGATTTGTATGCAAATAAGATTTGTTACAAAATAGCAGATGCTTTAAAGAAGTTAATATACGAACTACTTTTGTTTTGATCTTGTAAAATAAGGCATGTGCTTACATTACTTTCAGAAATTTACTTGATTTTTATACATGATCGCGCTTTTTGTCAGACCAGTAAGACAAGCCGGCACAAGTAGTTTAGGATGTTATATGTATCTGCGATCCTATTTATTCGAATAATGTTAACGTTAATTTTTGCAATCAAACTTTAATACATCTTGCACTGCACAAACGTAGCAATAGTTGACATCTTCTCTAGCACAAAGCTTTAAATAATGTGTTTTCTCTTTGAATTTGGTGTAGTGATTCAACAGTTGAACTGATCGTCGTGTGTTCGATATTTTAAGTATAATATTATGTTTAGTTGATCGAAGTGGTTTGTATGTAACATAACCATGTATTTACAAAATACATGTTTATTTATTTATTTAATTCTTCATGCACAAATTACAGTACATAGGTGGACTTAATGCTACGCACCCTACAGAACCATAAGAATTACGACTTGGGCATCTTGGACATAGGACAAGCTTTGCTTAGATTGGGGCTACACAGTAGTATATTAAAATTCCCCAAATTATTTATTTTAGTAAATTTCCTATGAATAATAATTTCCCTATAGCGGTAAAGGATATACTGAGAAACAGTCGTCAGCTTCATAACAATGCTAGTGCTCGGGAGTTTAGCGTGTCACTAGTATAAAATAATAATTTAAAGCAACATGATTTTACAGTTAGGGAAGATAAGAGTCTTGTGCTTATGGTTTCTTGTGCCGAAAGTTTTTACAATTATTAAATTGTATTTATATTTTTCTTTATTATGTGTTTTCAGATCATATCGTATCGATGGTATGTCAGAAGAGACTTAGCCAAAAGATTTTCAGATGTTTTTGCTTCAAAAATATATAAGGGATAGCACAAGTTGTGTTATTGTAATGTTTGTTTCTTTTCAGATTTTGAATATTTCAAGAATATGTAAATGATTTATGTAACATAGTTTACATATTTATGAATAAGGTTTGATAGATTGAGCATAAGCACTTATACATTTTATTTCAATCATATTCAGTCATCCGTGCTCATATTTTCATTATATAGGTACTTACGTACTATTGTATGACATACTTGAATGTTTGATAGTAATAGCATAACGTTTCTGATATCAGTATTAATTTGTGATGTTGAGTTATAAAGTTAAACAATTAATTCGAGTACCTACCCCAAGTACCTGTCGAATTTGTCAAAAGGTATAAGATTAATGTCATAATTACTGATACATGTCACATTGGCGTCCTCGTTCACCAGGCGATAACAAACAAGGTCTCAAAATATGTTTACCTAGGCTTCGAATAACGGCGAAAGGACATAATAGGAGCGTTTTACCTACCAATAAAACGCATATTGTGTCCGGAGCCTTATTCGAAGCCTAGCTTTAAGACCTGCCTGGTGTAGATTTTATCCTTAATGGTTGTCAAGTGTTTCAGATTTTGAGACTACAATGACACAAATCTTCCGCCATTGCTAAAAGGTGAACTCGGATCACGTGACTTAGGATGACGTTACGGAAGTGACGTCACGTTGGTATGATTGACCAATAGGAAAATTGATGTCGAACGGAAACGGAAAGGGCTTTCTCAAAATATGTTTACCTAGGCTTCGAATAAGGCTCCGGACACAATATGCGTTTTATTGGTAGGTAAAACGCTCCTATTTAACATTGACAAAAGTTTGTGAGTAGGTCTAAATTGTGAATGGTACTGACTGAAGGCCTTGGCGATGGCGATGTTGGCTATGACCATGACTATTGGCAGCAGCACGACGGAGGGCCCCAGCCGCTGCACCATGCCGCTGAACGGCACCGTCGCGTTGCCCTCGCGCGCGCTGAACGGCGGCAGCGCAAACGACGGCAGGCCCGGCTCCACGCGGCCTGAGGCGCCATGCAAACAAATAAAAATATGTAGTTTAAAAAACTATAAAAACACACTTTTATAGGAACAGACTAAAGAGTACAAAATAACCGTCTATTCAGTAACTGAAATTAAAAAGCGTGGTGCGCGTTGTCAATATTAAGTAAGTACTTGAATGCATGCTCCGCAAAGGGCGCACCACGCTTTTTAATTTCAGTTACTGAATAGACGGTTATTTTGTACTCTTTAGTCTGTTCCTATAAAAGTGTGTTTTTATAGTTTTTTAAACTACATATTTATTTTTTACTTTTTAGTTTAACAAATGGCAAGCTATGGATGGGGATGGTAATCGATTTCATAGTCCACTCATGTGTCTGCCCACCCCGTAAATATTATAACTCAAAGGCGTGATTGTTTGTATTTAGTTTTACAAATTCAAGTGGAGTCTATTAGTTACCAGATGCGCGAGCCGAACCCTTAATTCTTCCCTGCTCCATCATCAGACCCTCACCACCAAGTGTAGCGAATAGATCTCATCAGAACGAAACAAATGAGCCCAAACTCGAGGGGTTTCCTAGTGGTAATTAAGGAGTGCCACTGACTTTCTCCCTGCTCCATCATCAGACCCTCACCACCAAGTGTAGCGAATAGGTCTCATCAGAACAAAACAAATGAGCCTAAACTTGAAGGGTTTCCTAGCAGCCATTGAAGAGTTCTATTGCCCACCTCTTGACTCCATCATCAGATCAGCTCGAAAGTAGCAAATTATTGTATTGTCATCGGATTCATATAGACTTGCAAAGTTTCAAATCAATACAACAATTAGAAGTAGGATAAAATTGAATTCCAAGATTTTCTTACATTGTGACTTAGTTACAAGTGAAGCTAATAAAAGTGTGGTAAAAAGAGTTATGAAAACATCTAGTAAAGAATAGGAAAAATGTGATAGTAAAAAACCACGAGCCCCATAAGTAGCTTTCAGGCGCGATGCGAACCCGCGCCTCCGGGAATCCGGCCCGATGCTCTGACCAACTAAGCTACCGAAAGGCCTACACGACTCGTCGAATTTTGCTATCACTTTGTTACGCTGTAGGCCAGCGTTGCTTCATCAATGTGAGGAAACCCTCGCATCCGAAAGAAACATTTTTACAAATGTTTAACAATCAATTAAGATGAAACAGCCATATTGAGATTTTTTTCCTATACTTACGAAATTGCATTGTGAATGCATAAAAAATAATATAAAATCTAGTAAAGCGTTTGAAAACATAAAACTTTTGAACCTCATAATCACTGAAAAGGTTTGCGATTAGCGCACTTTACCAACCCGCTAGCTGATTCTTTCCGCATTCTGTTGGTTTAACCTTTATTTTTATTCTATGATATTTATAATATAAAGAACATACATTCAATGAACTGCTAACTAATTTCGGTCGCGTAATGAACAATATATTACTTCTCCAGAGGTTGTAATGGGCACACCGAACTCAATAGACTTACCAGATTTTTTGTGGACTCATCGAGGGTCGGGTGGACTCACCGGGGGTCGGGTGAACTCACCGGGGGTCTGGTGGACTCACCGGACAGCAGCACGTACGGCGCGCGCGCGGGGTCATGCGTGCAGTAGGCGAAGGTGGCGGACGCCATCTCATGTGGACTCAACGGACTCCTAGACTCACCGGGGGTCTGGTGGACTCACCGGACAACAGCACGTACGGCGCGCGCGCGGGGTCGTGCGTGCAGTAGGCGAAGGTGGCGGACGCCATCTCGTGTGGACTCAACGGACTCCTAGACTCACCGGGGGTCTGGTGGACTCACCGGACAGCAGCACGTACGGCGCGCACGCGGGGTCGTGCGTGCAGTAGGCGAAGGTGGCGGACGCCATCTCGTGTGGACTCACCGGACTCCTAGACTCACTGGGAGTCGGGGGGACTCACCGGACAACAGCACGTACGGCGCGCGCGCGGGGTCGTGCGTGCAGTAGGCGAAGGTGGCGGACGCCATCTCGTGTGGACTCACCGGACTCCTAGACTCACTGGGGGTCGGGGGGACTCACCGGACAACAGCACGTACGGCGCGCGCGCGGGGTCGTGCGTGCAGTAGGCGAAGGTGGCGGACGCCATCTCGTGTGGACTCACCGGACTCCTAGACTCACTGGGGGTCGGGGGGACTCACCGGACAACAGCACGTACGGCGCGCGCGCGGGGTCGTGCGTGCAGTAGGCGAAGGTGGCGGACGCCATCTCGTGTGGACTCACCGGACTCCTAGACTCACTGGGGGTCGGGGGGACTCACCGGACAACAGCACGTACGGCGCGCGCGCGGGGTCGTGCGTGCAGTAGGCGAAGGTGGCGGACGCCATCTCGTGTGGACTCACCGGACTCCTAGACTCACTGGGGGTCGGGGGGACTCACCGGACAACAGCACGTACGGCGCGCGCGCGGGGTCGTGCGTGCAGTAGGCGAAGGTGGCGGACGCCATCTCGTGTGGACTCACCGGACTCCTAGACTCACTGGGGGTCGGGGGGACTCACCGGACAACAGCACGTACGGCGCGCGCGCGGGGTCGTGCGTGCAGTAGGCGAAGGTGGCGGACGCCATCTCGTGTGGACTCACCGGACTCCTAGACTCACTGGGGGTCGGGGGGACTCACCGGACAACAGCACGTACGGCGCGCGCGCGGGGTCGTGCGTGCAGTAGGCGAAGGTGGCGGACGCCATCTCGTGTGGACTCACCGGACTCCTAGACTCACTGGGGGTCGGGGGGACTCACCGGACAACAGCACGTACGGCGCGCGCGCGGGGTCGTGCGTGCAGTAGGCGAAGGTGGCGGACGCCATCTCGTGTGGACTCACCGGACTCCTAGACTCACTGGGGGTCGGGGGGACTCACCGGACAACAGCACGTACGGCGCGCGCGCGGGGTCGTGCGTGCAGTAGGCGAAGGTGGCGGACGCCATCTCGTGTGGACTCACCGGACTCCTAGACTCACTGGGGGTCGGGGGGACTCACCGGACAACAGCACGTACGGCGCGCGCGCGGGGTCGTGCGTGCAGTAGGCGAAGGTGGCGGACGCCAT